>OY744531.1:77476377-77751377 GCA_963556195.1 Sepiola atlantica | reverse complement strand
CATTTATAAATTAATTTTTTACGTGCACACAAAAAATTAATTTGTAAATTAATTATAAAAATCTGCATACGACAAATTGGTTTATAAGTTAATTAATTAGTTTATAATATATATATATATATATATATATATATATATATATATATATATATATATATATATATATATATAACTACTTCATAATTCATTGTTATCAATATTATTATTGTCATTTTTATTTTTATTATTATTTCTTTTAATGATTATTATCAAATTTTATTTTATTTCATTTAATTTCTATACAAACTTAAGAAAAAATATTCTAGCATTTTTATTCTTTGGAAATTGCATAAAATTACATATTTAGCCAAGCCTAGCCGTCTTCCCTAATAGAACTCCTCTCCCTTTCTTCTTTACTATACGCTAGCCTACCACCACCTCACAACTCATATTAATTGTTACATCCGACCTTCTTTTGACATAACATCTGGTGACTCACGAAGCCAATGCTAAAAACATGTTATTTGATCAACCCTTTTAAGTGAAAACATAGAAACGGTTTACTTAAATATTATCTTTTAAGTTTGATTATGTGACCTTTCAATTTTGAATCCAAAGTTTTCTTTTTTACTTCTTCTTCTTTCTTTTTCAATATGAACAACAAAAGACAAACTTTTCGCCTGAGGAGATCTTGGTTTTAATAACTAAAGATCGAAACATCATCATGTCAGTGTCGCGTTTGTACATGTCTGTAGAAAAAAATGTAGGGAAAGTTTAAGTTACTGAACTGAAACAATTCAAGAGTTATCCTGGTTGAAATTAATTTCTATACGTTTTTAAAAAGAATCTAATATATAAAGTTATCTTGTGGGATTTTCTAAAGTTTATTATCGATAGAAATTAATTTGATAAATCACTATTTGATTCTGACTAGTCAATTCCCCCTCCCCCTCTGGTCATTGTTTTATTTTATGCAAATATGTATTTTGCTTCAGTTTCTGTCAAATAACACTTAATCTGGTTCGGTAGATTTTAAGATAAAACCATTTTCCATTTATCACCTTCACAGCGGCGACTGCTTATGTTGTTAATAAAAATAAAATGTTCTAGATTTCTCTATCTACACTGTTGTCTTAATAAAATGTTGCAAGCATCGTTAAGGATTTGTGATTATTCACTTTTTCTTGTGGTATGTCTGATTCAATACCATTGAATGCAAAATATATACATTTTTTATTTGCATTCGTCAGAAAGTTCAAGGCTGGTGAGGAAATGTATAATATTAGACTTAGTTCGGCACTTTAGAAAAAAACCATTGCAGTAGTTGCAGTAATTGCTTTGTAGACATAGATTTCTTTGTCTTTGTAAGCGTCCGTTACTAGTCAGTTGCTATAGCCAGTCACCATAGTTGACAGTTTCATGTATAGGTTTGTTATGTTGTGAGTGTCTGTTGTCGAGCGAGTACAAGTGTCATATTTTATGTTATTTTGCTTAGAAACCAGTATACAAAATATAAATAAATGAAAAAAATGTTTTAAAGGAAATTTAAAAACAAAGATTTAAAAATTAAACTATTGTCCATAATAGTGTCAGATACATTTTATAGGAGATACTTTAAAAAATGTTGGTTACTTAATACCAAAAACACATCATCTATTGGAAAAGTATCCATTGATTGTTTCTTTTTATGGAATATCAATACTTCTGTGGACTTAGTTATGCCAAAGCACAATATCAAAAAAGGCTACCTATTTGTTGAATTGCACAGTAACTCATTTTCTTGGATTCGAATTAACCCATGTCATTCTTAATCCATTAGTGCCTCAATGTTCTGTCTTTAATTTATTATCAAAATCTTTTGTAAATACAATATTATTTGATACTAAATATTACTTTCCAAGTTTTACTTGACTGACATGCATTTATACTACATGGTGGTTGCTAGAAAAGCGGGAAATTTGAGGTTGTAAATTTTATTGTTTAAATTTTATTTTGTTTAAATGTTATTGCGTCTGACTTATGTGCATCTTTGGACAACATTTTGAGCATCTGTGAGTGTATTTTAATATTAGGCTTTGAAAAAGTTTATAAAAGTTATTCTTTGTAAAAATAAATCAGCCTTCTACTCTAATAGCTTCTTTCCTCGAGCTGCCGCACTTTGGAACACCCTCACTGCCCCCTGTTTCCCCAACTGTACTGACATGCAGAAATGTAAAACTAATGTAGACAAGCATCTCGCTGCATGGCTCCCAATTTAGGATGACCCCAAAACTTTCACCTTAATTCTCAGTAGCCCCTTATGTCTACAGTGGCATGACAGCATGCTTTGTTTTGGGTGGACTACGTTAATTAAAATTAAAAATTTCCCGCTTTTCTAGCGACCAGCCTGTATATATAAATGCAGGTTGGTTATACTTACCAAAAAATATTTGATTGAATAATAGATTTTCACAGTATACTGAAAACTGAAAATTCAGTGTTGCCACTATACATCAGACAGTAGGTGTAATATTTGAAAGACATTCTAATCTTTATGACTAACTACAGATATCTCTGAAAATACGGATGTTGCTGAAATATGATTGATTATCCTTCTGGTCCCCCCCAAAAAACGGACCATGGGTCCTAATGGGTTAAGCAAACTGAACACCTCTTTAAAAATGCCACAAATTCACAACAGGTCGAAATGAACGAAACTATGTTTGAATCAAAATGAATATTTGGCTAAATTAAAAATTTGATAATAAAATTATATGTTGGGTGGATGTATATGACCCGTCCAGCCACTTTATTTTTATTTATTTAAAATATAATTATTATCGATTAAGTACCACATTTTCATATTATAACACGTCATTTTTAATGACAAGTTCAATTATTTGGTTGATCCAATTTTCTATGTAAGTTTAACACAAAATGATCCTGTAGAGAACCGATTCTGATAGTGCACCGGTTCTGAGCACCGTTCATTGTCTCCCTTTGATTCGGCTCCCACAAAATTAAGAATCTAGGTTCTTTCCAGTAAACAATGCTCCTATCTTACAGGTAGAGTAAGAACTAAATATCTTTCATGGTTTTTGTATAATGTACGTTACTTGTTTTTCATAATTGTCAACTGTAAATAAATGTGTTAAGTATACTTTGGTTATAGCCTTTCGTTTTAATGATGACTATATTTAGAATATATGTTCAATACATAAGCTTTAAAATAAAATAACGTATATTCTAACACTGGGCAAATGTGGGAAATGGTCCGGTAATGTCGATGTGACTGCGTTTAATTATCAGGAACTGGGAATGTGCCTAAAGTATTCTCTAGAGTTAATATTTACCAAGAACCCTCTAAAAATGTTGTTATTCAATATATAGGATTAAGATATTTTGAAATCCTATATTTATGAACCAATAACGTGGTCGTTTCTGTCGGCAACCCCAAAACAAGAAAAACTCACTGTGAACAATAACAAATATTTATTGGAAAACACGTGTGTAACAATAATACATAGGAAAATGTTAAGTTGAGGAATTTGACTGCTGCTAAGTTTTAGTTAGGGGACTTTGAAATTTGCTT
Source organism: Sepiola atlantica (assembly GCA_963556195.1). NCBI lineage: Eukaryota > Metazoa > Mollusca > Cephalopoda > Sepiida > Sepiolidae > Sepiola > Sepiola atlantica. Next base: position 77,747,827 of record OY744531.1, on the reverse strand, counting down.
TACACTGTTGTCCCTTAGAGGTCGAATTTGAAAAAGAATTCTTCTTAGGCTTTTTGATTTCTGTCTTTGATTGGTCGCTGACTTTAGTCCTTATCTTAGTTTATCTGCCTGTGTGTCTCACTGAGCTGACCAACTGTCTTCTGACGAATTTTCTATATGTTAGTTTTTTTTTATTGGGAACTTTTAATTGAGACGAGTTTTGTCATTTACTACCCAATCACATTCTGCTTTCTTATGATTGGTCGAGCAATGAAAACCTTTGTTTTACCTAAAGAAAGGGTGGACTTAAATTATGAACCTCAATATGGTGTTGGGTCTTATTCAAAAATTAGTATGCCTTAGTATTTGTTGACAGCTAAATACATTTATCAGATGCAAAGTTTGTCCTTTCAAATCATAACCATAATTAATTATGAAAATCATCTCTTGACCATTCTGTTAAAATCAAAGAATGATTTTCTCTAGTTTGGTACTTCAACATTAATGCAGCACCTGCACTCTGGTGACTTTTGTAAATTGCAAACACAACCTGGTTTGCTATTAATTTTGAGAAGCATTTCCTAACAATTTTATTTTCTCTCATTGTGTATTTTAACCTTCAAAATATAAACACAATTCATGATAGATCGGAAAATACAATTTACCATTTAATCATGACCTTCTCTGCTAATTATTTATACTCAAAACATGGGCTCTGGTGTTGACTGTCACTCTTGTATGAAACATATGACCTTTTATACTAAATCGGTTATGAAAATAACATTTGACTGAAAATAATAATTTCTTTTAATTAATTATTCCATAATTAATTTAACTTAATTAATAAATTAATATTTGCACCAACAAACTCCTCATCGTGTCACATACGAACAAACTTTAATATCTGCAGATAATAATAGATATACATGTAACATATTGTTGATTGATTCGATATGCATAGATAGACAGGCAAGTGTGCACACAGAGAAAAAAGATACAACAAAAGTAGATATGAATAGATAGAGAGATATACATAATAAGATAGCATTGATTCTAAAGATAGGAGAAAACCAGTAACATTTGTGTCATATTATTATGTAACTCAAACACAAAAGAAGGTTTGTGCAGTGTATGGAAGAATTAGTTTGAAGAATTAATCGAGCATGAGAAAAAGTTATTTTGTAAAGATCCAAACTTGAGGATATTCAATTATGGGGCGATTGGGAATTTTATCCGATCGGCCCGACTTCCTGTTAAGTATTATATCGGGGAAAAGAGTGTATGGGTGAAATCTGTTACCTGTGTATTAACAAACAAATAAATAAATAAATAAATAAATAAATATCATGGATCTGCGTTCACGCCAGACAATCATAAAAAGCAAATAATTCAATAGTTCAAGATTGTGGTCAGGAGTTTCTTGGGTTAATTTGCTTTCCCAGGCAATGCCGGGACACGGGTCCGCTAGTATAATATATTAAGAAAAGTCAGTCTCATTGTCGTTTCTTTGTAATAGATAGCTGTTTTCATACAAAGTACATAATTAAATCCGTTTAGCTTTAAACACTTTCATTCGAGTAAGTTTTTATAAATATAAATGTCAACACATGAGAAAATACAAAAAAAATTGGTCAAAAGTCAGTACAGAGTTTGGAACATAATGAGATAAAAAAATTGTATAATAGGCGATAAATATTGTTTTCTGTTGTTTTTGTTAAGTATTAGTAAATTTGGAATCATTTTGAGTTAAAATCTAATTAGTTTTACGCATGTAAGCTTAAGAAGAACATGCTTGAAATGTGTAAATAGTAGCTAATGGTGTCCTCGAAGAAACGGAAGTTGGAGAAGAAACGCAGGTCAGCTGCTATAATTACATTACATAAAAATTGTTGATTAGCGGAAGTAATATACCGAGGACAGATTTCACCCATACACCATTTTCTTCTGAACTAATAATTAATAGGAAGTCAGGAAGAGCAGGTAAAATTTCCGATTGCCCATTATGGGCTTTCAGTAAGAACAAATCAATAGATTACTTTTATTTTAACTAATCGATCACCACTTATCATTTCTGATTGTCAAATCGAATATTAAGAATAATGTTGCACCCTTTCCAGGGCTCGTGCAGTTCCATGGGTGACTGAACTTTCCACATTATGACTTGCTGGAGTTGGTCATAAGTACAAACAAACAAGTTAGTGGGAAAAGGTGCATTATAGTTAACAATGAAAAAAAACGGGTGAAAAAATAAAACAAATATTCAACAAATAACTGTTACCAAACGCAAAAAAAAGTTACTTTTCTACCTATCTGCATACATTTTTTTTCTTTTGAAAGTGTTTAAGGTTTATTCATTTTAATATCAAATTTCGTTAAAATCGTCTTTCGTTAGAGTCAGATTCCAAAATGGCTGCCATCACTTTCCAGAAATCACCGAAGTCTGATTATTTTTTTCTCTTTTGTCATTTCCTCCTTTCAAAACACTTCTGGAGCAAGATATGGGAAAACCTAAAAACACACCACAAAAATTCCAAATGACTGAAAAACATGAAAGATGACCTACAGGAAATTGAAGAGGGAACAGAAATGAATGTAGAAACGATTAAGACACCCCTAAGGAAAATGGCAAACTGAAAAGTACAAGCCCACAATGCATACTGGTTTAAAAAAATTCATGACCATACATGAAAGGCTAGCGAAGAAACTGAGAGGATGTATCCACAAACAGACGTACCAGAGTGGATGACCAAAGGAAGAATAACGTTAATACAAAAAGATGCCAAAAAGGAAACGATCCCAAGCAACTACAGGCCAATAACCGGTTTACAAACAATGTTGAAAATCCTAACGGCGCAACTGACAGAAAAAATCTACCAATCTCTGAAAAATCGTGGACTGCTCCACGAGGAACAAAAAAGATGCCAGAAACAGAAAAGAGGGGCGCATGATCTGCTATACATAAATCAAAAGATCTTGAAGAAAATAGCAGAAATAGAACATAGCCATGGCATGGACTGACTACAGGAAAGCTTATGACAGAATCCCTCAAGCATGGATGATTGAATGCTTAAAAATATACAAGACACCCGACAGGATTATTAATCTTATTAAGAAAGCAATGGAAACATGGAAACAAGAACTGACAGCTGAAGGACAACACCTGACTGAGATAAAAATACAGAGGCATTTTCCAAGGAGACTCCCTATCACCACTACTATTTGTCATAGCCATGGTGCCACTCAACTACATACTCAGAAAATGTGATTCTGGATACAAGTTTACAGACATAGAACAAAGAATAAACAACCTCATGTATGTGGACGAGCTGAAGCTATTTGTAAAAAGCAAAAAGGAACTAGAAAAGCTGATAAATACGACAAGAATTTTCAGCCAGGACATTCAAATGGAATTCGAAATGGAAACGTGTGCACTATTGGAGATGAAAAAAGGAAAACTTGAGACGACAGAGGACATGGAACTGCTCAACCAATAAAAGATGAGGACGCTAGGCGAACAGGAGAGCTATAAATATTTGGGAGTTCTGGAAGCAGACACCATCAAATCTACAGAAATGAAAGAGAAGATTGGAAAAGAATATTTACGAAGAACAAGAAAATTCTTAGAAACGAAATTATCTAGCAGGAATCTAGTAACAGGAATAAACATCTGAAATGAAAGAGAAGATTAGAAAAGAATTTAATTTTTTTTTTTACTTAGTTCACTCCAAACAAGGCAAGTTGCCACTGTAGACGTAAGAATTAGGGTGAAAGTTTAGGGGGTCATCCTAAATTGGGAGCTGTGCAGCAAAATGCTTGTTCACATGAGTTTTACATTTCTGTATGTCGGTACAGTCGGGGAAACAGTGAGCAGGGAGGGAGTTCCAAAGGCCGGAAACTCGAGGAAAGAAGCTATTGGAGTAGAAGGCTCTCCGGCATCTGGGGACCTCAACAGTGAATGGATGGAATTTAGCTGATTGTTGGGTTGGTCAAGTGTATTTACGTCGTGGGGGCACCAGAGCAGCAAGTTCATTGGAGCACATTCCATTGAAGTACTTGTAAAACAAGCACAAGGATGCAACATTGTGGCGATGAGACAAGGGCTGGAGCTTGGTGGATAGTGAGGGACCTATTAGATTAGCGACTCTTTTTTTAACCTTGCCTAAGAGGGAGAGACTGGTGGATCGTGCATCAGCCCAGATGTGACAACAATACTCCATGCATAGGCGGATGGTGGCTTTGTAAAGATATAGGATACTGTCAGGTGTGAGAAGTTTTCTAGCTCGGTAGAGGGATCCCACTTTCTTTCCAGCAGCCTTGGCAATGTCTTCTATGTATTTGTTCCAATTCATGTTACCTGTGAATGTTAGGCCGAGGAGTTTGAACGTTGAACTCTCAGGTAGGGTGTCATTTGCCATGGCAATTGGTGGTTGAAGAGGTTTCTTGTAGTTGTTGAAGGAAAGTAGCTTTGTCTTAGCAGCATTAAATGTTACCATCCATTTATGACCCCATTCCACAACAGACTGGAGGTCATTTTCTAAGGATTCAGCCATTGCCTTAGATATGTGCGCATCCGTTTTACCAACATGAAGAGAGTGGAGCATGGTGTTGTCAGACACAATGTCATCAGGGAGGTTGTTTATGAAAATCAGGAACAATAAATGGCCAAGGATCGATCTCTGGGGTACACCTGCATTTATGTCATGTTGTTTGGATGAACGACCATCTAGGACAATCTTGATTGTGAAGAACAAGAAAACTCTTAGAAACGAAATTATATAGTAGAAATCTAGTAAAAGGAATAAACACTTGGGCAGTATCACTAATAAGATACTCTGGACCATTCATAGGCTGGACTAAAAAAAAACTCAGACACGTTGACCAGAGGACTAAAAAATTAATGGGCATGCACAACGCACTACACCTAAAAGACGATACGGATAGACTCCACATGAAAAGATACGAAGGGGGAAGAAGACTGGTAAGTATAGAAGATTGCCATGTCTGACTGAAATGGAATAAGCAAACGGGGTCACCATTTCTCATGAAATAAACGATTGCCTCACAATTAAAGAGATATGCAGTTTTATTTACTGGAAACACAGGAAAAAATCAAGGCTGTCTAATGAGTTTAGTATTGTAGACAAGACGAAATAACATAATTCTGGAGTCCTTTGATTCATATACCGTCTGCCCGGTAGAGAACACAGACTCTACATCTTGTCTGTTTGAGTCGATCTGGAACTGAAGCGTTTTGCACCATGATGATTCATCACGTATGAATCTCATTGAGTTTAGGCATGTTTTTTTGTTCATGCAGTGAACAGGCGATGGTTACATAATCTCTAAGCCGAATCACAACTCACTGTCAGCCACGCAGACCGACAGAAAATAGTTCACTAATGTAACTGCTACAGGTGATGGTTACATAATTGCCAAGCCGAATCACAACTCACTGCTGGCAACGCAGACCGACAGAAAATAGTTCACTCATGTAACTGCTACAATAATAATAATAATAATAATAATAATAATAATAATAATAATAATAATAATAATAATAATAATAATTCACTTCTTTTTCTACATCTTTTAATTAGTAATGCAGAAACATTTCACTTTAAATATCGGCTATTACGTTACTAGTACTACTACTACTACTACAAATAATTTTAATGCTACTTTTAATGAGAATTATTATACTTTGTTTTTGAGTAATGCTAGAACCTAAGAATTATTCACAAGTTGTTTTGGATTACTGACAAAAACCAGTTAGCAATTTCAACATTTTGTTTTCTTTACGAAATATAATTCCATTTAATTAGACGCAAAAAAAATTAAACAGATGCAGAAAGCAACAACAACAATAAAACAAATATTACTTTAAAAATTCACAGCAATTCAAAACTAACCAAATAATGCATTAGATAAGCTACATGCTAAAAAGAAACAAGTTTGACATAAGATCAACATAGTGAGATATCCAGATCAAGTACAGAAAAAGTCAATATGTTGAGTAAAATAAAAAAAATACAACAGTAACATATTGACAATTTTCTCCTTTCAAAAATACTAGAAACAGGTGATAAAAAAGACAATGTATCTTTTAACAATACAGATTACAAGAGATTATGGAACAAGCGAACCGAACGTTAACTATACAAACGGGCCAACAAATCTATACCGCTGGCCACTGGGTAACACTAACGTAAGGCCTGTTGCACATTTAAGAGTGAGACTCTTCCAAAACACGACTTTAAACTTAACCTGAAATTTTTTTTTTTTTAAATTAACATTCAATTCAAATGGTACACATATTTGGCCTTAAGTTTTATAAAAACACTTTAAAGGACTGTTAGATGGATAAAATAAATCCATCTAAAATATCTGTTTACAAAAAATCTGTTTTACAATTCTTTGTATCCTAAAATTATCTCCCTTGCCGAGAAAGTGTTGTTTATTTACTTGTTATTTAATCTAAAATAAGTTAAGATGTGCCCTAATGTATTACGTTTACAAAAATTCTCAGTGACGGACGGACAGAAATCCTGACATCATGACAGAGAATGTGCTCCTTATATTATAAGTAGACTATTATAAGTAGAATTATAAATATTTGTTTTTTTATCTATATACGTATACGTTTCATCCTTTCAGGAATCGTCAGTGTAGAGATAATTATTCATACCAGTCGCAAGATTCGAAACCCTGAAACACGACTCATGTTATAACCCAAATACCGATGCCATAACCGACTCGGACACTATGAACAATCTGATAAATCAGCGAGTGTTTAAACCTGTTATAGGCAACTGTCGTCATGAGTGTTCAAATACTGAAGGAACATACATTAAAGCTACGATGACGGCTGTGTTAATACTACTCACTACAGTGCCAAACCTAGATTGGAGGAGACAAATAATTTTAATTTTTTTTTTCATATACATACGTATATATATATATACGGGCTCAAATTCTAGTATATATTATCTATTAAATAGCTTTTAACGCCAATACATAGTTAAAGCAAATTAAATTGTTTGGAACTATTAAAAGAATTTCCAACGCTATTGATAATGTTTAGCCATTTATTTTTTTTTTATCGCTTATGTTCTAATTCATGTTTTGAAACATGACGTAAAGCATAAATCGATGAGGTCACGTCAAAGCCATACTTTTTTTGTTTAGGTAATTTTTTTAGGATCTAATTATAAGAACATCTAAATAGCTCAATTCGTAGAACATCAGACTGAAGATCTCAAGGTTTCAGTTTCGATTTCCTGTCATGGCATCCGCTTTATTTATTGGGAATTTATTATTCAGTATTACTGCAATATTCTCCATTTCAAAAAGGAGTTAAGATATTTTTTTGAAAAATTGTGACTGACGGAATGACAGACGCAGAGAGAAAGTGCGTCTTATATTATGAGTGGATTACCATTGGTGGAACTCAAGCTGGCAGAATTGTGTTCAAGCTCTATAACAATCTTGTTCCATGTTGACATCTGAGCTTTGTGCACTGGTGAGAAATATTTGGCCTACATCATATCTAGTTTTCACATGGTCATCCACAAATTCATGCTTCAAGAAGACTGTCTTCATCAAACATAATGGCACCAACGACAAGGAATGTTGTTAATGAGAATTTACAGTTTCATATACACCAAGCTGCCCCCCCCCCTAATGTTAAACATTTCCACAATTTAGTAGGAGTGATGGCGAGGTTGTAGTGTCAGAATTACCCAGCTAATAGGGCACTGGTGAAAAAATCCAGGAGTCAAAATCAATATTCGTCGTCCTCTGGTCGCCTCTGCCTCTGCGTATGGCAAGCAAGCATGTGGCAGGTACGGAACCTCAAATCCACAGTATGAAGATAACAAAGTTGCTTCTGCACATGTGTAACCTCCATTTCTTTGTGTGTCTGAGCCAAACCTTCCCCGACTTCGTATGCAACTGCTGAGTTTTGCTGCTCTGGGTGTTGGAGTTAAAAACGTGCAATCTTGTAGGCATAACGAGTAGATACGGACGACAGGAAGGACTTCATGCAGACCAGAAAATCCTGAGGCACAATATTCATGAGCTGTGTGCAAAAGTCTGCTTCGATTAACAACAACAATAACAACGCCAACAGTACTCAATTCTCCGTCTATATGACTTCATGGCTTGATAACAAACATGTCGTAGTTGACAAAATTACTTGTGGCATGGATATTGTTACAAAAGTGGAAAGTATTATTTTGCATATATCTGCAATTATCCTTATAATACTGTCAATTTATTTTTTTTAAAGAGTTTGCATTCATATGTAGATAATCCTGCCTCAATCTATCTCAGAAATATGTTACACTTTTGCCTCGGGCAACACCAGGTAACCCTGCTAGTTACAAATAAAGTACGACGTTCTGGGAATTAAGGCAGTATTTCCAACTAAAAGCATATAGAAAAAGAGGCTGAGATAATGTGTGTGATACTATAGAGTGCCACCTCCAACAAAATATTAGCTAGGAAGTAAATGATAATACGAAAGCCTTTTTATTAGTATCGTCTGTCTTCAGACTCGGTAATCTATGTAAATATTGAAATCCTCTGGGTACCCATTCCTTACTAATATCACAAAAACAAAACATCACTTGGAGAATTGCTTAAAGAAACCGAAAGAAAAATTTTTTTTAGCGTTGGTTGGTTGATTGGTTGGTTGTTTTTTAACGGCATATCGATCCTGTAAGGTCATTTAATGCCATGAAAGGTTATTTATCGTAGATTCTTATGTGTAGGTTATTTGCAGTAGAATTGGGTCGTATGGGACTTTTTTTTAAACGTATAGTGGTATGAATATTTGGGAGATGGGTAAAGAGAATTTTGTGTTATTCAAATTTTCTTGTAAAGTCATGTAGCTTTCAGGAAATTAAATACATTGTCTACGTGAAACAGATCCTTCAAATTGTCTATTTGGTAGTATTATTGTCTGGCTTGTTAGGGAATCTTTACAGTGTTCAATGGTGAAGGGTGACTGGCATGGTATGCATGTTGGAGGTTCTTCTCCCTTCAGGAGATATGAATGAGTTACGGGTGATTGTAAATAAACCTCAACATAGTTTTTACTTATTTGATTTGTCCTTCCAGTAATTCGGTCTTTCTGAAGATGCAGACGAATAATAGGGCTATGACTTGGTGGATTTGGGGTGTACGTCTTCATGACAGAGTTAGTGTTGACTCCCTGCTATTGAAGTTGAGGGTGCCCAGGCTGGTATCAGCTCCCCATTGCAACCACTTGCGATGGTATGGACATGTTGAATGGATAAATAGATGTACACACATCTCAGTTGAGTGTAAGCGAGGAAAAGGCAGGTAAAAAATGACCTCAAGCAATGGCACATCAAAACCGACTTAAATGATAGAATTTCATGGGGGAAAAAATCACTTCGTACCGCCATGGCCAACGTGCAAGCCACATCTGATGTGAAAAAAAAAAGACGAAGAAGAATAAAAAGATTTTAAGTTAGTTATTTTCCTAAATTGTGATTATCTTTGGTCTGTCATGCTTAAGTTTGAAACAGCATTTTCGTTGGTCTGTCATGCAGATTTAATGGACTTATCTTAAGAATGGATTTGTTTAAAAAAAATTTTTCTACTAATGACTCACCACTTACCAAGGCCAAAAACCACTCGAGGATTCGGATTAATGAGATGAATAGATTGACAATTGAATGATGAAGAATACTATGTGAGGATTGAAGATGATAAATGGAATGAACAAAATCTGATTCTTTATGGGAACGGATTTTAAGACGCCCATGTTGTAGCCTGCAAGAAAGAAGTCCTGTGGCAACGTGTTCCACAGACGGGAAGTTCTATGAAAGAAACTCTGTTCATGGAAATTCTGCCGGATGCTAGGCACACGGAGGAAGAAAAGAAAGTTCTTTCCAGTTGTGGTTAAATACAAGTTCTTGTTGTGAATGTCTTACAAGGAGGAACCAGAGAGCGGAGCTCAGTCGAGCACCTTTCAATGAAATAATGATAAAGTAGAAAAAGACTAACAACGTCTCTTTTGTGAGAAAGAGGAAGAGTTCTTCACCCACTAGATAGCAAAATCGATTTTGTATTCTGTTACGGCAAGAAAGAGTGCCCTGAGTGGCACCTCCTCAGATGCGGTAACAGTACTCCATCTTAGGACGTTCTTGTAGTATTTGTGAGACACTAGAAAAATCCTAACACTTCCATAAAAAAAAAATGAATAATGCAGTAGAACAAGCACTATGCCACATTTTGTGTGGGTGGTGTTGATGAGCCGTGTGGGAAATATGTACTCTCTAAGTGATTTTGTTATAGTTTGTTCGAGGCAAATCAACCTTTTGTAGGTTATTTAATACCAAAACACAATACCTATTATCTTTGGACCTGGAGCTTGTGGTGCACCTAAAACATCAGGTTTTGAGGAGCAAAAGTGGAAAAGGCGAAATTGAGGGATTTTAACCTAATAGTGACCCTAGCAAGCGAGCAAAAGATGGCGTTAAATAGCATGGTCCATTTACCCATTAAAGTGAGAAAAATGAAAGCTTCGTCGAGGTTTTATATCGCTCTAGACTTGGATCGAGAGTTGACAGACTGGTTAAACATACCACTTGGTAGTAATACCAGTGGTAAAATCAGTGGTAAAATCAACAAATCCTCAAGGGAGAAAGTGGAGTGGCAACCATGTACCGCAACTTCTTACACTGTTAGATCGGCTGCTAACAAGCAGCTGAAGAGGAATCACCCCTGTTGTTATCGAACCCAAATCCAATAAAGGAAAACGGTGATAGAGGCAGTTAAGGTGTCCTCCCACCGGCTCACTCCACAGATGCCTGTAGGTCGCATGGGCCTCAATGACACTGTCACCTTTCTACTAGACTTTCAGGTCGAGGAGGGACTTAAAATTACCAATCCCACCTCACAAACGGCCAATCACTTACAAAACTAGATAGAAAATCTGGAGAAACCCCAAATAAAAATGTTCTAGAAATTACCCCCATCCACAATATCAAATTATTAGTAGCAGCGGAAACAACTCCTTGAAACGAATAATAAATTCGTGCAGGAGTGTACAGGGGGCGGATGGAAAAGTCACTGGCCAACCACGACCAAGGGTGAAAAGAAAAAAGAAAAATGCTGAAAGTTAAATGTAATGACAATTAATGACAATCATGGAGAAAAAAATGAAATAATCTTATTTTCAGAAGGAAAAAAAGGAAAGGGAAATACACAGAAAATATTCAGATTAAAACAACTATTAGTTATGACGAAAAAAAAGAATTTCAATGATCATATTCGTTACATTGTTCATTGAAATTCGTTTTTGTTGTGTTAAGAGAAATTAAATAGGGGGTAATCGCAATTTTAAATAAAAACAAACAAGAAGTGAGTTTCACAAATGAATTTATTAAAGGAATAAAAAGAATCTTTTTTCAACGAACAATGTACCAAATGTGATTTAAAAAAAAATATTTTGTACATTAAAATAATCCTTTTTCAATGAACAACAAACAATTAAATATATAAAAGTGTTCTTCTACAGAATGCGAACGAAAAAAAAGAAGATCGGTTCCTTTTATCTTTTGTAATTTTGTGAAAATTAAATTAAAATATATTAAAAAAAAATTGGCAGAATCCATGAATAAAATAAAGTAACATTTTTGACCAATAGACTAAATCATTTTAATGAAATCAAGTTTCTGAATTTATTTTAAACGGAACATTTTCTTTAAGAAATTAAAACTTTTGAAAGCAAACTGATTTTTTTATCATCTTGATTTTCTTTGATAAAAAAACCCTACTAATTTCGTGATTTTTAGTGTACGATATTTTCTTTCTGTCACGGATATGTACATCATAATGATTTTTCTTTATTTTATTTCTTTTTTGGGGGGAGGGTTTCTCGGCTTGCACCAAATTTTCGATATGGACGAAAAAATAAAATGTCCCCTCTCAAATTCCCCCACCCTGATTTAATATTGTAGATGTTTGTTTATTATCTTTTCTTAGTTTTTAACAAATATTTAAATTATGATATGGTTTGTCTTTTAAATTATTTCAGAAAGTATGCAAACTTCATTTTCGACCCGAGGACATAAAAAGAGAGACATCAGCATTTGATCAAAAAACAGGTACCATCATTGCAGTTCAACTTCAGAGACCATATCTTTGCAATGGTGCTATCCCTAGAATTCTGCCAAACTGTCCCCCATATTTATCTACATCGACCAGCTTCAGAGAGTCACCGAATTCTAAGGAAATTAGACCGGAAAATTCTGCACTTAAACATGCTTTAAGTCAAAGTATTGCTGCTGAGATAGTGTATAAACAAGAGATGATTTCTATAACTATTGAAGATATAGAAAAAAAAATGTTCTTGATAGAAATTACTGAAGTATTATTATAATACACTTATTATATGCCGTATCATCAAATCTCCATGTCCTAAAATCACTCTGTCTCTGGTAATTGGATCTTATTTAGCAGTACATATATTCTGCAGTGATGTGGAAATGAATACTATAGGGGAGTATAAGATTCCTAACCATGTAACTGATGAAAATACTCTATATATTTTGATGGAGAATATGAAAAAATGCACATAGAACTGCAAACCAAACCTCAAAATGTAACTTCTATATTAAAATCTTGTCATTTCTGTTATTAGTGCAAGATGAGTCATTTAAATATTTCAATTCAATTAAATTCATATACGAACAGATAAACATAATGACACTGAATAAGTTTAATTATTCTAGTAAAATGGTGATATTTTCTTGTTATATAACTGCTCTCCTAGAGGGCACAGACTGTTAAGAGATACTAAAAATGTAATTTTACCATGCTATTCGACCACCAGAAGACTAACCTTATCAACCTCTATGAATCCTGTAGTTGAACAACATTATAACAATTTTCTTATGTATATTAAAAGTAAGTTTAAGTTGCTCGTGCAGGATAACATCACAGTATCTTAACCTTATTTTGATTGTAAGGCTGGCTTAGCTAACAACATCAATGAAGCCGCATCAAGTGCATATGTTTTTATGCTTAGCAGTGTATTCTCGCAATATAAGGATGTTGTGCATGTTATGCTAACTAAATGTCTTTTAGCTGAGAACTTATTTGACATAATCAAACGTTTAATAATTGGTTTAGAGGAGATAGGCTTTAGAGTATTATCTGTTATAACATATAATAACGCAATAAATAAAAAAAGCTATGTCTTTCTTTTGTAGCCCAGCAAAGTTTTCAATTGCATATCCACATCCAGTTATAAAGTCTAGACCTCTTTTCTTCTTATTCGATTCAGTACATATATTAAAATGCATTAGAGACAACTGCAAGTAAATGCATGATGTTCCCAAAGTTTTGTCATAATGAAAATCATGAATTTATCTAATTCATCCAAAGTGCCCCATTTTCTAGCTTACACAAACTTTATGACCTTGAATCTCAATCACTTTTGAAATATTGTTACAAATTGATTTCAAAGGCCCTTTCTCCCACTAATCTTGAAAAGCAAAATGTTACTTTTCAATGAATACACTACTCAGGCATTGCTGACCTTAGGAAAACAAAAATGTTTGCCCAACTTTGCAGAAACTTCAGAATACATAAAGATATTTTTTATTTGGTGGACAATCCTGAATGTAAAAACACCATATAAAGGTTGTCGGCTTCGCAATAAATATACCAATCCACTTAAATTAAATGAAGAAAATTATAGATTTCACTCTGTATTCTGACTGGTTAGAATGTTGGAAAATCATTCTGGAACTGGAAAATTAACAAAAGAAACATACACTGCTTTACATCATATCACATATGTAATTCTTGAACTGACTAAGTATTGCATAAAAGAAATGAACATGACATATATATTACCTGGCAAGTTTCAAACAGATAACCTTGAGGGAAGATTTCACCAGTACAGGCAACTTAGTGGGGATCAGTATAATATCTCTATACGTCAAATGTTTGAATGTGAGAAAAAACTCAGAATGTTGTCAGTATTAAAATATTCATGCTTTTTTTTTAGTACCTTGTGATATAACTTTGGTAAAGGTGTTTTTTGTTTACATGAAATAAAAATTAAAACTGAGCCTGCCACTTAATAACCGAACTATTGATTTGACGAATTTACAAGAAGCTAACTGGGATGAAATGACAAGGGAGCAGCAGTTTACAAATTTAACATGGATGTAACAGATGATGATGTTAATCAGTGCAGAGAAGTACTTCCTGTTAAATTATACCTAGCAGGTTATTGCTGAATGCAAATTGTTTTGCATAAAGAAGAGGGGGCTGAGAGATATCAGAGAGGCTCAGATTGGTTGAACAAGATCACCTAAGAAGAGAGGGATTGTTTGAAATAGAGTAGCAGTTGACCAGTGGTGGTGTACAGAAGTTCTTTGGAGCCTCTGTCTTCACGGTTAACCTAAAAGAGAAATGTTAATAAAAGGTTCCAAGGGGTAGGGAGGAGGTCTATTCTGTGGCTAATCACCTGGGCGAGGAAATTGGTAACGAGATTGTCACGGGAGCTGCGGTACAGATCATGATGGCCAGTCATCCAGTGTACCACGACTCTCGCCAACAAGAAAAGTGAAAATGGGTATGCGATGATCAAACAATGAATAAATTACAGTAAAGCATTGGTTGAATACATAATATTTTGTTTAGAGAAAGGTGTTTTGGCTACTTTCTATGCGACTTGTGTTATGTTAATATGAGTATGTGTGTGATCGTCTCTCTTGGTTGCTTTATGTAAGCAGAAAAGTTTGCTGGTAGAGAAATGAGTGTGTGTGTGAGTTCATCAGCAATAGTACAAATTTTAGCTGTTTGCTCTTCACATGTAGCTGATTTAATGTTGGCGATGCTGATGATTGATGTTCATGCTGACATAGTGTTGTTGTTGAAAGTTGCTCCCATAGTTGGTTTAATGTTGGTGATGCTGATGATTGCCCTTGACTCTAGCATGGCAAAATATAGTAGTGTTATCTCATGAGTTAGTTGCTATTTAAGAAGGTTTGAATTTCCTCAACAGAGGATCAAGTCAGGATCAAGGCTGTTTGTTTTCTTACAGCTTTTTTCCTATATATTTTAATTACATAAAATACATGCTAAAATATACCTTGGTTTGGGATTGAGTTATATTTGAAAAAAAATCTATTTTAGTTATTCTGTTGGCAGGAAAATTATGAATTTCTTTGACATGGCAGCCGGTGGTGATTGTCTGACTTGTATAGATGTTCACATGGAACATTCTGGAATAGTTTGTTTTCCATGCCTAACATGTTGATTGGCTAATTGATGAATAGGTGTTTTATTAGTTCCGGTGCATTAGCATTTTGTGTTATTTCAAATTTAGTCTCGACAAGATGAATAAATTGGCATTGTAGATCTTTATTATGTCTATGTTCCATCTATGAGGAATGAATTCCAGGATGGCTATTTGATTGCTTGCTGGTTCCGATTAAACCAAATGTTCACAAAGGAGTATCCAACCACTATTTTACTCATATTTATGACTTTTGTTAAAAATGCTTTTTTTATGGAAGTTTTGCCTTTTTTATGATATATCAATCTAAAGCGATTCATTTTATACGATAAATTGAACACAAGTTGCTTTTAAATCTCTATTTCAGCACTTCGAAGAGCATTGATGATCAAGATTTCTCTAACTCTCTCTTTTCTGACGTGAAGCACGTGGTGGAATGGGGGGAAACAGTGGCCTGTTACTTTTTACTTGAAATGAATGACTCTCTCCCCTTGAGAAAGCCCTTTCTTTGATCAGCTCCTAGAACTGACTTTCACTCCGTACCTGAAATGGAAGACTTACATCAAATCTGTTGCTAAGGTTGCTGGAAATATGGTTGGATCATTCTATCACTCCAGAAAGTCATTCACTTCTGACGTAATCCTCAACCTCTATAATAGCCAGATACGTTGTATTATGGGGAGGTACTGCTGTCATATCTGGGGAGGTGCTGCTCGGAGAACTCTTTCTTGCCTTGACCGAGTACAAAACCGACTTTGCAAACTAATGGGGGATGATCTCTTCTCTACCTCACAACCTCTTTCAAACAGAAGAGATGTTGTTAACCACCACTCTCTACTGTATCGTTATGTTCATGGTAGGTGCTCAACTGAGCTCCAATCTCTGCCTCCCCCCCCTCCGTAAAACATTCACAGCAAGAACTCGTCTAGCTACAATAACAAAAAAAAAACTTTCCTTTTTCTTTCTTTGTACCAAAAAAAAAAAAAAAGAATTTCCATGAACGAAGTTTCTTTCTTAGAACATTCCATCTGTGGAACAAAATGCCATGAGATTGCTTCCCAACAGACTTTAAACTGGTCGTCTTCAAGTCTAATGTAAACAGATACTTGTTGAGCCGCCCTCTTGGATAATCAATTCCTTTTCATTAATCTTTTGTCTATTGTTTTCAATCCTCTGATTCGACACGCTTCACTAAGACTTGAAAATCGTCGGTGTGCATCTCAATCAGGCACACGACCAAAGGAAATGGAGGGACAAAAATAACATCTGCGGTATCCTCAAGTAGTTCTTGGCCTTGATAAGTGGCAACTCAGTAGTAAGAAAAAAAAACAAAACAAACAAACAAAAAAACTTTGTTGCTTTAGAAGTTATAAATGTAAGATTCTGAAATACACCCAAATAATATATATATATATATATATATATATATATATATATTGCTTTTAAATAAAATAAACGGAGTCATAGCGAAAGAGGCACTATTACAAGAAAAAAAAAAGGAGAGGAAATATTAAATAATATTTAATTGTCGATTTAAAACGAATAAAACGATCGACTAAAATTGACAAAATAAAAACTACGTCCCTAGGTACCTTTCGATCGACACATTGTCAAGAGAAAACGTCGGCAAATATCGTTTAAAAACGGGGGAAAGAATAACGTTGGAGGAAAAAAACCAAAGAAAAAAAAAGGTAGATTGAATAATGCCATTAAACTGCAAAGAATAAATGGGCAAAATAGGCAAAGTATTTTTTTTTAGAAGTCTCTAAATAGATCTAATTTATGAGACAACTCTTTCTGCCTACAGAGAGATGGTTTTCGCATTGTAACACTAACTGCCTCCAAAACCTTGAGATGGTGTTTGGAACGGGCCCTGTGTACAATGCGAAAACATCCATCGGAGTACGCCTCACCGCACCTTTTATTGTCGTACAGGTGCTGTCCAATGGATGACTCGTGGACTTGTGAGCGCCCGGATGTGCTCTGCAAACGCCCGGATGTTCTTTGTAAAGACCCGGATGTGTCCGTCGCTGTACTCGTCTTTACAACACGTGATCTGCGAAAACATGCAGGGATATGCTGGGCCACTCTGACTTCCAAGCGCTGAAGAGTACGACCAACATAGTCAGCTTCACACTGACATTTGAATTTATATATTATCAAACTTTTATGTAGTGTTGGAAGTACATCTTTCTGAAAGGCTGAAAAGGCAGTTCTGGTGCCAAACATCACACGGGGCTGTACTGCATAAAAACAGCGAGATACAACCGATGAAATTTTATCTGTAAGGGTTTTTCAGATAAAATTTCATCTATGTCAAAGGGACCAGGTTAAGTTTAGTTGACTCTTTCATATATCTTGGCAACACTCTCTCCCGAGATGGATCCCTCAGCTCTAAAATACATGTAAGGATTGAAAAGATCAGAAAAGCCTTTAGTAGGCTTGAAAAACGCATATGGACAGACAGAGCAATCACCATAAAAAAAAATCATTGTCCAACTGACAATATATCTAACCCTTATCCTTGAGTGGCCCCCTGGCCTTAATAAGCTGTGTACCATCAGTAAAAAAAATTATATAAAGTTAGGTATGTGTATATGTATATATATTTGTATGTACAGGATTAACTCCTAAGAATAAAGAATTTTGGAACTTGCTACTAAGCATAAGAGTGTGTAATGTGGGCTATATTTAGTTTAATTTAGTTTCATGCAAAGAGGGCAAGGATGGGTTGGAGGTCCTTCGTAAAAATTCAGATACTTCTGAAATTTTAACGACATAAATATTCCCAAACTTCACTTTTTTTGGAGTATTTTAAACGGATTTTAGGGGCATAATATGGGTGCAACCTCCCATTTGAAAATTCAGATTTGATCCATAGTCATTAGACATCAATAAAGCAAGATCCCTTGAATTTCAATTTCTTCTTAAGCTTAAGCCTTAAATCTTAGACATTTTCTAAAATCAAAATCGTGTAAAGGATTTTGATCTACAAATGGAATAAGCATTCTAGACATACGGTTTAGTAGCATTATATGTTGATTTTGATTTTAGTAAGGGGGACATAAAAGTGGTGCAACTGTTCTTTTCGGGAATTAATTTAATTCTTCTTCTAGTGTTTTATATGAAAGAATTAAACTGAAAAACAAAAATAAAAAAAATAAAGCGGTAATACTTTCAAAATTAAACCAATTCTTTTATTGCCAGAAAATATCTTTCATAGCTTGATGTACAAATGTGTTTCAATCAAAAAACAAAACACAATAAAACGAGATTGTCTTTCTCTTTTACAAGTGCACAACACACACCTGAACAAATGTATTTCTCACTGTCAAAAAAAAAAAATCCGCATTTTAGTAATATTAATATTATTCATAAAAGGAAAAATATCCACCAATTTTATTTCTAAAAACCAGATTCTGTCATGTTTTACTATAAAAAGCAGAAATCGTCACACACACGTCACCCATT
The DNA here is from genome assembly GCA_963556195.1 of Sepiola atlantica. Taxonomy (NCBI): domain Eukaryota; kingdom Metazoa; phylum Mollusca; class Cephalopoda; order Sepiida; family Sepiolidae; genus Sepiola; species Sepiola atlantica. The sequence continues at coordinate 77,729,088 of OY744531.1, read as the reverse complement.
GCAATATTGAATAACTTTATTCTCTCAAATTCAAATAGATTCATGGAGGATGCATATCAAGACTGGCAAAATAAATGTAACAAAACTGTATTAAATTCTAAAACCCACCATAACATGAAGCTTCAGAGTTTAAAAAAAAAATGTCTGAGTTATTAAGCATTGTCATATTTGATCATGTCCGTTTCTTAAAAAAATTGGTTTGTTATAAAGTCTAGTAAAAATATACACCCGGAGCATGCATATATTTGCTGGTATTCAATTGTTCTAGCTATTCAGAAAACAAAATTGTGAGAACTGTGACGCAACTAGGTAAAAAAGAAAGAAAAAAGAGAAAGAAAGAAGAAAGAAAGAAAAAAAGAGAAAGAAAGAAAAAGAGAGAAGTTTTAGATGTTATTCAATTGTTCTAACTATTCAGAAAACCAAATTGTGAGAACTGTGACGCAACTAGGTAAAAAAGAAAGAAAAAAGAGAAAGAAAGAAAGAAAAAAGAGAAAGAAAGAAAAGAGAAAGAAAGAAAGGAAAAAGAGAAAGAAAGAAAGAAAAAAGAGAAAGAAAGAGAAAGAAAGAAAAAAGAGAAAGAAAGAAAGAAAAAAGAGAAAGAAAGAAAAAAAGAGAGAGAAGTTTTAGATGTTATTCAATTGTTCTAACTATTCAGAAAACAAAATTGTGAGAACTGTGACGCAACTAGGTAAAAAAGAAAGAGAAAGAAAGAAAGGAAAAAGAGAAAGAAAGAAAGGAAAAAAAGAAAGGAAGGAAAAAGAGAAAGAGAAAGAAAGAAAGAAAAAAGAGAAAGAAAGAGAAAGAAAAAAGAGAAAGAAAGAGAAAGAAAAAAGAGAAAAAAAGAGAAAGAAAAAAGAGAAAGAAAGAAATAAAAAAAGAGAAAGAAAGAAAGAAAAAAGAGAAAGAAAAAAACGAGAGAGAGAAGTTTTAGATGTTACATTTTTTAACTCTTCTTTTTTGTTGTACCCCTCCCCCCTCCGGCAGTTAACCATGCTAGTATCTTATATTTGAATTCCTATAACCTATGAAGGTATAACAATTTGGCAATCCCCGAATTCTATTGATGATATTGTACACAATAAAAAAAGAAACAATTGTCTCTTTTTTTTGTCTTCTTCATCAAGTGTTAGACGTTGCTGCGGGATGAAGCCATAATGGCCATGATGTTACCTCGGATGATGCTCTAGATCATCCAAGTGGTCTTTTAGAGAAAGCCTCCGCTATTATATAAGACCAGTACAAATGTGGGTTCATGTATTTGCTAGTATTGAATTCTTCGCAATCTTTAGAAAATAAAAATCTGAGAATATAAGGCAATATCTTCGAAAACTGTGACGTTGTCTTGGTTACAGACAAAAATCTATTATATTTTCCTTATTTCTTACATTTTATCATGTACAAATTTATGTAGTTGGAGAATATTATTTGTAAATGTTTTGCAGTTCACTAAAATAAGTGAAGAGAGGTAAAAAACAAAACAAATCTGATTTTACAAAGAGAGAAAGAATCATTAATTATTCACTCGCTCTTTCATCTTCTGACCACCAAAGCCGTATTCGTCACTTACTCCCCCCCCCCCACCCACCCTCTCTCTCTTTGCGCCTACAGCTGGCTTACATCGGCAAGCTAACAGGCAAAGAAGAAGGGGTGTTTTTTTCCCTCATCCATCTACATTTATAAAGCTCGCTAATACAAGCATGATTAAAATACTAATAACGAACAGCTCGCTAAAAAGTTAGGTGAGGTATACAAAAACATTGAAATTCCTTTATTATTTTACTGGGCAATCAGAATGCAGGATTTATTTTTCCCCTAGTGGCATGACGTCACATCCGTCTACGTTTTTTTTATGCTTGTTAATTTAAAATTGTCATTCAGAGAGAAACAGTACAGAATGATCGATAATTATGTGCATACTCCAGAGAGCTTCGCCATATGCTTAGGAACAAAATTTGACCATGTCACGTTCTTGAGACAATTTTTCAGTTGTCAGTAATGGCATACCAGTATCAACCCTTATCTGGTCGGCCCATGTCTTTGGTGGCCGTCCCCTCAGAATGTAATTTAAATAATATGAACTTTCAGTTTTCAAAACGAATTCATAAAGTAAAAACGCTTATTACTTAATTAATAATGATTTATTTGGTATGGGGTGGAATGTAGTGATGCAATGGTTACCGATCATGAAACTGGCAAGCCGAACATGAATAGTCATCATTCATCATCATTGGTTCAACATCTGTTTTACATGCTGACATATGTTGGACGGCTTTTAGAAATTGAATTCCAAACTAAGTTATCTCTGACCAGGTCTTTATTTATCCCTCTTTCTCTCAAATCCATCCTTATCACTTCCTCCCAAGTTATAATGACATTATTCAGTTTTGTTGATTCTAAGCTAAAATAAAATAATTTTAAAAAAATGAGCCGTAAATACTTTTGTATTTATCTTTTTATTATTGGTTTTCTTTTCTGCAATATTAATCCTCAAAGCATATATATATATATATATATATATATATGGGAAAATGAAAAAGGAAAACCAAAAAATAGATGTTTTTTATGTGTACATCAACGTTTCGTCTTTATTTATAAGACTTCATCAGGATGATAATATAGAGAAAAATGTCATGCAAGTACAAACACATGTAGGGTTGACATATTGGGAAAAAGGGAAGAAAATAATGGCCACTACTGGGTGGACGTCCGTACTTGGTGAGGAGTGAAAAATGAATGTTGATGAAAATGAGTGGGGAAGAAGTGGAAAGATCCTGATGAAGTCTTATAAATAAAGACGAAACGTTGATGTACACATAAAAAACATCCATTTTTTGGTTTTCCTTTTTCATTTTCCCATCACGTCGGATTACCTTCATCCTTCTCTTCCCATATATATATATATATATATATATATAGCTGTTCATACCCAGGATACAGTGAAGTCATTTTAGTTTTTAATGTTTATTTGTTTGCACATTTTTAAAACTTGGACAAAATAGAAAGTTTAATTGTAAGAGAGACAACTTTTATAATATTATTCAATAAAAATGAGTTATTCCCTTGATGATTTTTTTATATTTTGGCGATTAGTTAAAAATGTTTCATATCATCAGTTGGTGCTTATCCAGATGAAGAGACATTCGAAAAAACAAAAAAACAAAACAAACTGAGGAATATCTGTTTGATGTAAGTACCGGTCACGGGCTGAATATATCCTATACCAAACATCACGTACATTAATCAAGTAGCTTTTATTTTATAAATAAAAATTAAATTTTGACCCCACACCACCAGAAACGATGCCCAAATCAACCCTGTATGCAATAATTAGGGTTATATCCCTTGAACTTAGCCGTAATGGCGGCCGTATTTACCTTGTACGCCATTTTGGCAAGGTTGTCGTTGGTTTGCAGTACATGACTGTACCATCTCAGTCGGGATTCAACAGAGCTTGTCGGCGACTGGTGCCACTCCATAATCACTGACGAATGATGTCATTGGTGACGTGGTCGAATAAGGTACTGCCTGATAGCTAACGCAGCAGTTTTCTCTCCACGACACTAAGACGGTTCTCCAGCTCCTTTGTGGCCGGCCAACATTCAGCAGCATGAATTGCGACCAGTCTGTTTTATGACATATCAACTCTTTTGGTCTTATTTAATATCAAACTGGGACAATACCACACGGCTGCTTCCCAGCTAACTAGAACATGGTTGTTTTCAAGTCCAATGTTAATAAATTCTTGTCGAGACGTTCTATACAATAATCAAATTCTGCCCTTTTCACCAATCGTTTCCAATCCTCTCATCGTATTGCTCATCATCCAACTGACAATTTCATTGACCCTTATCCTTGAGTTGTCTTTGGGCCCGTGATAATTAGTGACTCATTAGTATAAACAAAAAATACCTATTGGAAACGATTTCTCAAACACAAGTTGCTATTTTATCCATAGCTGGAAAAGTCATAACTTTAAGCCATTAGCGTCCAGTGTTTTTTTTGTTTTTTTTAACCAGAAGGATAAATAAGCATATTTCAGCAACATCTGTATTTTTTTCAAAGATATCTATAGTTAGTCATAAAGATTGGAGTGTCTTTCAAATATTACACCTACTGTCTGATGTATAGTGGCAACACTGATGTTTCAGTTTTCAGTAAACTGTGAAAATCTAGAGTGGAAGGATGCAATCAGTTTCATCTATTATGCAATCAATTTTTTGGGTACGCAGTCCTTATAACCAAGCCACATTTTTATATATAGTATAATGGTGCTCTAACTATCCTGTAAAGTCAAGTAAATCTTTGAAAGTAATTTTGATATCAAATAATATTGTATTTACAAAGGATTTTTGGTACTAAATTAAAGAAAAAAAAAATGTGGTCACTAATGGGTTAATGGTATTACACTGTAAATAAAATTGAATTACCCGGATATGAACTTAAGTCTAAATTAATTTGCTGCGAGCCTGTATTTAAAAATGTAAAACAGCTTTTTTATAGATTTTAATTACAAAACAAAATATAAAAGCTAAAATTATATTATTTCATCCAATAATTCTATTCAATGTCTTAATAAATCAGTTTGATTTGTGTCTAAATTAATTTACTGCAGGGGTGTGTTTAAAAAAAAAAAAAAAAAAAAAAAAAAAATTTGTAAAATATATTTTCTTCTGTAGGTGCTGATAAAAAAAAAAATACAAAATCTAAAAGTATATAATTTTATCCGATATATATATTAATACCTATATGAGTATTTATTACGGCTGAAAGCAATGCAGAAAACCGGAATAGTGAAAGAGAAGAACAAAAAGAAACAATCGAAGACAATAAATATTGTCTTCGATTGGTATTAATCTTCACAATTATCCGGACTGATGGAAAATCTTTTGATATTTCAGGAGACAATCACCCCTTCCAATAAAAAAAAAAGTTTAATCCATCTAAAGGAAAGAAACGGCAAAGATGGTTGCATTGATGTCAGCCTTAATAAATACCTATATACTTATTTACCAGCAATGCTTCAAGCAAACTACCACCCCCTTATATCTATATGTATGTATGTATGTATGTAAGTGTGTGTTATAATGAAATAAATTCCAGGAGGAAATCCGGGTATGAGAGCTCAATGTAATAAACAGTAAGAATAAAATAAAATATAGTAACACGAAATTACATAATCATCGATGCTATAATTTATTTCAACCTTCTGGTATTGCCAAGCATCCAAGTGAGAGGATTACATTTTTGAAGTGAGATGATTACTGAATATTTGAATTGTCAAGTGTGAATTTCTCTTTTCTCGTTTTCAAAAATGTAATCATCTCACTTGGATGCTTGACAATACCACAAGGTTGAAATAAATTATTGCATCGCTGATTATGTAATTTCCTGTTACTATATTTTATTATATATATATATATATTTTTTTTTTAACAAATCAGTTTTATATAATTCTAAATTCATTTCCTACAGGACCATGTTGAAAAATACACTTTACAAATGTGAATAAAAAATTTCTTCTATAAATTTTGAGATAAAAAAATTATAAACGCTAAAAGTATAATATTTTATCCAATAATTCTATTTAATGTCTTAATAAATCAGTTTTCTTTGAAGTCTAAATGAACCGATTCTATCGTTTACAAGGGTATCCATTACACTATTTACATGTCTTGGACTATTATATATGGCGGCATTGATGGTGTAAGCGATTAAAAGAAAAGAAAAAAGAATTTCTTGCTCAGAATTTTAACTGTATTTCATTTTTCTTTTTCATTGATGCCATGTTCTTTTGAAACGCGTTTAAACTAAGATGTTGGCGTTTTCAGATGAAGAAGCTGAAACAGTTCACTTCTTAAAATGTTTAGAATCATATATCACCATATAGGAGGGGGGGGCATCAGGATTTTAAGTTGATTAAGTGGCTCCCCCCCCCAAAAAAAAGGCAGGAAACCACCAGTCTACTTCCCTTTGTCAAAAATAATCTAATATTACACACATTTTTGAACACTACATTTATATACATAACATAACTATAAAATTTATTAATTTCTATTTTCTGCGGGACTGGTTTGCCCCTACCCTATTCTCTGGCATCCATTTTGGTAAATTCTCTACACTGACGGAGTTTTCCTTTGGTGTTTATTATTTTTGACAAAGGGAAGTTTCTTTCTCCTGAAATATTAAATAAATGATTTTTAATAATCATCCGGACAACACACAAACAGCCAACACCACACTTGCTGTTATGCAAGATTTTAAGAAGAAAAAATAATAGTAAGTCCCATTTCGATTTATTATTTTTGTTCCTTCCAGCACTTTGCATTGCTCTTAGCATTTTTAAAACATACTACTACTACTACTACTACTACTACTATTCTCAGCAATGCTTCAAGCAAACTACCATTCTCTCTCTATATATATATATATATCACATCCATACAACAAATAACTTACTAAACGCAATAAAATTTAATTTCTACCTATCTGTATAGTTTTTAATTTCTGAAACTGCAAGTTTTTTTGTTTTTGTAAAATTTCAACATACTATATTGTCAATACCTGTTTTTCAGACCTACTCAAGATCAAACATGTATGCCAACATTCTTCATTTAGCCTCTTTATCTTATAGTTAACAGCAAAGAAATTGAAAAAAAAATACAACTAATAACTCATCAAAATGTAATTTTCTACCGACCTATATACTTTTAACTTTCTGAAACTGTTTAAAAGTTTGTTTTTTTTAAATTTCAAAATAAGTTGCAGTATTTTAAAACTTTTTGCCCCACATGCTCAGACATTTTTTTCTTTTAGCTGCATGAAGATTGGAAACAATTTCTGAAATGAAAGAACTTAGTTTCAGAACTTTAAAACTATACAGGTCGATAGAAAACAAAACTTTTCGTAAAAGTTTATATATATATATATATATCGGTTGTTAACCATACTGCATGATTACCCTTTTTTGTACTATTCTAATTGGGTGATCGTAAAAATCCCTGCAAAATTACAAAATTTCTAAATTAGCAAAAAAAATATTTAAGTAATAACACCAAATTATTTTTTTATAAAAAATAACTGACGCCATATTTATAACAAGACAGATTATAGATAAGGCAAGGAAACACCAAGGTCCACTGCATTGTTACTTTGTTGACTTCAAGGCTGCCTTTGACACTATATATAGGGAGGCGCTCTGAAAAATGTACCACATTGGAAGTTCCTCAAAATATGTTGCTATTATGCAAAACCTATACGAGGACACAAAATGTGCAGTTAATGCTATAGGGTAACTTACTAACTGGTTTCTAGCGAGGATTTGAATGAAGCAAGGCTGCATGATGTCACCAAGTCCATTCAATGTATTCCTGGAATGCGTAATAAAGGATATTACAGGTCTGGACAAAGAGTTCCAATTAAGAGATGACATGTCAATTGGTGTTAGATATGCAGATGATACCACACTCATATCTGCTATTTTTGAAAAACTTAAAATTTCAACCTCGGAGCTTGAAAAAGCCTGCCAAAAATAGGGCTTGAAGATTAATCCCCTTAAATGTGTAATCATGTCACCAGAAGCTGGTGAAGAAATCAAAATAGACGATCAATTAATTCCAAAAGTTGCAAAGTTCAAGTTTCTTGGCAGTCTAGTTCCCAACTGTGCTTCAGATATCTTGCACAGGATATCCATGGCGTCACAGGTGTTTGGCCGTTTAAGAAACGCAATATGGATCTCTAGAGATATGTCCAGATTGTATAAGGCACTCATTCTGCCAATAGCCATATATGGTTCAGAGACATGGACTACTGGAGAACAAGAAGTCAGAGCCCTGTTGGTGTTTGAGATTAAATGTCTTGGGACAATCCTCAAGGTTACTAGGAATGACAGGCTAAGTAATGCTTGTATACGTGAAGCGCTGGGCATGACGGAAACCATCAAAGATGTGGTGTTGGCTAGGAGGTTTCGACGGTTTGGTCATGTTGCTAGGAGTAGTGGGATGATAAATGCCAGCTACAGAAAAAACTTCTCAAACGCAAGACCAAGAGGACGCCCACCAAAAAGAAGGTCCAACATCATTAGGGAACAGTGAGGCATTCCTCTTCTAACAGCCGAGAAATATACAATTCGGAGACAGAATTTTGTTTCAATACAGTGAGGAGAGGTTAAGTCCTGTGCGATTGAAGTAAGTAAGTAAAGTAATGGCCATAATATTCCTATTGCATTTCTAAGGTTATTGGATCACTACAAAAGCAGACAAAGGCGACTCAATGGCAGTCAACTGATTACTGGGTCTAGAACAGGTAACACTATAACTTGTAAACAAGAACAAAACCAAAACAATTCATATCAAATGCATTAGAATTAAATTCTCTACCAAAGTAGTAAAATTTTAATGTTTATAACATTTTTTTAATGTTACTTTTCCTTCTATAGAATCTGTCTTCTCAACACTCAACATTTAATGAAGAATCTCAGCCTAAAAAGCTGTTTTTTTAATTTATTTATAATAATTCCCAGTAATGATAGAAAGAAAAACTTAATTATCACCATAGTAAACTTTTGTTGATCTCTCATAAGCAATAATGTTACCAAATTGGAAAGCCCTCCCCCCTCCCCAAAAAGAGGCAACTCATAAAAATTTAAAACGTTGAGTTGTCGACCTCGTTATGTATAACTATTTTGTAAAAAAATAATCTTTCAATAATTTCATTCAATTTCAGGTTGTTGTAAATCCTGTTATTTAAATAATAATAATAATAATACACTAAGGAAATTTCATACGTTATCACCCTCAACAACTTTTGTAAAAAAAATGGGATTGCCCAATTGCCGAAGTTGCAAAAAAAAAAGTAATTAAAAAAATTTCATTTGATGCCGCTGTTGTGTTGAACGTGAAACTCAAACTAAAATACACTTTCTTGGCATTTAGTGAGAATCAAAGTGAAATCCTCTGATGATGCCCACTACCCACTTTCATTTTTTTGCCTTCGGCCTCCCCAAAATTGTACTCACCAAAATTCCATCCCTATTTCTTTTCTCCCACTCAGGTGGATCTGTTTGTTTTCGGTTCTGAACAAACGGAAAAACAGTAGGCGGTCTATTAATTAGAAATTTATTTGGATGGTCTTACCGTTTTTTTTGTTTTCCCACTCCCCATTTTATTCCAATGAATTGGTGTATATAAATATATTTATGAAAAAAAAAAATTTTTTTTTTTATATCTCGAATAAAATGGCCCTTAAAGTAAATATGGTATTATGGTGATGGCGATGATTCTAGTTAAAGGCATGATAGATAATTTTATCACTTTTAGACCAAGGATGACCAAAGACCCCCATTTTTCCCCACATTTGATGGCCTTGTGTCTAATTTGTTACATTGAATTATTTATGTGCTATAAAGTAAAAACTAATTCAAAGTATAGTATCTGTTCTGTTCAAAGATGGTACAATAATATCGTGGGGTCTGTGTTTGCGCTGGACGCCCATAGAATGCAGAGCAGCAATATACAACAGATGAAGAATACAACCCTAGAATTTCCACGGGTCCCGCTAGTCTGCATAATTATTTTGTAAAAAAATAAAAAATTGGAATAGAAATCTTTCAATAATTATTTTTTTAAAATGCTATTATTAAATAATTAAAATGTTATTATGAAATAATAAATAAACGTTTTATAGTAAATATTTTACAATTATTTGGATCATTCAGATTTTCATCTTGGGTGTTTTTCTCACAACGTTTCGGCCAATGGTTCTACAGATGCATCTTGTCGAACTCGGGACTCTGTACGGAATTTCAAACTGAACACTTCATTTAATCCGCGGAGTAGCTTGCTCTCGTTCCGTCAGCCATGACCAGGTAGAAGTCTTAAATAATTTGTAATTGTATTCTTAGTATCGCCCGTACTGAGGATTGAACCTTCAACCTCCAGAAGAACTGATTATACTTAGTACTTACATCCGTTGCACCACGAGTTTGACAAAGATTCCCTGAGTTCGACGAGACGCACATGAAGAAAGGTGGTTACATTAGCCAAAACGGTGTGAGAATGCATCCAAGATGAGAACAGTAGTAGTCTGAATGATCGAAATACAAATTATCAATCCTCATCTAAAAAATGTTGAAACATTAAGTTAAATCTTATTAGTTAATCATAAGTACTCGTTTACATTCAGGCTGTACACTAATCATCAAATTTAAGATTTTCAGTCATTTTCTAGATGGAGGTGATTTAAGTTCAATGATATACAACAAAAATTAAAATCTCCCATTAAAAAAAACAAAAAAAAATCAATGAACTTGTGAGTATGCATACAGACATGTATTGATAAACAGAAATAAGGACAGACTAATTTGAACAAAAAGAGATTAGTATAGAGTTATGATTAAATATTTCACCCTAAATATGAACTTTATCAATGATGAATTAACAGAGTCAATATTTATACATTTGTTGAAAACACCTACCACCTCTCCATTACCCAGACACCCTAACACTCTCTCCTACCTTGCTACCTCACATTTTGGATTTCTTAATCCCATCAAAACACAAATACATAAATAATGACTTAATTTATCACATTTATTCTTGATAAAGTTCGTACTTAGGAGGAAAACATTGAATAAAATCATGACTGTTTATCGCTATTAGTTTGACTTAGTCTTTTTTCCTTATTTCCATGTTTGTCACCTATACATTCTGTTGGACTATCATCCTCTGAATATACCTCACACATACAGACATGGAAATCAAGTTTTATCGATCATATGTACACTAGAGTTTGGAGGATTAATCAAAATCAGAAATAAAAATTTAAAAAATCGGAACTTTTTGGGGTATCAGATCGATTCTTTTTTAAAAAAAATTTATCTTAATTTTCCATTGCTAGTACTAATGAGAAAATTATCAATATTTAGATTTTGTAAACTACAAGTTAAACTAAAATCTATAGATCAAAATAACATCAAAATACGATGTAAATTTGTGTAGAACAAAAAACAAACAAAAAATGAAACTTTGCATAAATTCGTGAGGTAACCTTTAAAAGAATGCAGTTGATTAAGTAACCCTAACCCCAACCTTTAAAAGAATGCAGTTGATTAAGTAACCCCAACCTTTAAAAAGAATGCAGTTAATTAAGTAACCCTAACCTTTAAAAGAATGTAGTTAATTAAGTAACCCCAACCTTTAAAAGAATGCAGTTAATTAAGTAACCCTAACCCCAACCTTTAAAAAGAATGCAGTTAATTAAGTAACCCTAACCCTTAAAAACTTCAGTTGATTAAGTAAGCTTAACTCCTAACCTTTAAAAGAATGCAGTTAATTAAGTAACCCTAACCTTTAAAAGAATGTAGTTGATTAAGTAACCCCAAACTTTAAAAGAATGCAGTTGATTAAGTAACCCCAAACTTTAAAAGAATGCAGTTAATTAAGTAACCCTAACCCCAACCTTTAAAAAGAATGCAGTTGATTAAGTAACCCTAACCTTTAAAAGAATGCAGTTGATTAAGTAACCCTAACCTTTAAAAGAATGCAGTTGATTAAGTAACCCTAACCTTTAAAAGAATGCAGTTGATTAAGTAACCCTAACCTTTAAAAGAATGCAGTTGATTAAGTAACCCTAACCCTAACCTTTAAAAGAATGCAGTTGATTAAGTAACCCTAACCCTAACCTTTAAAAGAATGCAGTTGATTAAGTAACCCTAACCTTTAAAAGAATGCAGTTGATTAAGTAACCCTAACCCTAACCTTTAAAAGAATGCAGTTGATTAAGTAACCCTAACCCTAACCTTTAAAAGAATGCAGTTGATTAAGTAACCCTAACCTTTAAAAGAATGCAGTTGATTAAGTAACCCTTACCTTTAAAAGAATGCAGTTGATTAAGTAACCCTAACCCTTAAAAGAATGCAGTTGATTAAGTAACCCTAACCCTAACCTTTAAAAGAATGCAGTTGATTAAGTAACCCTAACCTTTAAAAGAATGCAGTTGATTAAGTAACCCTAACCCTAACCTTTAAAAGAATGCAGTTGATTAAGTAACCCTAACCTTTAAAAGAATGCAGTTAATTAAGTAACCCTAACCCTAACCTTTAAAAGAATGCAGTTGATTAAGTAACCCTAACCTTTAAAAGAATGCAGTTGATTAAGTAACCCTAACCCTAACCTTTAAAAGAATGCAGTTGATTAAGTAACCCTAACCCTAACCTTTAAAAGAATGCAGTTGATTAAGTAACCCTAACCCTAACCTTTAAAAGAATGCAGTTGATTAAGTAACTAACCCTAACCTTTAAAAAGAATGCAGTTGATTAAGTAACCCTAACCTTTAAAAGAATGTAGTTGATTAAGTAACCCTAACCCTAACCTTTAAAAGAATGCAGTTGATTAAGTAACCCTAACCTTTAAAAGAATGTAGTTGATTAAGTAACCCTAACCCTAACCTTTAAAAGAATGCAGTTGATTAAGTAACCCTAACCTTTAAAAGAATGCAGTTGATTAAGTAACCCTAACCCTAACCTTTAAAAGAATGCAGTTGATTAAGTAACCCTAACCTTTAAAAGAATGCAGTTGATTAAGTAACCCTAACCCTAACCTTTAAAAGAATGCAGTTGATTAAGTAACCCTAACCTTTAAAAGAATGCAGTTGATTAAGTAACCCTAACCTTTAAAAGAATGCAGTTGATTAAGTAACCCTAACCCTAACCTTTAAAAGAATGCAGTTGATTAAGTAACCCTAACCTTTAAAAGAATGCAGTTGATTAAGTAACCCTAACCCTAACCTTTAAAAGAATGCAGTTGATTAAGTAACCCTAACCTTTAAAAGAATGCAGTTAATTAAGTAACCCTAACCTTTAAAAGAATGCAGTTAATTAAGTAACCCTAACCTTTAAAAGAATGTAGTTGATTAAGTACCCCTAACCTTTAAAAGAATGCAGTTAATTAAGTAACCCTAACCCTAACCTTTAAAAAAAATGAGGTTGATTTACAAGGTTCCAGAAAAATGTTTAAAAATTAAATAAAACAAGTTTGCGATAAGAAAAGCTCCAAACATTCGTAAATTTCTATATAAACGACCTTAAAATCGATGCTTTTAATGAGTGGGTCTATAGTTGTGCAGGTGATTACTTTTTATGCTGTGGCTGCGTTCTTTCATGCGTGTTCGTCATTGGAAAAAAATATCACTAGTGTACACACAAACTCTTACATTAATTTTAGACAATTGTTTTAACATGTGATATGCAGCAGTTTTATCCATTAGGTGATGTATGCATTATCATTATACACAGGATAAGACCAAGAAATCCGGTGATCAAATATGTGCAGGTAGTAAAACCAAAACAAAGGCAGATATTTATAATCAAGAATCAGAATTTTACTGCGACTGACAAATAAGGTTTTGTATTATTTGGATAGTTTAGACTACTATTCTTATTGTGGGGTTTTTTTTTTTTGTTGTTTTTTTTTTTTTACAACATTTTAGCCGATGTAATGTCCGATTTTCAGGTGCATTTTTTTTTTTTTTTATAATTTAGAAATCTTTTTATTGAACTAAACCCTTAGATTGTATCTTCTGTAAGGAATGAGAACAAACTAAGAATAACATAATTATCCCTTCCGTTTGGTCGTGGCTGATGGAACAAGAACAATCTGTCTCCCGTGAACTATATAAGAGGTTCGGTTCGAGGTTCCATATGGGTTCAAGAGTTCAACAGAAAGATTCCAAAGTTAAAAAAAAAAAATTAAAAAAAAAAAAAAATGCACATAAAGAAGGCCGGAGATCACATCAGCTGAAACGGTGAGAGAATAACAAGATGAGAATAGTATTCAGAACAATCCAATAATATAAATTATTAATTCCGAAACAAAAAAATTCCAATTTTTCTAATTAGTCGTTTGTAGAGCTACATTTCACACACGAAAAAGACAGAGGATTTGATCCAAATGGCATTCAATTCATTTAAATAAAAAACATCTGCTTTTGAATCAATAAAATTAATTTAAAAAAACAAAAAACAAAAACAAAAAAAAAAAAAACAACGCTACTTAACAATGGAAATAAGTGCCTTATTTATTTTTTTTCGATAGTCCAATATTTAGCTTGGGTTACCTGAAGCCCACCAACTTGAACCAGCTGCATCTCACCATTACTGATGTAAGATGGGAAGTTTACCAACTTAGTAGAGGTCACACAGGCTACCAGTGATGAATGCCATCTCCTTCATGGACGTGAACCAATGACTCAACGACTGAAGTCAAGAAGATTCCTCAGCCATGTTGAGCCCTGAACAACATCTCAGGAAGAGACCAGACTACAGCTGTGGATCAAAGGGCTAGAGAATGCCCCCCCCCCCCTAATTAACATGAAAATCTCCCCTCCCTCCTAGCTCAAAAGCACTCTGGGTCCAGTGCAAAACACTTAACCGCCTGAGAATGAGAATGGGTCGATCAAAAGTTGCAAAAGCTAGATGGGGTTACAAAATCGACCCAACCATCTGCGAGTGTGGAGAGGTGGATCATACGATGTAACACTGCTTCGTCTGCCCTTTACTTTCCAACCAGTGCAGCTTGAAAGATCTTGACTAGTACACCAATAATTCAAAGGACTGCATAAAAATGTGAGAAACTGTTCAATGACCACATGCTTCAAAGACACGCAAAGGAGATGAAGCTTGGGTAGTACCCATACCAAATATTGACACTGTTTGACTAAGATCAAAATGTATTATCCGCTCTGATACTAAACTTCATCTGTTCTGTCAGTGAAGGAGAAATCTTTTTAGACTAAGGCGATTTTAATTTTTGTCCCAATCAAGAGCACCCCTTTTTTGGGGGGAGAGCTGGATTTTCCCCACATTAAAAAACGACCTTGTGTCTAACTGTTCTCGTGGGGAGGAAGTAAATAGGGATATTCTAATAGAGATTCTAAGTGTTTATGACTGTCTATTTAGATTTTTAAAAATACAAAAATAAAAACAAAAAAAACGAAATCTTGTAGGGCTTTCTCATTAAAAATATTACATGATACGATTAGAGATGATACCATTTTGCCTGCCTCTATTTTAAACTACCGCAGCACAAAAGTCTCACTATTTTGATGTTTAGATACACGACGTATGGAAAGGGAGGTTCACAAAGCAGTGTGAGCATGTTATGCTGCTAAAATACAGAGGATGTAAAATGACTAAACCCTTGAAAGTATCAGGCGATGAGTGAAGAATATGCTGCTTAATTGACAGGAAAGAAAGATGAGTTACTTCCCTTGAATATAGATAGGAAGTAGAGACATGTACAGCTTCAACCGTAAACCTCTCTCCTTTAAATAGTCTACTCCGTCTCCATTCAAGGGAAGGAACTCATCCGACATTAACAATGAGTACACATTTTAAAATGAAAATGAATCCAATAAAAACTGTGAAGAGATTGGAGAAAAATTTGTCCACCCTTAACTATAAAAGTCTGATTTTGATAAATAAATGCTTATAGGAATGTCACAAAATGAAAAAAGGAAACATTTTGAAATGAAAATAAACCTAATAAAAACTGTTGGTTTATCAAAATGCATAGAGATTCTTAAATAAGAAAAAAAAAAAAAAAAAAAAAAAAAAAAAAAAAAAAAAAATGGAGTATAGCAAATAAGACGCTTTTTTTCATGGCAGGGTTATTGTAAAGAGGCACACAAAAAAATTGAATTAAAAAAAAAATTTGAAATTTAATTTTTTTTTTTTTTTTTTTTTTTTTTTAATTAGAAAAAAAAGTTTATATACAATCATCAAATCAAACAATGTCAGCCGGGTTTGTTAAGTATGGTAATAGTAACGATAACCGTTGATGTTTAAAAGCAGTTGTAGTTGTGACGATAGGGCACTAGTGGTAGCAGAAATGGTCATAGAAATAAGTAAAAAGTCGATATCTGGTGATTTCATTTTTGTAGTTGTATAGAAAAGGCACTGACCCGCTACTGCAAAGGGATGCATCAGCCTAGCATTGAATTTATGTAAGCAAATCAATGTTTACGTCATAAATGTGGAATTTAGTTGCTTCTGATGAATAGGATAAAGATGAGAGCAAAAATGAGAATTCTGCCCATGAGTAGCGAATCAAGCAGCAGCATAGAATGTTCCTTAATGTAAGCAGGGTTTTTTTTTTTGTTTTGTTTTTAGAGTAAAAAATAAATAAGATAAAATACAGCAATTTGAATTTTTTTTTTTTTTTTTTTTTTTTTAAATAAAATAAAAAGGGAATAAAAGAAAAGCCCTAAATTTCCAAATTTCAACAGTTGAAAAAAAAAAAAAAAAAAAAAAAAGATAAGGAAATAGATTGAAGAAAAGAAAAAAAATTATTGCCATCAGGTTATGTAAAAATGTTTTTATAGACGTGTGGCGATCCTGACATGTGATGATCCTGAATATGGATAGAGTAGTGAAAGTGGCCGTGTTTGCCTGATGTTTAGTTTCAAACTACACGCCAGGCAAAGACGGAGCATTTTATGGCAGGGATAAGGCAATCTGGGGTCAGGATCACATGTCACAGCACATTCACACTGGAAGCCCAGTATGCAAAAAAATAACATATGCAGTGTACCATTTATAAAACACTAGTTATGTCAGTATTTGTTATATATATTAAATATTTTGAAAAAAAAAAATGTTTTCGAATTTCTAAATATTTTGGAAACTCTTGTGAGGTCTTCTCTATATGGTAAAATTCAAAAGGTTTTCCTAAATATTAGGAAATTCTAAATATTTATGAAAACATTCTAGAATTTCTAAATATTTATGAAAACATTCTAGAATTTCTAAATATTTATGAAAACATTCTAGAATTTCTAAATATTTATGAAAACATTCTAGAATTTCTAAATATTTATGAAAACATTCTAGAATTTCTAAATATTTATGAAAACATTCTAGAATTTCTAAATATTTATGAAAACATTCTAGAATTTCTAAATATTTATGAAAACATTCTAGAATTTCTAAATATTTATGAAAACATTCTAGAATTTCTAAATATTTATGAAAACATTCTAGAATTTCTAAATATTTATGAAAACATTCTAGAATTTCCAAATATTTATGAAAACATTCTAGAATTTCCAAATATTTATGAAAACATTCTAGAATTTCCAAATATTTATGAAAACATTCTAGAATTTCCAAATATTTATGAAAACATTCTAGAATTTCCAAATATTTATGAAAACATTCTAGAATTTCCAAATATTTATGAAAACATTCTAGAATTTCCAAATATTTATGAAAACATTCTAGAATTTCCAAATATTTATGAAAACATTCTAGAATTTCCAAATATTTATGAAAACATTCTAGAATTTCCAAATATTTATGAAAACATTCTAGAATTTCTAAATATTTATGAAAACATTCTAGAATTTCTAAATATTTATGAAAACATTCTAGAATTTCTAAATATTTATGAAAACATTCTAGAATTTCTAAATATTTATGAAAACATTCTAGAATTTCTAAATATTTATGAAAACATTCTAGAATTTCTAAATATTTATGAAAACATTCTAGAATTTCTAAATATTTATGAAAACATTCTAGAATTTCTAAATATTTATGAAAACATTCTAGAATTTCTAAATATTTATGAAACTTGCGATATCTAAATAAGACCCTCTCTCTTGTCCATCCTTTTAAATTATTTACATCATTTCATTTCTCTGATCACTTTTCTCATCATTCACCCTTCCTCCCAACATCTAAAAGATTCATGTACAGATGAAAAGTGTGCACGGTCACAAGCAAGATAACAGAGTAGCAGTAGTATATAGATAAGTACCAGTTTCACACATCAGTGTAAAATAGTTTTACATATTGGGCTTTAAGTGTGATGCATATCTAGATTGTTACATAATTCGATAGCACGAAAGAGAAGCGAGCTGTTATGGTATGCAGTCCACTGGTCTAATTATTACTGATCCCAAATTACAATTTCATCTACACAGACAAACAAGACAACTTAATAAAGTAAGCAAAAGAGTTAACATAAGACATTTCCTTGTCAATTAGTTAAAAGTCAGTGCTTGTCAAAGCTTACACCTTTTTATATATATATATATATATAGAAGGACACAAAACTATGATAGAAAATTGACAGTAGAACATAAACTAATAGAAGACAGTCCCATCCAGAGTTTCCCTTTTTGGGGAACTGGATATCTCCCACATTACTTCTAGGCTTTGTGGGGATAGTCATTAGGGCATGATTGTAAACGGCATACAATAGAAAATTGATGGCAAGCTACATATTTTAATAGACAATTGACAGACGACATGCTTTAATGAAAAATTAATGGTATATTGCGTAATATGAAGTTAATGGTATTCATACAATAGTGTACTCATGAAAACAAGACTATTTTCAGTTACAGAAGGCCTTAATAACCTGCACTCTTGTGTTTCTACATCTCTTAAACAATAACCCAATCTAATAAGACTAGACCAGCAGTGACAATGTCATATACGTATATTCATGTCCTTTCATGGTCTTTTTCAATTGTTTCTTTTCACACCGTTTTTCTCTGCATCCCTTCTGCTACTTTTCTTAACACTAATGCATTTACAGATGCCTGCCTTAGCAAGATTTATTTAAATCTAGATTTTATATTCTATGCCTATAACCCAATTGTCACTGCTGATTTAGTATTGTTGGATAGAAGTCGTTGTTCAGGAGAGATGGAGAAAAATTTATGTTATTCTGTCCATCCTTAACTATAAAAGTCTGATTTTAATAAATAAATGCTTACAGGAATGTCACAATAAAAAGGAAATTGGCAGTAGACTTACTAGAATAGAAAATTGGTGAGAGATTGCATACTAAAATAGGATCAAGTTAAAAGACGAAGAGAAACGCCTTGTAGGAGATGGTTAGACGAAAGCTGAAGAAAAAGAAACCTGAAAAGAAGGGAACTGCAAAATGTTAGAATTTCTTTCATTGGAATTAAATCCATTTTTTTTTCTATAAAAACAGAGGAGCAAAGAACACAGGTTTGAAAACTTATTGGATCATCATTTTTTATGGCAATAAAAAAAATAGTTGTTTTGTAAAAAGCCTTTTTTGTTCTGATGGGTTTTGTCCATTGTTTTAACACAGCAGTTAAATAGTTGATTATACATGTATCTGATGATTAAATGTTTCGTATATTTTATATATATATATATATATATTGAGCATGTGAAAAAAATTTCAAAAGTTTTTTTTTTTTAAGGAAACCGGTTTTTTGCTGTATATTCATTCTAGTTAAAAAATATTTTTTATTTATTTATTTTTTAAACTTTTTTTTTTTTTTTAAAGGCCATCAAGAAAATTTACACACACCCAAAAATATTTCTGAGTTCACAGCTTTGTAAACAGCCAACTGTTAAAACATTGTTACTGTATTTATTATTAGCATAGCATCTAACATATACAGGGCAGTCCAAAAAGATGTATCCATTTTATTATCACTAACATGTAAGTTAATCCAGGCTTCTGTTTTTCAGGTGAAATAGAGACAACAAGATATCCTGTGGGGTTAGATCATACCAAAATCAGACCGGCAGAGCGTCTGGCATTTTTTAGGGTGGCTTGTTCGCTGTCAGTCTGAGGTATGGTCCTGTGCAGTTTTAAGGGGTTCACCTTCCCAGGCTTTACCTTCTTGTCCTTCGAGAAGAGGTTAGTTTATTGCTAATTGCCCGAGGCGTCCCTACCGGAGAATGCCAACGGGGCTGCCCAGGCAATTTTTGTTCTCGTAAAGTGCTCTTCCTCTAGGGTGCTGGCTTTTCAAATCCCACTTTTCTGACCTTGTGTCTAATCTTTCCGCTGTGTGAGGGAAATAAATAAAAACAAGATATTCCGTACAGGAGAGGATCAAGATTGTAAAGATCTACTTCGCAACAAAATCGGTTGTCCAAACTCAATGACAATTTCAGAGGGACTTTCAGTGAGAAACGTACAACCAGACTCACAATAAAGTGCCTGCTGGACAAATTGAGGGAGATGGGAAATGTACAGGATAAATTGATGGTCAGCCAGGACAGAAAATAACATGACTATGAGACAACATTTAAAGGATAATTAAAAAAAACTTCAATGTGCGATTAACCACAGTGATTCAGTACCAATAAGCTTGGATCGAACACATTATAAACTATTGAGCTGTGTTTGCAAAATGGTGATATATGGGGGAAGGCCGGGGGCTTATGCCACTCAAAACTTAAATGTCTGTAAGACATGTCTATGACAAATAAATTGTAAAAGTTTTCCTTTCAATAGCAAATGCAACATTATCACAAATGGTTACATTATTTTGGACCACCCTATCTATCTAATATATATATATATATATATATATATATATATAAACTATACATTACAGTTTCTGTTAGGCGAACCAGGGTTTAATTGTTACGGACAGACGTTTTTACAGGAGAAGTTCCATAAAGGAATATTTAGAAAAAGACACTGCTCATTCATAAATGGTGAATATTTGTGTTCTCCAATTTTTTTCATTCCTTCTCAGATTGTCTTCGTTGTCTAAGGTTCTGAGGATTTGGATTGGGCAAAAAGGGGCTGTTTTCTAACCCAGAAAACGTCTGTCCATAACAATGAAACTCTGGTTTGCCTAACAAATGTAGTTTTTAAATAAAATAATTTATATTAACTCTCACACTTTATTAGTTTCTTTTCAAATTTATATCATATATATATATATATATATATATTCTTCAGAGAATTTCCTTTCATTTGAAACTTCTTGAACAGGAAAGAAAAAATGTTTAATATTAAATAATTGATACATTTTATGAAATTTTATAGTAAAAAAAAAAAAATGTAAAATGTTAATAAATGTTATTAATTAACTATAATTAATCTTAATAATTGCATTAATAAAAGACGAAGTTACGTCATGACCATGGAAAGAAGAAAAACAAAACGACTAACTTTCAAAACTAAAAGAAACGCCAGGAAAAGAAAAAACGTTAAATATAAATTGATGAAAGCTAAAAGTTTTTATACAATTTTAGTGAAGAAAAGATCTTTTAGTCTACATTGGTTTCCGTGTAGTTTATTTAAATAAAAATATAAAGATAAACATTTTATCTTTGTTCCCATGGTTATAACATTGTTCTGAGTTTTTTTATTTTTTAAATTTTTTTATTAATAACATTTACAAACAGATTATTGTAAGTCTGCATGGATTAAGAAATGTGTCTAGCTATGATAAATATGCATAGACACTACATTCTTTAAACCCCTCAAGCTACCCAAAATTTGCAGAAACTACACCTGATGACCCCCTCCATACACATGCATATAATGACTCCTACACTGTTCATTTCCCAACAACTGTACATTATTCTACGTGCAACACATGCATTTTTGATGAGTTGTAGTGCACCTGAGCAATGCACACGATTATTTAATCATTATTAGGCTAAAATGTAGTTGACAACGAAAAAGGGGGGAAAGAACCAAATATATAACAAAAACCTGTTACCAAACAATAGAAAATTTAATATTCTATCGACCTGCATAGTTGTAAACTTTTGGAAAGTATTTGTAAGTTTTGTTATTTAAAAATTTGGTCCGTTACTCTCACTTAACCGATTTTGGCAAACAAAATGGTGGGCAATATTTTTCTTTTTTTTCGGTGGTCGTTTATTTTATTTCAGGCGTAAAATATAAAAAAGGCTTATGGTATCATTAACCCTTAGAACGGGGGGGGGGGGGGTCAGTCGGATGAGGGTAAGTTTTTTTTGTTTAATCCATTAAGCCTGAAATAAGCGACTATATATAAATTATATATATATATATAGAAAAACAAAAAAAACGATGCCCTTCTTTTAAAATAACAAACCTTACAAATAGTTTCCAAAAGTTTATAACTATGCAGGTTGATGGAATATAAAATTTTCTAGCGTTTGGTGACAGTTATTTGTTGTATATTTGTTTCTTTCTTCCTTTTTTCGTTGTTGATTATACTACACTTTTGCTATCATTATTAAGAAAGATTATAGAACAACCAACAGATCCCCCTTAATCTTTTAGCCTTATGCCAGATTAAGTATTTTATTTATATATATATTTTCAGTATTTACTTCAACAGTGCTCAATATGTGAGTAGAGCTTAGTAGTATGAAAATATTTTTATGACAAATATATTTAGCCTGGTAATTTCCTTAGGGAATGAAACATGAACGTTTCTGTGTAGCTTACTTGCCATAAATATATTTTCACACACACACACATATAT
The DNA here is from genome assembly GCA_963556195.1 of Sepiola atlantica. Classification (NCBI taxonomy): domain Eukaryota; kingdom Metazoa; phylum Mollusca; class Cephalopoda; order Sepiida; family Sepiolidae; genus Sepiola; species Sepiola atlantica. The sequence goes on along the minus strand of OY744531.1, from coordinate 77,706,822 downwards.
ATATATAAAGGAAAAATTAAAATAATGAAAAAAATATAAAGTTACATACTTTACAAGTTCATTATAATCAAATGTTTAAACAAGGAATATAATAAAATATAAGAATGACCTTTAATCCATGGATTTTCAAAGAATTACTCTTATCCTCAGAATTTTCCTATAATAATGCTCTATCCCAAATATCGAGCATCTCCCTATCACAATAGGATCTAATATAAAATTATTATTTTTATATTATTTAAAGAATGAATATATATATATATATATATATATATATATATATATATATATATATATATATAAGTTTAGGATATTGAAGGCTATGACACTGCGATAAAAAAGTTCTCCAAGAAGAGTCGACTTAGAATATTAAATAACATTGAACACTGTATTATTGATTAAAAACGATGTAACAGGTAAATAATAAATTGAAAATTATTGCATTATTATAGTAGTAGTCTTTTGTCTACTATTATCTTATCTATTGATCTTTCATCTCAGCGTTTTTGACCTTATATCGCATTGTCATAGCCTTCTAAACTTTCTACATATTTTGCTATTAATTACATAGAATTTATTGTTATTTGGGAGATTTGCTTCTCAATTAGAGCATTAGATGAAAGGAATTTTACGTAAGAAAATAAAAAATATATCATAGATATGAAATGTCTAATATATGGAATAGTGAATAAGCACAAAAACAGACTAGTAAAAGCATTCATTGAAAATAAAGCCCTTCTTCAAAGATTAAGGTTGTTTAAATCGACCGGAATACTGGTTGGCTTTAGAGATTGTTTTATTTTTACTAGTCTGTTTCATGCTTATCCATTATTCTATATACTAAACATTCCCTTTTGTCTGAAACTTAATTTCATGTTTTAATAAGTATAAAGATTTAAATCGTTTAGTATTAATCTCATAGAATTTATTAATTATTACTTTGAAAATTTGCTTCTCAGAATATCAAATGAAAGGAACTCTTCAAAAAGAAAGTTAAAAAGATATATAAATATCGCCACTTTTCAATGTTATTTTAATATATCATACCGTCAAATACTCATGGGTACAAGATGGCAACTCAGAGGATGGATTTGTAAAGTAAAGGGGTTTGAACAGAATGTCTTCTTTAATTGCGATTAACAGACTTTAGAACAACTGTTTAAGAATTGTAACAATAATTCACATTGGAAAAAAAAAAAGAAAATAAAAAAGAAAAAAAAAGAAAAGAAAAAAAAAGAAAAAAAGAAAGAAAAGTGGAGCATATTTCAGGCTGTGTATAGAAAAAAATCTGAAGAGAATTTATTTTCTCCTTTTCCTCCTCTGGTCAAATGTCTTTAAATCAATTTAAGGCTGCAGTATTTTTCTTTTTCGACAAGTTTAAATAAAAAAACAGGATCAAACATCCAGAGTTAACAAAACTTTTGGTCCTTATAGCCGTTTGATGTGAAGTAATTCTTCTCTAAATATAACAATTGCTTATTCTTTTTCCTGATTCAGGAGGAAATTCACAGGGTTTTTTAGGGGGTTGATAGACAAAAGATTAGAGAGGAAGAAGAAAGAAAATAAAGGGAAAAACATCAGGAAAACAAAGAGTAGAGAGAAAGAATAAGAATGAGTGGAAGTGAACCGATTGAAAGTACAAAACACAGATTAGAGAGAAATAGAGAGGGAGGGAAAAAAAGAGGATAGTGTAAGACAGAGAGAAAGAGGATAGTGTAAGACAGAGAGAAAGAGGATAGTGTAAGACAGAGAGAAAGAGACAGAGGAGGAGGACAGAGAAAAAGAGACAGAGAGGAGGACAGAGAGAAAGAGACAGAGAGGAGGACAGAGAGAAAGAGACAGAGAGGAGGACAGAGAGAAAGAGACAGAGAGGAGGACAGAGAGAAAGAGACAGAGAGGAGGACAGAGAGAAAGAGACAGAGAGGAGGACAGAGAGAAAGAGACAGAGAGGAGGACAGAGAGAAAGAGACAGAGAGGAGGACAGAGAGAAAGAGACAGAGAGAAAGAGACAGAGAAAGAGACAGAGAGAAAGAGACAGAGAGAAAGAGACAGAGAGAAAGAGACAGAGAGAAAGAGACAGAGAGAAAGAGACAGAGAGAAAGAGACAGAGAGAAAGAGACAGAGAGGAGGACAGAGAGGAGGACAGAGAGAAAGAGACAGAGAGGAGGACAGAGAGAAAGAGACAGAGAGGAGGACAGAGAAAGAGACAGAGAGGAGGACAGAGAGAAAGAGACAGAGAGAGAGAGGAGGACAGAAAGAAAGAGACAGAGACAGAGAGGAGGACAAAGAGACAGAGACAGACAGAGACAAAGAGACAGAGACAGAGATAGAGAGAGAGAATAAGAAAAAATACAGATTAAACAAAGAAATGCAAAAAAAAAAAAAACCAGTAAGCAGAAGAATCACATGTATTTCATTTCATTTTCATTTCAAAGAAAGTTCTTCCTATTTTATGTTGCGGTACTAATCTTTCTATTCAAATTCGCCTCAGCCTTGGAAACCGCAGCCGGAATGTCATCTCTTGTGCGTGTGGAGTATTTGAAGAAAAGCTCAGGACAGGCTTTCTCACCACTTGCGATTTTCTCACATTCAACCAACAAATCATAGTTGATGCTTTCATTGACAACTGAATCCTGATTATAGTCGGCATGAGTCAGCACAAACTTGCGAATCCATTGAGCCATTGTCATCAATTTACCTGTAATAAAAAAATAATATTGTTTTAGAAATTCAACAAATATACAGATGACAGTACAGTTTTATCATTTGCATCAATTATTAAATTTGTTACAATCATTATTATTTTAGTCAGAGGTGAGGAGTCTACTTAAAAAAAATTTTTTTTTTAAAATCAGACTATAGATGTTTTAAAAATCACTGTCCCGACTACTACAAAAATTGCTGAACCCTGATACTGTTTCCCTACCTCTGTGGTTGGAAGTTAACTAAAAAAAAAAAACCTGAATATCAAATCTGGAGTCAGTTTTAAACTAAGATTCCCCACTTTCTGTTATTAACTGCCTTTACCTATCCAGCATTTCCTATGAGTAAAAAAAAAAAATTGTTAGATAGTGAAGGGGATGTTTAGATAAAAGGGTTTGAGTGATACCCTAAAGGTCAGAGGTGACCTAAAAGCGGAAGTCAATGAAACCATGTGACTTATGGCTGAGTGTGGAGGTTTTACCTCTTTTTGACCAACAACGTTTTAAAAATATGTGTGAAATGTGATAACTTACGTACGGACATGAAATGCCTAAGCATATTATAGATTTAAATAAGAGACACTTTAGTATCCGTAAATGTGCTAGATAGAAAAGAAAGCAAGAAAAAAAGTAATGATTGTATTCGTGTAAATTACCTGAGGCTCTGTTTGAGATGAGCTGTAAATATTGCAACACTGTACACCTAGTATCAACATCACATTCACTGTATTCCAAATATTTATTCACAAGCGGAATTAAACCAGGAAAATCATCCTGAAAATATAAAACAGTAAAAATTATTTTCTGTACATCAATATTGAGGTTGTTCAGAAGTTTTATTACATTGGTGATACAATTGGAGCACTGGGAGGAGCTGGTGCTAGTCCATTTAGGAACACCACACACACACATATATATAATGTTAGAATGACTTTTCTAAAATTTCTGAAAAGCCTTAACGAGAATGTATAATTTGCAAATTCACACAAAACATTCTCACATTCCATGCCAAACAACTGTAGGACATTGAAGAAAATGAAAGAATGCTTAAGGAAAGGTATTTATTTCTTATATTTACTAGCAAATATATGCTCCCTCCGGTTGCATATTTTTGCTAGTTGTTTTAAGTTACATATTACATACATTACATTTTAAACTAAGTAAAAGGTAACCGCAAGGAAAGTGTTTAGAAAACAAAATCTTTAAATTCTCTTCGATAAATAGTAGTTGTTTACTGGAAGTTATTTTATTGTTTCAGAAGACGGCGTAACAAAATTTATATTTGGCGGACCTATAGATGACCTACCCTCCAGTCTAAAATCTTTATACAATTTTTTTTTCAGATTACTATCGATTAAGCAACAAACATTCAGATTATCTAAAGAAAAATTTGTTTAAACTTACCCGTTTAGATTTTAGAGGGGGGTTCAGTTCGCTATGCAACTCTAAAATAAATTGATCCCTCTTTGGCAACGTGTCGTATACGTCTACCAAAATGGGCCTCAAGTGATAACAATATGTTAATGCTAAACTCACTTAAGGTCGTAAAAAGATAATATTTGAAGTTTTTTTTAAATCGAAAAAAAAAAAAGTGTACCTAAAATAAAATCAATTAAAAAATAGAATACTCACTGTATTCTAAATTCAGTTATTTAATTGCTCAGTAAAATGTGTTTATTTACAAAAATATAGTAATTTTTAAATCAATTATTTTTTAAACTAAACAATTTGATTCAATAAATTTGTGCTTTAAAACAATTTCTAATAAGATTTAAAAAACAAAAAAACAAAAACGTTTTAATAAAAAAAAAAATCAAAGTAAATATATAATTTTTGAGCGATGTATACGATAAATCTCAGAAAATGTGTTTACATGTTATTAATGAAATAACGCGCCTCTCTCTCTCTCTCTCTCTCTCTCTCTCTCTCTCTCTCGAAATAGAACTTTCTGTGCGTTCGAAACCGAACTTTATACTTAATCAGAGGGCGGGTAACCAAATGTTGGAGTGGATGCCGGCTGTTCCATCATATTCAATTACAATCTAATTACGTGATTCAATGATGTAGATACAAAAAACAAAGTGTTTAATTAATTCTATTTATAATTTTTATTAAGATTATTATCGAGGAAAATATTTTAAATACATCTGGAAAAAAAAAAAATCATGAGTGTATATTTGCGAATATTAATTTATTAGAAGCTTTAAAACAAATTATGTAAATTTGAAAGACGTATGATGTTTGGGGAAGTTTTGGAATGAGTATATATATATAGGAGCTGATAAATCGATATAAAAAGAGAGCGATCAAAACTAATATAGTTTCGGCTTCAGACAGAGATACATGATCCCCATTATTAATAGATATATATATATATATATATATATATTTAAAGAAATTTGAAAACCAAATGCGTTATTTGTTTTTTTAAACGAATAACATCATTTATTTAAAAGCGGAGACTTTCGACAAGCAAAATATCATTTTCAAGGCAAGACTTTCTTTTTTCTTCTTCATTCTACTGGTATTAACCTCAGGAGGAGGGGTGGCCCTCTCGTAGGGACAACAAAATATACGTCCACTCTTGGTGACAAAAGTTTTAAAGTTGAGTCCGGGGGTCGATGTGAATTTAACATTGTTGACTTTTTTAAATTAAAAGAGTTGGCCACAGAAAACATTATTTTCGTAGTAATATTTAAAGAAATTTAAAAACTGAATAACGTGTCATTTTTCTTTTTTCTCTTTTTTTTCTCTTTTTTTTCTTTTTCATTCATTTGCTGGAAACGGGGCATTCTTCCAAATGCCATACGATCACCCGCTATTTACAGACTCCAACCAAGAGCTTTTTTCAGCTTTTTTCCCTTGAGTGAAGTTGTTTGGATTTCTCTTGCACTTGGTTCACCAGGTATACTTGCTAAATACTTTTTCAAGTTCTTCATGAGTCCAGTGGCTCCTATGATAACTGGAATGATTGAGATCTCTTTGAGGTTCCAGTTTCTTTTCATATACATTAGACCTTGATATTTTGTTATTTTCTTCCTTTCAGCTCTGTTTAAGCCCCATCATTAGGGACACTGACCTCAACCAAAGTTGCCACTATGTATGTATGTATGTATGTATATGTGTTATTTTAATGAATGTTAATTATATTTTACTGATATTTGAAAAGAATGCCAATTTTAGCAAAGCAATAAAAAAAAATCAAGACGAAAAGCTTTCGACAATTTTATAGATATGTTCAAATTATGATATACATTTGCATTATTTTGCCCAACATATATATATATATATATATATATATATTTCATACCTGCAACACTAATTCGGGAATATCTGAGGAGACATTTATAGATTATCTTTATGTAATAAACTTACTTTAATCCAACCCTTTAAAAATAGTTTATCTAATCAGGTCAGTATCCTTGTTCTGTGTGCCGGAAGGGTGTTAGAAGCAATGCAATACAGTGTAACCTGTGCCTATTGTAGGTTCAAAAAAAGTGCAGTGATCTGAAGGTTAAGTTAGCTCTGAACTCTAACTTCAATTGTAGGATATGCATGGGACAGGCGTATCCTATTGACGGTCATCCTCACAAAGAGATAGCACTAGATGACAATACCCTGGAGGTAGTAGACTCTTTCGACTATCTAAGAGATATGCTGAGTGTAGGTGGTGGATGTGAACTCAGCACGGCCACAGGAGTGAAGGCAGCTTGGGCAAAATTTTGTGAATTGTTGCCTCTGATAACATCACATGCTGTCCCTCTCTACATCAGGGGTAAGTTGTATAGCAGCTGTGTCAGAAGCATCATGATATATGGCAGTGAATGCTGGACCCTCGCCCAGTCCTCTCTCGACCACCTGTAGCAACATTGACAGATCCATGATCAAGTGGATCTGCAATGTTAAATCTGACCAAACCCAACACATCACGTCAGAGGATTTGCTGAAAGCACTACACTTGCCCAGCATGGAGATTATCCTAAGAATAAATCTATTATGCTGGTATGGTCATGTGGAACGTTCATCCTACTGGATAAACCATTGCAGAAGCATGAATGTCCTAAGTCGTAGGAAGGTTGACCGTCCAAGGAAAACTTGAAAGCAAGTGATTGGACAAGACCGCACAGAGTGGAATTTGGAGATTGCACACCTGTGAGAAGTGGAGAGGGAGCTTGTGTAATATCAGAAAACGTCTGACCCCTGAACAAGGGAAAAGTGATGTTAAATGGATAGAAGAGAAGAATCATAGCTGTAGTGGTTGATAAAATTTCTTTCACATTTAATAAAAAGCTATAGTGTGTAGAGGAGTGATGTGAATATCCTAGATTCATTGAGAGTTTCGAGACTTTCAACATCAGACCACCTCATCCGAGTTATCCCACCAGGGTTTATCAATGATAATACCAGGGTTCGACTCCCAAAAGCCGACAGCGATACATGCTTCCATCATAAAGAGGTGTCAAAATAATTTTAATTTTCACTCAAGATATAAAGTTTACCAATTAAAAAGGATACTTCTAATTTTTCAATTCATGCATAAAAATTTACAAAAGTTAAATTTGTAATGCCAGACACGTGTTGAACGGCTTTTAGAAACTTCCAAACTAAACTATCTCTGGACAGGTCTTTATTTATCCCTCCTATTATCATTTCCTTCCATATTTTCCTTTGCCTTTCCCTGTCAACTGACCTTGTTACCTCAACTATTCTATATCTACTAACACAAGAACTCTTATTCATTCTTACAATGTGACCAAACCAATGAAGTGTAGTTTCTGACTTTTAGCTGGACACACACAAATACCCAAATACCAAGACCTCAAAAATGATTTAAAAATAACATGGTCTCTCTATGAAATAAACATCATACCGGTTGTAGTGGGGGCAACTGGTCTAGTGAAAAAAAATCTAAGCAAATACTTAGAAACAATCCCCGGAAGACCAAATTGTTGGGAAGTACAGATAGCAGCCCTAAAAGGAACAACATCTATCCTTAAGAGAGCCCTCAGATATAAATTTTACTCATAGGGAAATCAAGTGTTAGTCTAATTTATTTAAAGAGATCAAGGGGCCCTTGATCTTTTAAATAAATTGAATTAAAATGATAACACCTTTTATACAATAGATGAAATATCTTCTGTTGATAATCCCAACTGGAAGTGACAACTCCACCAATGGAATTTCCACTCATCTGTGTTCCAAATACCAGAAGATGATGAACCACGATTTAATATGACTTGTCACAATATAACTGTCCCATCTCAAATCTACACATTCACTACACACATTAACCAACCCAACAACCACCACCACATTTCGTACACGCACACACTGCGACATTTTGAACATATTCCTATTGTTAGAAGCGTCTCCACAGAAGTTAACTCTTACTACTTACTTTTCCGTTAATGATTTCATTAACAGACATCATTGTGTATTCTTCATCAATCCGTTGTTTGATCACTTCACAGCAGCCAGCACATTCAGCAGCTTCAGGGGGAGAATTGGCTGCAGAGATAAGTAGAAAACAAATGTTTATGAAATAATAACCCCCTTTCTTTTTATATTGTTTTTCTTCTGGTTTTCTTTATCTTATATTTATCGAATGAACGTAGAGAAAAGTTCATACTTTAAGAGAAAAGAACTAAGAAAAGAGGGGGGGGGGGGAAGTACATGTATTTGTACATGCTGCAACATGTATAAAATAAATTTAGTGTAAGATTATAAAATGGGGTTGGAGAGATACTAAAGGCTCTGATTGGTTGAATAAGAAAAAATATACAGGCTGCCCTCCTCCTCCTCCCCCCACACACAAAAAATATGCCACTTGTGAAATCTTTAATAAAATTCACAATCCTTTCTGCAATCTAACCATATTTGGTACAGATGAACTTAAGTCTATGCCTGACTTGTCCACCAAGTTTCATTCACTAATACCCAACACTGTTTTATCACCATTCTATGATATGCAGGGACACTTTGGTGATCGTCTCATTAGTAAGAGGTATGATCCTGAACGGGCTTAACACTCACCAGACCATAACCCCGCAGATTTTTACCTTGAGTTATCGCAAAGATAATGTCTAGCGGAACAATTCCCCAACCTATTCTGAAACTGAAGAGTGCCATCACAGCCAAATTCAGTTGTATCCTGGCATAATCATGGTGACACACCGGTTCTCGTTAGATTACCGAAGTTAAGCGACATTGAACATGGTCAGGTGACTGTTTGAGAATACCGGATGCTGTATGTTGGAGGATGGTGATACCTCCAATCAAAGAAAAAATGCAAAAAAAGTCAATGTCGTCATCTCCCCCTGACCGGAAAATACATGCGACTTGGGGCTGCTAATGAATTTAATTTGCTAGAAACTTCCTAAAATCGGCTCAACCTAACCAATGCATAGGTGCACATTTGGAGAATATAATTGAACGACGATGAAACAAAGACTGTTTGACATTCAGGTTTGAAACTTGGTGGGCAAATCAGGCATAGACAGATAGTTAGATTGCAGAAATGATTGTGAATTTTATTAACAATTCGATGGATGGCATTTGGCAGGGAGGGGGGCACCCTGTATTAAGAGAGAGAAGCCATTTTGAAATAGCCATCAGTTACATCAACACTTAAATGCTTTATGTTTTTATATTGGTTTGAAAATAAATTTATCATCGAAGATACTGATTATCTTTCTAGCGGGTGTGCTGATGAAACATCATACTAATACCTACTCTCACTTGCCAACAGGCTCGTTGCAGATGTGAAACAAGTTTCAGTTTGACACATTTTTGTTGAATATTATATTAAATAGGCATTTTGTTGTAATGTGTCATTTGAAACAAAAAACATTTAAGGGTTAAAATTGTAGATGCATTCAGAAATGGTTCGGCGGGTACTCATTATGTGAGAGCCTAGAAATTGATACAGCTATCCACAAACCATCCAGTGATGTGGAATTGAATGGATATTATAAAAATACCAGGAGTTTCAGCTAATCATGAAAATGATGACCTAGAGACAGTCACCATGTTGAGGATGCAAATTTAAAAAAAACACAATTTCCTCAGAGTTATGGGGAAACTAGTTACTTGTGTGCAACTAATATGCATTGAATCGTTAATAGGTATTATATTCTTACATTAAATAATCCAAAAAGAATTGATAAGCCATTAAACAGGTAAATGAAACTGAACAATAGATTGATAGTCAGACCCAAAAGGTTAACATCAAATAAAATTAAATTAAAAATAGACCATCGACTGAAAATTTTAATTTTTTGTGGTTGAAATTTGTCTTATAGATTTTATTTTTAATAAGCGTAACTATTTTAGCATTTTGGATGAAATCTTTGACTTTTCTCCCCTCAGTCTGCTGGTCTAATTCCAATGTCATTCTATATTTAGAATAAAAACATTTAATTATGATTAATGAAAATTTCTGAGCTTGAGTCCTCTTGCAAAAAATGGGGGATGAAAGTGAACCCAGGCAATGAAAAATGTTGTGTTTCTTGGCTCAGTGGTTTCAGGATCCTTATCTGACATTAACAGAAGAATAGGAATAGTAACTTCTGCATTTGAATGTGTTAGATGGAAGCAGATTTCAACCTAAGAATAATGATTAAATGTTTTGTATTTGAAACTGTCTTGCTGGAGATAATGTGCATTTTGGAAACCAGGGTTATGTCCCTTGCATTTCGACATTCGGGGTAACATTTAATTTCATGTATCGCACAGCAACTACAACTAATTACATCCCTATTATAAAGTAATTCTTTTTCAGTTGTAATTATATAATAAATAATTATATTTGTTGATCTATACAGAAGAGTTTTCATTGAATTTATTCATTTTTGTGTCTTACCACTTACAAAGACCACTTTATTTCAGGATGTCTAAAAGAAAAGATTTTGAGTAGGAATGACATAAACACCTCTGAAGTTAAGACTTTACAATGCATTGATAGTTCCTATTGCTGTATATACAGGTGAAACAGACTACACTGGCAAAACATGTGAGGAAGTTCAAAGTCTTTGAAATCAAATGTTTAAGAACTATCTTCGGAGTAACTTTGCTAGATAGACAAAGAACTGCAGATATCAGAAAAAAAGCTGAATATTAACAGATCCATCAACAACGTTATTCAGAAAATAAAAGATTAACAGTTTGGAGATGTTTTTTGGTTACCAGACTCCAACTATGTAAAAAAAAGAATCATATAAAGATGATTTAATTGAAGAAAGATCAAGAGGAAAACCACAAAAGAGATAGGCCAACCAGATACAGGTTAAAACTGGTATGCTGCTTCTGACAGCTGAAAGACTGGCCCCATACTGTGATAAGTGGCAGAATTTTGTTCAAGCATGTGGCGAAGCTCTCTGGAGTATGCACATAAGTCAAGGTGTATTTATCAAGTAAGAATAAGTGGGGGAAGATATAAAACTTTTGTTTCATTTTGCTTACCAGTGATGACATCTTTACGGAAATAAAACTTTCCTTCCCTCACTGCATCTTTCTTTTGAGCAGTCACCATATTTTCATCAACCTAAGAAAAAGAAAAAATAAATAAATAAAAAATTAAAAAATAAATAAATTAAAAAAAATTAAAAAACAAATTAAAAAAAAAAAAATTAAAACAAAAAATAAAAAAAGTAACTTAATTAAAAATAAAATTAAAAAAAAAAAAATTAAATTAAAAAAAAAAATAAAAAACACTTGTTTAGTACTAAAAAACTTTACTGCTTCCTACGCGAAAAATACTTCATAAATGAACAAAATATGGAGCCATTATTCATTTAATGCTTTTTCATCATCTTATAATGGAGATTTGGTGTCTGTAGCTGAAGCCATCACATTTTTCAACAGAATTATGTTATACTCTCAAATATTTTAAATTTTAATTTGAAACATTGAAAATTGTTTTAAAATTAATACTGCATTATACACAGTTAAATGTAATTCCAAATAAGCTGTTATTAGTTTTACTAACATGTAATATTTTTTTATTTATACTAATATAAGAGACATATGTCTGTCCCGTTAACTACTTTTAACTATTAGACATATTATAAAATTTGAAAACTTGATGTGGTCCAATGTTTTGTCTGACTCAGGAGGAAAATTCTTCCTCTTTATAACACTGAGAACTCACTTATGCGAAACAATGATCATTTGCACAAACTCTTGTAACCGTAAAAAAAAAAAAAAAAAAAAAAAAAAAAAAAAAAAAAAAAAAGACTCTTGTAAGCAGCCAGCTCTGGGTTCAACTCAAAAGTTTTTTACCGATGAACGACACAGTGCAACATTTACTCTTTCTTCATAGGCCAGCATGATGGCTGCTACGCATAGAAACTTGAAATTTAGTGAAAAAAAAAAAAATCTCTTATGCAGATTGTCCTCAATGGGTCAGCAGGAAAAAAAAACTAAACAAAAAAATGAGTAAGAAGCCTTTCTAAACTGGCAACAACCACAAATGCTGGAACAATGTTTCACAGGGATTTGACTAAACATATAGCGAGAGCTTCTTTCCCCACCTGTGATCTGATCAACAGATGGCTCAAAAGCCCAATGCTGGCAGCAGTAAAAAACGACTTGTGCCGACACTAGCCTCACCTTAGCTGATGACGCATGTATCGTGTATTTCAAAATGACCAGATTCGCTTTGTTTACTTCTACTGTGTACACAACAAAAACATGAAAGCCACCTTCATCTTCAAGGTTAAGTCTCCACAGTGGGTTATTTTTATCGTTTGATTTATAAATCAAACTATTATACAGAATGGACACATCTTAAGGTATCAAAGTGTAGTATCTGTTCTGTCCTTGATCAGTGAGAGATCCTTCTAGACTGAGACAATTTATATTTTTGCTCTAATCCGGAGTACCCCTTTTAGGGAACTAGATTTGTTCCCCACATTAAAAACCGACCTTGTGTCTAACTCTGCTCTTGTGGGGAGGCAAGTAAATAGAAAACCATCTTAAGAAAAACCGCTTTTGTTACCAGGATTTAAAACCTGAGCTAATGTTTAAAAAAAAAAGAAAAAAAGATCAGGGTGTTTTTTCTCTTTTCTTCAAATGGCTCGACTAATGATAGTGCAGAGAGTGTTTCTTTATTTACAATAAATAAGGATGTATCACATGAAACCGTTTAAAGGTAAGAGACTTTATTGTCGAGCATACAATAACACAAATGAATATAAAATTACAATATGGTCGCCTAGAGAATCTCAGCAGACGATAAGGGCAATAACTCGATCATACGCAGTCATCGCCCTTGACTGTTAACTATGTCCATAAGTAAATACTGTCAGAGCTTGGATTAAGGTTAGGAAAATTGGAGGAACTAATTTAGTTTTTCAGATTTTATTTATTAAAACCTCATTTGAGTTGACCGAGTTATGTCCCTTTGATGACAAGAGAAGAGAGAATAAAAGGTAATACAGTAGATTTGTCTAACTTACCTTTGAGATTGGAATCAAGAAATTGAGTTTGAAAGTCAAAATGGCTCTGGTTACCAACACAATAAACACAACATAAGCAGCATTTTCAAAGTCAGATAATTGAACCTTTAGAATAAAATAGAAAAAAAAAAAAAAAATAATCAGAGATTCAACTCATTTTAAAGTTAAAAAATAATTAGTTATTGCTTTTTTTTTTTAAACACTTATATACTATTACTAAGTAATTATTTGATGATTAAACTTGAACATCTAAAGCAACTCTAGAATTATGAGGAAACCTCAATTTTGTATGATAATATGGGGTTAGTGTTCATATTGAACACAATAACTCATTAAAAAGAGGCTTAACCGCTCCATATATACATAAAAGGCTTATGTTTCGGAATTTTTGAGATGAGGATTGATTATTTGGACTACTTTTCTGTTAGATGTTATTCTCACAATGTTTCGGACGATGTAACCTCTGAGCTTCTTCAGGTGCATCTTTTTGAACGCGGGAATCTTTGTTAAAAATCAGCATAAAGATTCCCTTTATATGTGCTAAGTTCAACATAAAGATTCCCCGAGTTCAAAAAGATGCACCTGAAAAAGGTCAGAGGTTAAATTGGCCGAAACGTGAGAATAATATCCAAGATGAGAACAGTAGTATAACTAATACAAATAATCAATCCTTATCTCAAAACTTCTGAAACATAAGCTTTTTATGTATATAAGTATATTTTAAGGTTTATTTATTTGCTGTTTATAGGAAAACAAATGCTTTAAGTTATATATTTTTTAATTATTTCATAATTGGATCCCCCCTTCAAGTAAAACCCTATAATTTATAGATTATAAAATCTGATACAGGGAGGTGAGTAGCCAATGGCAAAACACAGCTGAAATCGAGATGAATTTCCCAACATGTGGGACCACGGGCCCCTATGTGCGTAAAGAAAGAGAAGTACAAAAAAACAACTTGTTTTCCTAAACAACTCCAACCAGTTTTAACTAAAATAGTAAAAATTAACAGAAAGACACCAAGTACATATGTGGGTGGAAGAAACAGGAAATCATCTAACTCCCCTACCCCTCATAAATTGCTTGAAGGCGATCATCAGCAGGACAAAAAAGGAATTAAAAATTGGAAAAAAAGTAATGAGCAAATATAATGGAAGGAGACAGGAAAGTTTTCTTTGATGAAACAACTAAAGCCATCTAACTACTACCTTCTATTCCTCCACCCTGTCTACATTAGTTTCTAAGAAAACATTGACAATCGCTTGGGGTCAAAGCTTTAACATAACGCAACCACTCTTGAAAAATTAAATTTTTCAGTTTCAAAGAAGACAGTCAACTCTTATCTATGCAACTGGAAAGGATTTACAATTGACAAGAAATGGTAGATGGCAAGGGAAGAGAGGCAGGAAAAAAAGAAAAATAAACGGATTTCAATCAAATAGCAGAGAAAACTAGAGACAGTGTTAGCAGAAATCAGCTTTTTCCTGTTTTTTTTTTATTTTATTTTATTTTTTTTTTTTAATTTTTCAAAGCAGATTTTCGCCAAGTAACAAAGAATTCAGATCCCTGTGTTTCCTTACCTCCATTGGTCGGAATTCTACTCTCCAACCAATGTTAGAGTTTGGAGGTGGAGGCTTGAACCTTAAAGATTGCCAGTTAGTCGACTGGATATTCTACAACATAAAAATCACAATTATGCATCACTTTTATATTTATATTAAAAAGAAAAATATTAAACAAATTCTTTTTTTAATTCATCATACATTTTATTGCAACGGCCATTAAAAAAAAAAAAAGACTTAACCCAAAAAGCTGTCATATTACTTTTCTATTGTGTGTAAGTTTTTTTCAATTTAAAAAATTAAATGTTTTGCCAGTCAGGAAAACTGGAATAATTCAAAACCAAGAATTCTAAATTGATATTTTCAATGTAAAAGAAATAATTACCTTTTGAAATTTTTTTTTTAGATGGGGATTGATAATTTGGATTATTCTCATCTTAGATGCTAACCTCCAAGATGAGAACAGAAGTTAGAATAATACAAATAGTACAAAGAAATAATTGTTTGAATTATTACAAAAACAGCAAAAAAAATAATTGAATAATTACAAAAACAAAACAACAAAAAAAACTTTACATATTTTATAGCATTAATAATAACTCCACTTACTTCAAAGTGGTCTGTATCTTTACTGTCGTCTTGGTGAATTTTTTCAGAGAATAAAGAGATTGGGTCCCGAATGAAGAGATGGGCAATGTGTTTAGCAAGTAAGTCATCAATTTCTAGAAATAAATATTTTTTAAACATAAATTGTGATTTCATAAAAATAATAGATAGAAAAGAGAAAGATGAGCTTACTACAACAGAAGCTCAAAACAAAAGGAATAATAAACTTGTGATGTCATGCTAAAGATTTACACCAGGCACCAGTGGATTTTTATAATAGACAGCATTTGTTTTTATAAAAACGTAACCAGAAAACATTAATATTAAAAGAAATATAATATTGAGTCAGCATGTTGAGGTGGACAGAGAGAGAGAAAAGCAGAATAAAAAACTAAATTATGAAATTGTAAAACTATTACTTATGGAGATTTGGTATATGTCTGTCTGAAGCCAAACTATTCTATTACTATCTATCCAGTATATTATAGTATTTTAGACTAATATACTATCTTTCAATGCTCAATCAATTCGGGGGAGGGGTAGTATAGTATCTGTTCTGTTGCTATAACACCCTCCCAGGAATTACCTCTTTTTGCAGGATGGTTGAGGTAGTGTAGTATCTTTTCTGTTTTCATAAGACCATCCTCCCAGGCAGTTCCTTCTCCTATTTTATCATTAATGTTAATATTATTGCTATTTCATTTAAAAATACATCTATAAACTACAGCTAGAACTGAAACATCTGCAAATGCGTAACCAAAAAAGTTTGTATAAAATATATATATATATATACCTAGAGAGAGAATATGTAAATATATATACCTGCATCCTTCAATTCTTCAAAGATTTCTTTGTCATAGACTAAGTCTAAATCGTTATAGCATCGTCCCATTTCGGAAAGGTAACTGTCGATTGAATCATAACGAGACTTGTTTATCAAAAACCGGTCATTTTTCAATGGCTGAAATAATCCAAAAATTAAAAATATAAAACTTAATATACAAATCATTCTCATATAGTATTGGAGAAAAAAAAAAGTTTGTAACATATATATGTAGAGAAACATAATATTGTATGCATAAAGTTGAAAAACACTAACATTAAAAAATAAATCGCTGTCACTTCACTAAAAATAACTTTAAGTACCCCAGAAATAAAAATATTAATAACACAAGAGAAAGAATTGTACATTTGAAAAGAGGGAGTTTTATTTATATCCAAATTTTATCAAAAAAATAAATAAACGAGTTATCACAAGTTGAAATTGAATGAAATTTCACTATATTTACCCATTTTTACCCACCAAACTGGCTGGTTTGTGATACCTATTAGTAATGGTAGAAGTTCCCTGAACTTATTTCATCCACTCTAAACCCTTGCAATCACATCAGCACCAGCTCCTTCCTGTGCTCCAATTGGTGTCACCAACATAACAAAACTTCTACTTAACTTCAATAGCTTCGCCATCCAAATATACTTTATCAACGCTCGAGTTCTCAGCAGTTTCCACTGTCTTACATTTCTTGCACACAAACTGCTTATCTCCCTACCTAACTGTAATTTCACTGCAATTTTTGTACATACAATTCTTGTGCATCACACAATGCTACAATCACCACATAAAATTGTGTTGTTCCTAACTATCTTTCCACAAACTTAGCCGGGGAATTTTCTTCTTTCCAACAAATTCCAACACTACAACCACTGATCATCACTTTGGTTTTGGTAACATTCACTCTCAGACCTTTACTTTCCATAGCATTCTTCCAAGTCTTTAACTTAACAAGCCGGTCTTATATTTTAATTAAACCTTTAAGGCTAGAAGTACCCAAACATGTCAATGTATTTTGTGCACTTACAGTGTGCGAGTGACCAAATGTGTTCACAATTAAGTAATAGTGTTAACACTCATTATATTATTAACTAGCGGAACCCGTCGCCCGGCGTTGCACGAGAGAAAGTACTACCTATTGTATGACGTCGAATAAAAAAAGAAACTGCCTATTGTTTTTTTTCTCCCCCGTCTACCGTGTTGGTGAATGTTTTATATTAAAAAAAAAAAAAAAGAAAAAAGTGGTAGAATAGAATGGGATCGAACGCTAAAACTGGCAATCATGAAACATGCTTTCTTACCGACTGCGCCACGATTCCGGGTTAAAAATACATGTGAAAATAGGCCAATTAACCGAAGCTTGATTATTGGCATGCGTGTTAAATTAATACCAGGCAAATAATAAATAAGAACCGGTCTTTTGTGAAAATTAAACTGTGTTTATTAGTTCCCGGTGTCGATGAGTGTAGTGACAGTACAGAATTGTTAGGGAGAAAAGTTTTTGCTACCACCTATATGGAGTTGGTTTGTCGGTGAGTCGTAGATGCTGGGCCAAATGTAATATTTAGTGTTAGCTGGAAAAAAATAACAAATTTACTAAAACACGCTCGAGTGAATAAGTGTAGTATAGTGGTGAGTTTAGTAGCCTGTGATGCATGTGGTTATTTTCCTATACTCCGAGAAGGTACAGGGGAAAATCGTCTACTTTATATATTAGATGACAGGTGTGATCTCCTGAACGAAAAAACATTTAACATTGACAATGGGAGAGTTTCTCTTTAGGGTTGGATTAGGGTTAAACACATAATCAAACCTTTATAAACATGAAAATGTTAAATTGAATAAGATCGATTTTATTCCTAATGACAATAAAAACAAAAATATTTACCTCAATCCCACGTTCTTCTCTGGTCCGGTCATCAACAGCCTGAGCGATGACACTCCAACGGCAATCATAATCTGATAAATAACCCCGATAAATTGGAGAGGCAGCACTCAAAGCCATCTGAAATTAAACAGATAAACACAATAATCCGATGAAATAATATCAGTTTTCCTCAGAATTATTGCTGTTACGTAATTTCTTTTTAGTTATGTCAAACGTCCACGGTCAAGATGCTGGATGCCACCGACATGAATATTGCATGCAAACAACGTAATCCAGCCTGATAAATGTATTGCTATTTAAAACCTTTTTATAAAATTTTTGAACATATGTAAACAGACTAATTTTTATTTTATTAGTGAGAGTTCGAAGAAATAATTTCACAGGAAAAAGAAAAAAAAAAAGAAAAGAGAAAAAACGAGAAAAAAAACGAGAAAAAAAACGAGGAAAAAAAACGAAGGAAAAGAGAGGAAAAGAGAGGAAAAAAGAGGGGAAAAAAGAGAGAGAGAAAAAAAAAGAGAAAAAAAGAGAGAAAAAAAGAGAAAAAAAAGAGAAAAAAAAGAGAAAAAAAAGAGAGAAAAAAAAAGAGAAAAAAAAAGAGAAAAGAGAAAGAAAAGAGAAAGAAAAGAGAAAGAAAAGAGAAAAGAGAAAAAAGAGAAAGAGAAAAAAGAGAAAGAGAAAAAAGAGAAAGAGAAAAAAAAGAAAGAGAAAAAAAAGAGAAAGAAAAAAAAGAGAAAGAAAAAAAAGAGAAAGAAAAAAAAGAGAAAGAAAAAAAAGAGAAAGAAAAAAAAGAGAAAGAAAAAAAAGAGAAAGAAAAAAAAGAGAAAGAAAAAAAAGAGAAAGAAAAAAAAAGAGAAAGAAAAAAAAAGAGAAAGAAAAAAAAAGAGAAAGAAAAAAAAAGAGAAAGAAAAAAAAAGAGAAAGAAAAAAAAAGAGAAAGAAAAAAAAAGAGAAAGAAAAAAAAAGAGAAAGAAAAAAAAAGAGAAAAAAAAAGAGAAAAAAAAAGAGAAAAAAAAAGAGAAAGAAAAAGAGAAAGAAAAAAAAAGAGAAAAAAAAGAGAAAAAAAAGAGAAAAAAAAGGAGAAAAAAAAGGAGAAAAAAAAGGAGAAAGAAAAGGAGAAAGAAAAGGAGAAAGAAAAGGAGAAAGAAAAGGAGAAAGAAAAGGAGAAAGAAAAGGAGAAAGAAAAGGAGAAAGAAAAGGAGAAAGAAAAGGAGAAAGAAAAGGAGAAAGAAAAGGAGAAAGAAAAGGAGAAAGAAAAGGAGAAAGAAAAGGAGAAAGAAAAGGAGAAAGAAAAGGAGAAAGAAAAGGAGAAAGAAAAGGAGAAAGAAAAGGAGAAAGAAAAGGAGAAAGAAAAGGAGAAAGAAAAGGAGAAAGAAAAGGAGAAAGAAAAGGAGAAAGAAAAGGAGAAAGAAAAGGAGAAAGAAAAGGAGAAAGAAAAGGAGAAAGAAAAGGAGAAAGAAAAGGAGAAAGAAAAGGAGAAAGAAAAGGAGAAAGAAAAGGAGAAAGAAAAGGAGAAAGAAAAGGAGAAAGAAAAGGAGAAAGAAAAGGAGAAAGAAAAGGAGAAAGAAAAGGAGAAAGAAAAGGAGAAAGAAAAGGAGAAAGAAAAGGAGAAAGAAAAGGAGAAAGAAAAGGAGAAAGAAAAGGAGAAAGAAAAGGAGAAAGAAAAGGAGAAAGAAAAGGAGAAAGAAAAGGAGAAAGAAAAGGAGAAAGAAAAGGAGAAAGAAAAGGAGAAAGAAAAGGAGAAAGAAAAGGAGAAAGAAAAGGAGAAAGAAAAGGAGAAAGAAAAGGAGAAAGAAAAGGAGAAAGAAAAGGAGAAAGAAAAGGAGAAAGAAAAGGAGAAAGAAAAGGAGAAAGAAAAGGAGAAAGAAAAGGAGAAAGAAAAGGAGAAAGAAAAGGAGAAAGAAAAGGAGAAAGAAAAGGAGAAAGAAAAGGAGAAAGAAAAGGAGAAAGAAAAGGAGAAAGAAAAGGAGAAAGAAAAGGAGAAAGAAAAGGAGAAAGAAAAGGAGAAAGAAAAGGAGAAAGAAAAGGAGAAAGAAAAGGAGAAAGAAAAGGAGAAAGAAAAGGAGAAAGAAAAGGAGAAAGAAAAGGAGAAAGAAAAGGAGAAAGAAAAGGAGAAAGAAAAGGAGAAAGAAAAGGAGAAAGAAAAGGAGAAAGAAAAGGAGAAAGAAAAGGAGAAAGAAAAGGAGAAAGAAAAGGAGAAAGAAAAGGAGAAAGAAAAGGAGAAAGAAAAGGAGAAAGAAAAGGAGAAAGAAAAGGAGAAAGAAAAGGAGAAAGAAAAGGAGAAAGAAAAGGAGAAAGAAAAGGAGAAAGAAAAGGAGAAAGAAAAGGAGAAAGAAAAGGAGAAAGAAAAGGAGAAAGAAAAGGAGAAAGAAAAGGAGAAAGAAAAGGAGAAAGAAAAGGAGAAAGAAAAGGAGAAAGAAAAGGAGAAAGAAAAGGAGAAAGAAAAGGAGAAAGAAAAGGAGAAAGAAAAGGAGAAAGAAAAGGAGAAAGAAAAGGAGAAAGAAAAGGAGAAAGAAAAGGAGAAAGAAAAGGAGAAAGAAAAGGAGAAAGAAAAGGAGAAAGAAAAGGAGAAAGAAAAGGAGAAAGAAAAGGAGAAAGAAAAGGAGAAAGAAAAGGAGAAAGAAAAGGAGAAAGAAAAGGAGAAAGAAAAGGAGAAAGAAAAGGAGAAAGAAAAGGAGAAAGAAAAGGAGAAAGAAAAGGAGAAAGAAAAGGAGAAAGAAAAGGAGAAAGAAAAGGAGAAAGAAAAGGAGAAAGAAAAGGAGAAAGAAAAGGAGAAAGAAAAGGAGAAAGAAAAGGAGAAAGAAAAGGAGAAAGAAAAGGAGAAAGAAAAGGAGAAAGAAAAGGAGAAAGAAAAGGAGAAAGAAAAGGAGAAAGAAAAGGAGAAAGAAAAGGAGAAAGAAAAGGAGAAAGAAAAGGAGAAAGAAAAGGAGAAAGAAAAGGAGAAAGAAAAGGAGAAAGAAAAGGAGAAAGAAAAGGAGAAAGAAAAGGAGAAAGAAAAGGAGAAAGAAAAGGAGAAAGAAAAGGAGAAAGAAAAGGAGAAAGAAAAGGAGAAAGAAAAGGAGAAAGAAAAGGAGAAAGAAAAGGAGAAAGAAAAGGAGAAAGAAAAGGAGAAAGAAAAGGAGAAAGAAAAGGAGAAAGAAAAGGAGAAAGAAAAGGAGAAAGAAAAGGAGAAAGAAAAGGAGAAAGAAAAGGAGAAAGAAAAGGAGAAAGAAAAGGAGAAAGAAAAGGAGAAAGAAAAGGAGAAAGAAAAGGAGAAAGAAAAGGAGAAAGAAAAGGAGAAAGAAAAGGAGAAAGAAAAGGAGAAAGAAAAGGAGAAAGAAAAGGAGAAAGAAAAGGAGAAAGAAAAGGAGAAAGAAAAGGAGAAAGAAAAGGAGAAAGAAAAGGAGAAAGAAAAGGAGAAAGAAAAGGAGAAAGAAAAGGAGAAAGAAAAGGAGAAAGAAAAGGAGAAAGAAAAGGAGAAAGAAAAGGAGAAAGAAAAGGAGAAAGAAAAGGAGAAAGAAAAGGAGAAAGAAAAGGAGAAAGAAAAGGAGAAAGAAAAGGAGAAAGAAAAGGAGAAAGAAAAGGAGAAAGAAAAGGAGAAAGAAAAGGAGAAAGAAAAGGAGAAAGAAAAGGAGAAAGAAAAGGAGAAAGAAAAGGAGAAAGAAAAGGAGAAAGAAAAGGAGAAAGAAAAGGAGAAAGAAAAGGAGAAAGAAAAGGAGAAAGAAAAGGAGAAAGAAAAGGAGAAAGAAAAGGAGAAAGAAAAGGAGAAAGAAAAGGAGAAAGAAAAGGAGAAAGAAAAGGAGAAAGAAAAGGAGAAAGAAAAGGAGAAAGAAAAGGAGAAAGAAAAGGAGAAAGAAAAGGAGAAAGAAAAGGAGAAAGAAAAGGAGAAAGAAAAGGAGAAAGAAAAGGAGAAAGAAAAGGAGAAAGAAAAGGAGAAAGAAAAGGAGAAAGAAAAGGAGAAAGAAAAGGAGAAAGAAAAGGAGAAAGAAAAGGAGAAAGAAAAGGAGAAAGAAAAGGAGAAAGAAAAGGAGAAAGAAAAGGAGAAAGAAAAGGAGAAAGAAAAGGAGAAAGAAAAGGAGAAAGAAAAGGAGAAAGAAAAGGAGAAAGAAAAGGAGAAAGAAAAGGAGAAAGAAAAGGAGAAAGAAAAGGAGAAAGAAAAGGAGAAAGAAAAGGAGAAAGAAAAGGAGAAAGAAAAGGAGAAAAGGAGAAAAAAAAGAGAAAAAAAAGAGAAAGAGAGAAAGAAAAAGAGAAAAAAAGAGAAAGAAAAAGAAAAAGAAAAAAAAGAGAAAGTATAAAGAAAAAAAAAGAAAAGAAAAAAGAAAATGAAAAAGAAAATGAAAAAGAAAAATAGGAGGAAAGTAAAGAAAAATAGGAGGAAAGTAAAGAAAAATAGGAGGAAAGTAAAGAAAAATAGGAGGAAAGTAAAGAAAAATAGGAGGAAAGTAAAGAAAAATAGGAGGAAAGTAAAGAAAAATAGGAGGAAAGTAAAGAAAAATAGGAGGAAAGTAAAGAAAAATAGGAGGAAAGTAAAGAAAAATAGGAGGAAAGTAAAGAAAAATAGGAGGAAAGTAAAGAAAAATAGGAGGAAAGTAAAGAAAAATAGGAGGAAAGTAAAGAAAAATAGAAGGAAAGTAAAGAAAAATAGAAGGAAAGTAAAGAAAAATAGGAGGAAAGTAAAGAAAAATAGGAGGAAAGTAAAGAAAAATAGGAGGAAAGTAAAGAAAAATAGGAGGAAAGTAAAGAAAAATAGGAGGAAAGTAAAGAAAAATAGGAGGAAAGTAAAGAAAAATAGAAGGAAAGTAAAGAAAAATAGAAGGAAAGTAAAGAAAAATAGAAGGAAAGTAAAGAAAAATAGAAGGAAAGTAAAGAAAAATAGAAGGAAAGTAAAGAAAAATAGAAGGAAAGTAAAGAAAAATAGAAGGAAAGTAAAGAAAAATAGAAGGAAAGTAAAGAAAAATAGAAGGAAAGTAAAGAAAAATAGAAGGAAAGTAAAGAAAAATAGAAGGAAAGTAAAGAAAAATAGAAGGAAAGTAAAGAAAAATAGAAGGAAAGTAAAGAAAAATAGAAGGAAAGTAAAGAAAAATAGAAAGAAAAAAAGATAAAAGTAAAGAATTTTATAAATTTTACTTGAATTATTTCCTTTATCTAATAAACAGCAGTATATTACACCATAAATTATCCCAAATGTGTCATCAAATCGATTTTCAAACAGTGACAAACAAATGGTTCAATGTGAATTAAAAGCATTTTTAAACATGACCATTTCTTTTAAGAAAAAGTGCAATGTATTGTAACACGGTTGATTGGCAGTTTTGCACATCGAGAATCATGCATTAAAATTGCATTACGAAAATATAATGGTCAGTAAAAAAGAAGGAATGGCAAAGGAACCATAGAGAATATTTCCAATTATAGTACCAAGGGGTCACAGATGTATATGATATATAAGATTTTGTCAGTTATAAAAAATTTGGAGTTGTATTCATCATCATATTTGGTTTAACATGCGTTTTATGTAAGCATGTGTTGGACGGCTTTTAGAAATTAACTTCCAAACTAACCTATCTCTCCCCAGGTCTTTAGTTATCCCTTTTTCTCTCAAATCCATCCTCATCACTTTTTTCCATGGATTCCTTTGCCAACTTGCCCTGCTACTTCAACTCTTCTACATTTACCAAGAATTCTTGACATATTGTTAAACTATATCTACATTATAACTGAGAATATTTTTTCTGTAACTTACAAGCTCCAAAGCTACCTAACAAAATTGTAGCAAATTTGATATGAAGCATCCTGTCAATGCTGAATATGTCATAGGGTGTAACAATGTTACTACTACTAATAATAATAATAACAAACACTTATAGACTCAACTATTCAACAGGATGCATCCTTGATTCTATGGTGGGGAGGGGAAAATTATACTATTACATAAAATACTACTACTACTAATAATAAACGCTTATAGGTTCCAAAAGTATTTGGAAGAATTACACTAAATTTAGGATGAAGAGCCCTTGGTATGCCGGATGAGTCATGAGGTCAAAATTTAAATACTACAATTACTACTAATAATGATAATAATTATCATTATTATAGCAGGAGGTGTTGAATCTAACAGAGCCGCCTCTTCGTATTCTTGTGATGTTACGATAACAGAACTCAGCAAAGAGACAGGAAAAACGTCAGGGAATGAGTTCTTATAAAAAAAAAACTCAAAATGTTATCTAAGTTACACAATGACCTAGTAGGAGTATGATAACCAGGTAAAACAAATGTAAAAGATGTCAGTATTATGTGCTCTATTCATTTAAAAAAAACAAAAAAAAAAACAACTAGTTGCGTCTCATTTCTGAGGAGGAAATATATGACTAGTAAATCTATTTGTTTATGGTGTGAGGATCTGATTATTTCTTTTACGTTACTACATCAGTCTACAGGAATATCTCCAGCAAACGACATTATAAAATGCTTATAGACTAAAAAACTATTCAACAGGATTGTACCAAATTTAGCATGAGGTACACTTGGTTCTATGATGGGGGCCCGAGAAATTATACTACATAAAATACTACTAATAATAAACGCTTATAGGCTCCAAATGTATTGGTAAGAATTACACTGAATTTAGCATGAAAAACCCTTGGGATGCCGGACGTGTCATGGGGGAAGTCAAAATCAAAATACACCTACAACTAATAATAATCTACATAATAATATGGGAAGGCAATTTGTGTTTGGAAGTACATTATCACCAATCCTACGTTTTTAAAAATAGATCGCCTGATCACCCAAGGTGCAATGAAAAAATGTATTTTATTTAAATTTAAGTATTGCCGCTGATCTGTCGAACGTTTAGTATTTAATTAAGCGACTATAAAGTCACAGAGAAAAAAAAGTCACAGAGAAAAAAAAGTCACAGAGAAAAAAAAGTCACAGAGAAAAAAAAGTCACAGAGAAAAAAAAGTCACAGAGAAAAAAAAGTCACAGAGAAAAAAAAGTCACAGAGAAAAAAAAGTCACAGAGAAAAAAAAGTCACAGAGAAAAAAGTCACAGAAAAAAAAGTCACAGAAAAAAAAGTCACAGAAAAAAATCTCAATTCATCATGGCTAATGATACAGAAATTTTATCATCACACTTAATAGCCTAAAAGTAGCTTTTTAAAAGAGCGAATTCGACAGTTGGTACGCCAGATGTGTCAAAATTAAAATACAACTATTACTAATAATTGTTATTATAAAACCGTTATAGACTCAAAAACTATTGGTTAAAATTGCACCAAATCTTGGCATTAAGAGCCCTTGGATAAAATTAAGAAAACTAATTATGATGCTTCATCAAAGTTCTAACAATCCTCTGCAGGAATTAGAGCCAAAACTTGCCCATTGGTTAATATATATATATATACATATATATATATATATATATATATATATATCACATTTTTTTTCAAAATATCTGAAGAGCTCGAAACATGTGTTATAGAAATTTAAACCAAACTTTATGTAAAATATTAAATAAACAATTTAAAAAAATTAATAGATTTTGGTAACTCCACTTCTTTATATATATATTTCTTTTCAAATATGATCTGAGGGAAGGATCAGATTTTCTTTCTGCTTGATGAGATACCAGTTTCTAAGAGCTGTTGATCGATAACATCGACATGCCAGTGTCGCGGATTATATACATGTCTGTATGAATCAAAAAATTATATATATACATATATATATATATATATATATATAACATTAATTGTAGTAAACCATGTACTTGTTAATTAAAAATAACCAATTCTCCTGAAAAATTTATACACAAGAAAAATCAAACTCTAATGCCGAATTTTAAGAATGATAAAAACCCCAAAAAGTGCTTTCGAACTTTCTTGACTGGAGCAATTTCGTTTCGTTTATTCTTTGTTTTTTTATTGTCTCCTCTTAAGTCAATTTTGTACCCAATATTTTTTTAACGCTTTCATAACCGATATTATTATTTTTTATTCCTATTTATTTTAATCATGTTTGCATTGAATAATCGTTTGAGGGGAAAAAGCAGGAGCTATTAAATTTCTGCAAGAAAGTATTTTTCACAAAGCTCGATTTTGTAATAGTGAAATGTTTAAAGCATTCTTTCTACAATAAATTATTTTTTTTAAAACGTTCGTTTTAGTCTTCTAAACTAATCATAAACTTAACTGGCAGCCACTGACTTAGTGGTTAAAAAATTTAATGCCCTAAAAATTACAATTGCCCAGAAATGGGGGATCATTTTACATTAAATTTATATACTAAACTTATCCCCCACTCTAAATTCTAAATTAATAAAATTAAATAATTACCTAAACAAAGTAGAATCTCATTTTATGGGGGGGGGGGGGGTCAGCGGAAGATGTTAATCTACGAATGTACCCCCCCCCCCAACAAAACGTATTGGTTTTATTTTTTAAGGTAAAGAAAATAACATAAGACCATAGTAATAGGCTATACAAAACCTAATTTACAGAAACGAAATTGCTCCAGTCAAGAAAGTTCAAAAGTAAAAAAAAAAAGAACTCAAAAGAAAATATAGTTTAAAACTATAAAAATTAATTAACTTATTTCTTTTAAATGGAACTGAAGATCCAATTTAAGTCAAAGATTTAGTTCTTTTTATTCATTTTTTTTCAATGAAAATATATTTCTTAATAAAGTCATTTAATAAAAAAAATATTCTGTTCATTTTCTTTTATTTTTAAAACAACCAATAAAATTTGCTGAAAACTTTGTTTAAAGAATTTAGATGGGACAGTGCCAATAAACTTCACAACCTGCAACTGTGTTCCAACTTGGAACAATTCATCTGAGAGGAGTTGCTTTTTTTGTTTTATTTTAATTTTAAATAAATATCTGGGCTAAAAGCTTGAATAGAATCTTTAGAAAAATTAGGTTAGAGACAATATGCAACTCTGCTCCAAATTACGTATTGGATAGAGTCCCATTTTCCTTTTTGTAAAAAAAAAAAAAAATCCAACATGGCTCATCTAGTGTTTGCCAGCCATTTTGCTAAGGAATATGATTGGCCCAATTTAATTAATGGTTGAATTTAATGAAGCTTTTATTTAAAGATAATAAATTAATACTTTTATTAGGGTTGTCAGGTCTTTTCTTTTCATCTAATTAAGTTGTTAGTAACAAGACTATTTAAAAAATAAAAAAAAACAGCAGCTTTCCAAGATTAGCTGAAAATATACATTGATAATAGTTACTAATTTACATGAGAATTAGGAAAACATCATATTCGGGTTAACAGCAGTTTCACATGATATGTGTTAGATGGCTTTTAGAAATTTACTTCCAAACTAACCAATTTCTAACCAGGTCTTAGTTTTGTTTTATCAATTAGCTTTGCCTTCTTATCAAGTAGTTTCGTTTCAATGATTTCAAGTAGAGAATAGGAATTAAATTGTGAAGTGGTTGCAAGAAACTAGCTAGTTTCGAATATAACAAGAAATTGATCCTTTTTTTAAAAATTTATTTAAAAATCATAATGAACAAAAATCCAAAGTTGAAACAATATAGTATTTTTAATTTTACTGAATTCCCTCAGCTAAAATGAATAAAGGGGTTAAGAGAAAAACACCTTGATATGTAAGTAAGTGGGAAAAACGAACTCGTTCCCAGAGGTAAAAACATAAAAATAAACATAGTTATTGATATATGTTTTGTCTAAGAAAAATGACATGACAGAAAGCAAGAGTGACCTTCATTCTGTTGATCCCATGACAACACACTCTGGTGAGCAAAGTGTCTATTTAGAATTTGATTTTTATAAACTGAACGGTAAACTATTGACCATAGAAGGTTGGAAACAAATAACACTATTCCTACAATTCAAGACACAGTCAATACATACGATAGAAAGGATCATTGTTCTGTCCAAGGTCAACGTTTCCTTCCCAAAGTGAAAGTAAATACAGTCATGTTGATCAAACCAAAATGTTTGTGTTCAAGCGAGTCTACATTAGATGTTGTAAGTTGGTGGTTTCTCAGCTTTATAAAATGGAAGACAACTCAATGCAACTTGTCAAATGAAACAAACAGCCAGAAACTACAAAAGTCGAACGATGTAATTCTGAGACTCAGGTAAGATAGAAAGAGAATAATCAATGTTTCAGGTAAGTTTGATTACTTTTGGTAATTCCATTATCTGTTTATTATTCCTCTTTGGGTAGATGTCCATTTTTAACCATCTTCCCAATTCAACCGCTAATCATCATCATATTTGGTTTAACATCCGTTTTACATACTGGCATGTGTTAGACAGCTTTTAGAAATCGACTTCCAAACTAACCTATCTCTGGCCAGGTCTTTATGTACTTCCCCTTTCTCTCAAATCCATCATTATCACTTCCTCCCATGTTATCCTTGACCTTCTCCTGCCAACTGACCCTGCTACCTCAACTGTTAGACATTTACTAATCTAAGAATTCTCATCAATTCTTTCAATGTGACAAAACAAAATAAATCTCCTGTTCTTCACACATTTCCCTATATTGTCCAGATATAATCCTTCTTAGGTTATCAGATCTAAGCTTTTCTTTAAGACTCACATTACACATCCATCATATCATTTCTCTCCATGCAATACATATCCTCAAACCTCACTGGCCATGTTTCACTTCCATACATCCTCACACTTACCTTATTGACTTTTCCCTTGGTTGACAATGGTAACGCTCTGCTAGTTAGTAATGGTTGAAGTTCCCTGAACTTACTCCATAAACTTAAACTCTTGCAAACAGACTAGCACCAGCTCCTCCCTGTGCTCCAAGGTATAACCATGTTAACAAAACTTCTGAACAACTTCGCCATCCAAATATACTCCTGCTACATCTTAGTTCTCATCTTTCTCCATTGTTTTAGACTTCTTGTACATAAACTAGTTATAATCTCTCAACTTAAAATAAACAAATCATTGTGCAGAAGAGCTACACTATTATTACAATGCGAGAAAAAATGTGACTTGCTGGGTTATTTTACTCGTTACATACATCCAGTCATGAACACACCCCCATTTGTCCAAACTGCCATCTTTGTTTTCCCAGTCAATAACCAACAAGAAGCAAGGGAGATCACTAAAAACTTATATAGGAATAGAACTGTTATATCTAAATACAAGGGAGATAACTTAAGTTAGATTGTTTAAAATCAGGAAAAAGCGAGTTTGCAAGCCATGATGAGGTTGTTCATGTCGCTCTCTTCGTCTTGCCTCTTCATTTTCCCTCCTATTCTCCTTAAAGTCCACGATGCTTTTACGTGTTGTTTTTCTCCACGTGATCCGGTCCCTGGCAGTTTGTTCCCATGAAGACGGGTCTATGTTGATTAAGCCCAGGGTGTGCTTCAGCTGGTCTTTATAGCGCATTTTCGGGGATCCTCGTAGGCTAGCCCTGTTGGCAAGCTCGCCATAGGACATTTACATGGGGAACCTGGATGAATCCATTCTATGGACGTGGCCTGCCTAGCTGAGGCGGTGGTGGATGATGGTGGCTTCAACGCTGATCACTGAGGCTCAATACAAAATTTCTGTTAGGTGTGTGGTTCTCCCAAGGGATTTTTAGAATTTGTCTCAGTTTTTGTTGCTGGAAACGCTAGAATGATCCAACCATTTTTCCAGTGACCTTAGATACGGACTGGATATACGTCTTCCATCTTAGATCTGGCACGAACGTCAGACCCAGGAGCTTATCAAAATAAGCTCCTCGTCCCTTTATTACGATTTTCATTCTTATTTGTTAATTTCTTTTAAAACTATAGAGTTAGTTCACTTTAAGTTTGTGAATGAAAGAACTTTATTTTCTGACTCTATAGTCACTAATTTGATCCATGATGACCCTAAACGAATGAATATTGAGTAAATTGTTTACTCAAACCTGGCCGAGGTGATACTGAAGCAAACTATATGCATTATTGCTGTAAATAATAAGCAAATAAATCAATTGGTTAACAGATTTAGTTTTTCAAATCTGCTTTGACCGTAAATTTTCAGGAGACATTTAAAAAAAAAATGTCCATAGCTAGAAATGCCATTAATAGTTTTGAAAGTTTCAATTAAAATGTCCACCATAGTTAGAAATGCCATTAATAGTTTTAAAAGTTCCAATTAAATCATCTCTACTTCTTTTTGGTAATTAATTCTAATTTTTCTAATCTCTCCCTGTAATTAATCTTTTTCTCACTTGATAAGCTTTGTCACTCTTCTTTGTATGCCTTCCGATCTCAATATTACATTCCAATTTCCATTTAGACACTATCGTCTATATTAGATATTAGTAGAGCTTTATATATGCATATTTAAAACTGGACTTTTTGGGGTTTGCATTCGCTTCCCTTATTTTGTTCTTTAGTCCTCACATTCCATAAGTAATGTTTCTGACAAAGGGGAAGAATTGCTGTTTTCTGGGTCGGAATCTATCTATCTAACACTTATCATTGGCTAGTTTTTAACCTTGAAATAATATCTTTTTTAGCTCCTTACATCAAGTGGCTTCATATTTTGAGCGATTTCCATTAAAATAAAAAATAAATAAAAAATATAGCACCAATATTTTTATTTATTTACTTTTGTTCGCTCCAAGGCATATTGCCACTGAAGTGTACGGGACTAATGTGATAGGGGCCATATTTATAGGCGTCAACCTGGGTAGGGAGTAGGACAGCAAGATGTTTGTTCACATTACATTTAAACTTCTGAATATTGGTATGGTCGAGGAAACAAGGCGGGAATTCCAAAGGTAAGTAGCCTGAAGAAAAAAAGGTATTAGTGTATAAAATCTTCCGGCATCTTGTGGCGTGATTTTGTTGTTAGTCGCGTGGGTCGAGGGTTATTTTCGTTGAGGTGTACAAGTGCAGTAAGTTTATCGGAGTACATTCTGTGAGAGTACTTGTAAAACAAGTACAGGGATGCAATACTGCGTCGATGTGACAGAGGCTGGAGGTTGGCAGAGAGTGTGGACCTATTAGGTTAGAAATTCTTTTTTTGCACCCTGCCCAAGAGAGAGAGAGAGAGATCAGAACCTTAGAGAGTGCACAGGGGTTGACGAAAATAGATCCTCTTACTCTCCTTCTTTTAGGCTACTGCTACTACTATCTCTATTCTCATACTCCATCTCATCATTCCATTTGCTCTCAATACAATAGACAAATATGATTGCTTCTAGCTTTGGGATAAAATCAAAGTGTAGTATCTCTTCCATCTCATGAGGTCATCCTCCCAGATATCACCTCCTCCTTTTGGAGGGAAGATAGATTTATTGCCTGTCATCTAAGACGCTTTAATTTGTGAGGAAGTGCCAGTGGGACTATACAGGTATTTTTGTCCCAATTCAGAGTGCCCCTTTTTGGGGAGTTGGATTTTCATCACATTAAAACTGACCTTGTGTCTAACTTTGATCTCATTGGAAGGCAAGTGAATAGAGACAGTATCGGGGCTTACCTCCCCCATTTATTAGAGGGGGTAGGTTTATTGTCTGTTGGATGAAGCCCCGTCTCACCCCTCATTTGTGAGGAAGTTCCAATGGGAATATACATGTATTTTGGTTCTCAATCCAGAGTGCCTCTTTTGGGGGGGGAGCTGGATTTTCTCCACATCAAAAACCGACTGTGTGCCTTTCCATGACACCTCGTAGAGAGGCAAGGAAATAAAGACAGAATATGATTGTTAGCTTTAAATGTAGCATCAAGAGTTCGGAGTAAATGGAGTAATTTCGGAGAATTTGTATCACTAACCAGCACAGTGTTACCAGTGTAGACCAAGGGAAGAGTCTATCAGGCATGTGTGCACATTGTGATGATGTATGGAAGTGAAACCTGGTAAGTGAGGGTTGAGGACATGCGTTGCATGGACAGTATAGGAAGATGTGTGCAGAACAGTAGACTTTTATGGTATAGCCATGTTGAAAGAATGGATGAGAGTTCTTGAGTTAGTCAATGTAGAACAGTCAAGGTAGTAGGTTCAGTTCACAGGGGAAGGAAAGCATGGGAGGAAGTGATAAGGATGGACCTGAGAGAAAGAGGGATGAATTAAGACCCGGTCAGAGATAGGTTACTTTGGAAGTCAATTTCTTTAAGCCGTCCAACGCATGCCAGCAGGTAAAATGGATGATGATGATGATGATAATCAAAACCAATTACCAGTCTTCATTTATATTTTTTTTTATTTGTCTTTTTTTCTTTTAATATATATTAAATTTTTATATTCTAGAATCGAACATGTAGCGTGTTACATATCCCTGTTAAATTTAAATTTCCAAATACCTTGCTAATATGGCAACATATTTAGCTTCATCTGTGTTCATTTTTTTTAATGATGGTCGAACGAAGAATGATAATCAAATATTAAAAGATCATACGATTACAGAACGATTATTTTTCCAAAAGAATTCTAAATTAAAAGATGTTAAAACTGTCATTTGATCTTATATTAGGATGGGTAAAATTAATTCGCCGAACAGAACCGTTTTGCACCACTTTTATTCCCGTTTATCAAGATTAAAATAAACATATAATGATGCTAAACCTTATGTCGAGACTCCTTCCAATTTTCGTCAAAATACCTTACATTATATAATTTATGCTTAAGATTAAGGGGTCTTAAGAAATTCAGGGAATCTTGCTTAATTGATGTCCAATGACTATGGATCAAATTTAATGCAAATCTGAAATCTTTGAATTTTCAAATGAGAAGTTGTTCCCATATTATGTCTCTTAAAACCCTTAGAAATACTCTAAAGAAACTTAAATTTAGGGAACATTTATTAATTAATGTCCAATATATATTCTTAATATATTACAAAATTGGAGGTATATGAATTTTCTACAAAGGCTTCCACCTCCCCCCCCCCTTTCGCATAAAAGTAAATTAAACTAAACATGGCCTAGCATTCATAATAGTCGGTTAAATAGTTTAGGAGTGAATCTTATGCATAGAAATATATAAGCATATAAACATGCATAACTTTATATAAAAATGCTGAGATTTTGCTTGTTTGTTTAAGCATTTGTTTGGTTATTAAATGCCGAATCACAATACCTATTGTAAATGATTCATTGTATACTAGAAGGGCTACCCGGTATTGCCCGGGGCAAAAGCGTAACATTTCTATTAAAACTTCTATCTCTACCCCTCTTCCTCCACCCCTCTTTCGGACGGACACCCACACACACATCTCCTTTATATAGATTCCTTGAGGAATGAGTCGGCATAAGGGAAGTAATTCTTTGATAAAAAAAATACGAGTTACTTCCCTTTAGTAAATAAAATGGCTGAAAATCCAAGCCCCCCTTCCCCCCCCCCCCAAACAAAACCCGGCTCAGCTGACCCGCAAAGAATGAATATTTAAAAGTTTATTTTAGATACTATTCATTCAGGGCAACGCCGATCAAGAAAATACTGACTTTGTGACTGTTTGTTTTGTAGTTTTTTTACTTTTAGGTTGACATACACACAGACAACTGCCCTTTATATAACAGATGACTAATTGAATACAAGTTGCTATTTTTCACAATAGTTGGGGGGGGGGGCGGTCGTACCATCCCCAATAATATTAATGTGTACATGATCACAATAGATCCGGTTTTGCTAATTTCGAAGTCTTTGATTATAACCAAGGTTACAGAATCAGAAGGTATAAGGTACGACTCGGACTCCTAGAACTCCAAAATAACCGACTCAGACTCCTTATTTTAAAGTCTTCCAATATTCAGACTGTCTGGTGATTCTTTGGAGTAATAGCATTTTTTTTTAAATTTTACTAAAAATATTCCAACAACTTCCAGCGATTTATTTGAATTGTTTTAACATCTTTTTCTATTCAATTTTCTTTGTCTTTCCAGCAGATTTATTTTCCTTTCTTTCGCAATTTCCAGGCTCGTTAGCAAGAGAATTACATCCATAAAATGATATAAATATCATGAACAACCATCAGACTACTAGCATTTCTATGACTCCAACTACTTCCAAAACCGTCTCCCTAATCCTGATAATAACCATGTCAATGTTGAGATCATGGAGATAAAAAAAGAAAACATATTATACAAGAAAATTTCATTGACTATATTTTGTTATATGGTACGGAAGGCTATTTAGTATATCAAGTCATATATATATATATATATATATAGTGATGATACACAAGCCTCTGTGTGGTTTAGTTGTCAAATATATTTTTATAACTTACTACCTAGCTCTACTCACATATTGAACATTGTTGAAGTAAATACTGAAAAGATTTTCTTTGAAAACTCATGAATTAAGGATGCAGTATCACTCCTTGTTTTTTGAACTTTAATAAAATCTGATTAATTTCTCATTTTATTATGTCATTCAATTGATATATATGTATATATATATATGTATGTTATGTGTTTAATATTGAACTGAATAGACATTTTTAATAAGTGATACCCATTGTGCATAGTTTAATATTTTACTACTTACATTATCTTCCTTTCTTTCTGAATTTCTCCTTTTCCTTTTGTGTGTGCACTTTTCATCAGGTTACCCATTCGATCTTCCCTCCCTCTCTCCTGACCGTATGTTGACCTAGCTGTTGCACGGTGTTCATTCCATTTCTGATCCCTTTTCTCTCTATTCCTTATTGTTCTTGTTTTCTCTTCTGTCTGGTTTAAAGATATATGTCATGCAACTTAATGTTTATTATAGGACGTTTTTCTTTCGTGGTATCAAAAATAGTTGTTTTTTTACTAATGTCATACAAAACTAAAATTCTGGTATCATGGCAATCCTAATTAGTAAGTTTTTTCTGAGCAAAGTTTATTATAATCAGAACAAGAGTCAAAATAAAGAAAGTTAATTAGTTCTTCAAAAAAAAAAAAAATATCCAACCTTTCTTCCAGATGAGAATTCGTTTTGCTCAATTCTTAAGTCTATAAAATAAATATTGGCCACCTGCAGTTAAAAGTTAAATAGATTTTTGGTGCTTATATCGATCTTGACCCAGTTTCCGTGAGTTTCTTGTCGGAAGCGTTCGGCTATCCTACGCAAACGCCCGAGAGATGACGAGCCGATTTGTACCAGACTACAATTTTGATACGGTGCTGCGTCCTATGATTTTAATGTTTCGCTTGTTGTTTTTTTGTTGTTAGGGTTTAGGGTTAAAAATATTTGATAACAGTAATTTCGCTCTGTTTTGCTTATTTTATTTGTTTTGTTTAAAAAAATTCTTGCAAATATAACTAAAAATTATAGGACGCAGCAACGTATCAAAATAACAAAAAATATTTATTTGATAACAGTAACTTCGCTATGTTTTGCTGGTTTTGTTTTTTTTGTTGTTTCTTAAAATCATAGGATGCAGCACTGTATCAAAATTGTCGTCTGGTACAAATCGGCTCGTCATCTCTAAGGCGTTTGCATAGGATAGCCGAACGCTTGCGACAAGAAACTCGCGAAAACTGGGTCAAGATCGATATAAGTACAAAATTTTTGATTAACAAAAATATTTTTTTGAAATTAATACTAATAACATTCTGTATACAGATGACTAGATCTACAGAGAATCCTTATTGTGTTTATATAAGAGTGCTCAATAACAAATAGAGCTGTTTAATGTTATAAAGATTTTTTATTTATACAGACATTATCTGACTACATATTTGCAAAAAATATTTCGGTCAAAGCTATAGGAAGCCAGAACTTTTCAAACCTAACGTCTTGTCTTTGTTTTCATTCGAATAAAAACATGACACGGTCTGACTTCCTATAGCTGTGCTCCAAGTCACCAAGACCTAACAACCTCAATAGCGTCGCCATCCAGGTATACTTTGTCCACATCCGATAGGACTTTAATTTGGCATAGCCAATAACGTAGTCTATGAATATACCCATTAGTCCAATCAACCCATCCACTCTGCTCCTCAAATAAAAATAGTGATGTGACATTAAGAGGTAAAACGGCTAGGTGACTGGCTTCATCCATCCCCAAAAATGTGGAGAGAAAGAATACATTCATTCACCCTCCAACCCTCTCTCTCTCTCTCTTATTCTTTTCACTGTCTTCATGAAGATTTTTGAAAATGATTACCTTGAACAGAATGGTATTAAATACACACACACGAAAGTAAATAGACACCCCCACAAAAATAATTCATACATGTTTAAAGTTTCTGTTTTCTTCACTTATGGCCAGCACTCGAAGCCGTACAAAGCAGTAGTAAGAGTTTGAAATACTGATATCGTATACTAATTGACAATTTTGGTGTTTCAGATATAAATATACGTATCATATATCAACAATTAAGTATGACACTAGCTAACTCGGCTTAGAATTATCAGACTTTCAGAGGAGCAATCTTATAGGTTAATACGAAGGTGGACTTAATCAGCATCAAATCGTCACAGACCTCGGGATTCCACTTTCCACTGTTAACAGAGTGATTGTCCAATTCATCAGCGAGGGAAAATAACCAATATTATCTGGCCTAGGTCCATAAGCACCCTCTGACAGCAGTATTCATTATGAATAATAAGGGGGTCTATTTAATTCTTTAATGTCTGTGTATATCTAATATATAACATTAAGTAGGTCTATTTCTCAAAATTAAACACCCATAACATTGCATTTGACAAATCAATATTTGATTCTGACTAGCCTTTTTTTTCTTCCACGATGTTCTTTACACGAATATAATGTACTTTGCTTTAGTTTGTTTCTGAAAATACTTATTCCAGCTAGGAATATTGTAAAATTGGAGATATTTTTCCTTTCCCAAAATAGCAATTTTTCAGTGACTCTTCAATTTATCTTGGAATTATTAATTTCACACCGTCAGGTGAGAAAATAATTTCAGAATAAATTGGAGAATCATTGAAAAA
Source organism: Sepiola atlantica (assembly GCA_963556195.1). Classification (NCBI taxonomy): domain Eukaryota; kingdom Metazoa; phylum Mollusca; class Cephalopoda; order Sepiida; family Sepiolidae; genus Sepiola; species Sepiola atlantica. Next base: position 77,669,930 of record OY744531.1, on the reverse strand, counting down.
TTGTCATTTCCTTGTGCAAGGAAACTATTGGTATGACAGCATCAAAAATGTAAGCATCTTATATAATAAATATATATCTATGAAAAAGAGCAAGTGAGAGAAAATTAGTGCTATCAGAGTAAATTAAACATGTAAATTACATACCGATTAAAAAAAAAAAAAGAAAAGTTAAATTTCCATGTATTATAGATTTGTAATTTCATTGTTTTACTTTATATATAAACAATAGCTTTCTGTATAGATTTTATGAGAATATCATTAAAAAGTAGAAAGAAATGATTAATTTTTATATATTCACGAAATATTAAATATTTGTATTCGGAAGACGCATATATTTTTTAGTCACATCACATGGAACTAATCATCTTCCTTTATTTTTAGGAATAATGGTGAACATAGCAAGGGAAACATTGACACAAATGTGCAAAAATTACGCACAATATGCTGTTTATACGAGAAATAGATTTGCAGTAACAATCTGGTTTGCATTTTTATTAACTTTTAGCAATCTAGAAATTGCATCTAGCACAATCAATGGGAGTGTAATCTGGAATCAAAGAATCCATGAAAATGAACAGAATGTTCAATTTGACCCGGATGGAAGCATACACAAAAATTGGAAAAATCCAACGAATTCTATCCAACCTCTGAACATCATGACTGATTCTCAATATATAAAATCCCAAAAGACACGTACAAGCAATCACCAAAAATTATCCAACATTTTCTCAGAATTTTCAAGTAAAAGACTAAAAAATAAACGTGACCAGATGCATATGGCTGCGCCCTCGGAACTTGTCCAAAATAGAAAGAAAGCCAACAGGGAAGAGAACTATGATAATGAAAAACTGAATAGAAATAACAACGCTGAACGTACACCAGAAATACCTGTAAAGACGAATATCAACATTACAGTGGAGACGAGCAGTTATAAGTTTGAACTGCCTTCAACCATGGCAGAAACATCCCATCCAACAGTTCCACCCATTTCGAAATATTCGGCTGGTTTGTGTCCAATAAATCACACTTCAACTCCCATGAACTTAACAGTCAATGTCGCATCGGCTGCAGCTGCCGCAGGTAAGACGCTTATCCAATAATGACATCAGCATTTTTATTTTTTTTACAGTGAAAAAAATATTTATGGTTAGAATTATTCACCTAGCTTGAAAAATCCTTCCTTGGCCTTTTAGCTAGGATAAAAAAGCGTAGTATCTGTTCTGATACTACACTTCATCTGTTCTGATACTACACTTCATCTGTTCTGATACTACACTTCATCTGTTCTGTCCTCGGTCAGTGAGAGAAATCCTAGACTGAGGCGATTTAAAAAATTTTTGTCCCAATCTAGAGTGCATCTTTTTAGGAAGATGGATTTTCACCACATTAAAAATCGGCCTTGTGTCTAACTTTGCCCTCGTGGGGAGGCAAGTAAATAGGGATCTTGATTAAAAAGGAAAATGCACACATCTCATTGTCTGTATTTTGCTAAAACATTTGGGGGGGGGGCAAAGACTAACAACACTCCATTATGAAGTATTGGCTGTACGTACCCTGTGTTGACCAGGATTATTTTTATTTTCATATTTATTTCGTTTTTTTGTAAACTATGCTTTTTTATATCTTAATTGTTTATACCAAATTACTCTATTTCTATTTCCTTTCTAAAAAGTGTTAAATTTGTCTCAAACACTGTATACAAGTTGCACGTTTTTATTAGCTTACAATAATTGATTTATTTCCATTAAAATCAAATGTAAAAAGTACAAAACTATAAAAGAACTAAATGCACAAAAAAAAAAAAATCACTTTATTCAACATGAATTAGACACATTTTTGATATTTCAAAAATCATGAGTCAATTTGTTAACTTATTATTTACCTTAAATTAACTTATTGATTACAGAAAATATAATGATTATGATACATTGAATCAAAATGGCTGCTACAATCACTTCATTGAATCGACTTTCAACATTTGATTAATTCTCGTATAATTTAATGTTTTAACTTAAACACTTACACTATTTAATACATAACACCTTTAAGGCTTAATAATCTTTTTCAAAATACTTACAGCGTAAAACGAACTACAACATTCAATTGATGATACCAATTCCATGGAAGTACATAATATCAGTTTCTCTACAAACTTTCCACTAATAATTAACAGACAACACAAGTTCATTGTTTCACTTTTGACCATCCATACATATCTAACAATCCAATGTTCGTGTTTTCATTTTCACATTAGTATAGAAATATTTATATATAGAATTGATACTTAGGGCTCAACTGTACGACCAGTTGAACAGCAATATAAGTAAGACCTCAAGTAATCAAAAAGCCAGTTTATAAGGAAGCGTGACAGCTTCACTATGCCAAGTTGGACAAGTTCATTATATGAATTCTGATTGGCTGCCAGTCATAGAGTGAATAATTCTATATATAATATTGCCTCATTAAAGCAACATTTTCCTATAGAATATTGGAGCCGGTAAGCGTTAATTTGATTCTATAGTTAGGTATTCTTTTTTATTGGGGGGGGGGGGGTATTTTACGTAAGACATTTTCTTTTTAGATTTACCTATTATAACCGTTAATTCTCTCTCTTTCTTCCTCCTTCTCTCTATTCATTTGCAACAATTTATAAAAAAACGTGTTTACATTTTCGTGGACTTAAATAATCGCAGCACGCAACAGTATCATCGAGGCAATACACATTAAACAGAAACGTACAATTTTTCTGCTCACATTCGATTTAAATCATCATTCGTCGATTTATTTAGGTATATTTTATTATGAATAACGTTCCTTTGTTTAATTCAGGAGAGTTAAAAGGCTCCAAAATCAATTTCTAACACAGAGCAACGTAACATTTAAAGTCATTATTTTCATCTTCATTTTCTTATTCATCGCACATTATTCGATATTAATCCATACTGAACATTATTCAAATTTATTTCATAACTTTTTTACATACTTTCTTTGATGTTAAAACTGCTACTGATATTTCTAAAAAAAAAAAAATATTAATTTCTACTTTTCTAAATATACTTCAACTTAAAGTGCAGTATCTGTTAATTTGTCTTTTCTCTTCTCAGTCAGTGAAGGAGAAATCTTTCTAAACTGCAGCAATTTAAAAAAAAAATTTTTGAATTACTTTTCCTCTATTGAACTATTTGTCAACTTTAGAAGAAATCCTTCTAGACTGCAGCAATTTTTTTCCCCATGAGATGGATTTTCAACACATTAAACATCACCATTGTAGCATTCTCCCCCCTCATGGAGAGGCAATCAAATAGCAACAACAGACAATTGTAAAAGTGTAGATTACTTAACAGTCGATAAATCGAAAACAAAATAACCACAACAAATTCCTTAAATCAATCGCCATATATTCAAAACAAGGCCAGAGTTAGACAAAAGATAGATTTTCAATGTTGGTAAATTCAATCTCCCACCAAAATGGGCACTACGGATTGAAATAAAAATTGCCTCAATCTAGAAGTATTTTTCCTTCACTGACCTTGGAAAGTTTCACGCATATTCTTGGATCATGTTTACTTGGGGGGGGGGGGGGGGGGGGCAGTGGTTTTTATTTTTTTCGAATAAACTACTATTTACAATTGTAGAGGGACTCACAAAACAGAAATATATATTTTTAATCAAACAAAATATATAACTCCTACTTTAATCACCTAAATTACAAGGTTGTTCTAAACTGCTTTTTGATACTTAAATTTTTAATTTATATCTATCCCGGGCAACGCCGGGGCACGGGTCCTGCTAGTAAATTAATATTTTGCATTGTCATATTTTCTTATATATATGCAATATTTTCCTCGATAGTAAAACGTCTGAAGTCACTGCGATGCTGAGAACAGATATTGAGAACAGATACTACACTGAACTTATCATTGTCAGTTAAGAGACTACCTTGTTTTAAAGTCATTCTACCTTCCTCTAGGCATTTTTTAATGAATAAAAAGAATGATTTAATCTATTATATTATCTTTCATCATAAGACCGTTCTCCTAGGAATTATCTCCTATTTAAGGAGGTGAGGGTAATCCTCCCAGGTATTGCATTCTATTTTGGGGGAGGGGTTAATGTAATATCTGTTCTCGTGTCATGAGAACATCTTCCCAGGGACTACCTTCTCAGTATTTTTATCGGAGGGTGGGGGGGGGGAGGGCTAGTGTAGTGTCCATGATACCATACTCACAGACATTAGCTTCTCTTATTATGGGGGCAATCCATAGTATATGTTCGTTCCTCAGGATACAATCCTTCCATAATTATCTTCTGTTTGGGGAGGGTGTAGTGTACTATCTGTTCTGTTTCCCATGATATCATCCTCCCAGGCATTACCTCCCTTTTTTCAGGGGTGAGGGGGGCGTCCGTCATGATATTATGATTTCAATCATTACATCCTCTTTTGGGGGTCAGTGTAGAATATGTTGGTTCAGCATGATAACATCTTCCAAGACTAGCAAAAATATGTTCTCTCTGGTTGCATATTTTTGCTAGTTTATAATATATTTCTTTTCCTTTTGTTATCACTATCGGTTTGGGGGAGTATGTAATTTCAGTCTAATTATTATTATGAGAAAGTTACATATTTTTTTTACTCCAATATAATGTTTACACATTTTGGGAGCACAAAAAGGTTTAAATATGCAAGATCGTAACATTGGGTGGATGTGGTAAGGTTTCTTCAATTATTTTCTCATAGAAAAGATCTTGTTACTCCTGAAGAATGTGTTGATACGTTGTCGTAATTGAAAAGAAGTTCAACTTTTTGGGTTATTTTCTCATCAATGCATTTCTCAGTTTTCTTAAAGCATTCTTGCAATATGATCCTGTTTTTTTGACCTTAAAAAAATTACACCAGGATTTTTTTTACGGAAGTTTATCAGACAAAACATGAATCTGTTTTATGTAAGGAGTTAAAAAGAACGAAAGATGATTATCGCAAAGATAGTCTTGAAAAGACCAAGGCTATAGGTAGGAGGAAAATAATCAGCAGGAAGAGACTTCCACAAGCCTGCAGCCTGGAAAAAATCCACTGGATTAAGAAGTATAATGTATCAAAACAGCGAATTAGTGAAGACCACTAGACCAACGACTCAAACGAGCTGGAACAAAGGAAGCAGGGACTAAATCAGAAATTTCTGAATAAGACATGTCATAATATTTATAGAAGAAATTGAAACTAGCAAAATCACGTGTGTGAGAGAGAGGGTGCAGAGAAGGGTAGGGTCAACCAAATTACAGATGCACTTCTGAACTTTATCAAGAACCCTCAAATGGCACAGATATTCACAAGCCCAAATATGAAAACAGTACTCCATATCAGTCATAGAGTTAATTGTGTGGTCTCAATTAGTGCTGAAACAGAAGGACCCCCCCCCCCCCAAACGAAACTACAACTTCAGTTTAAAACAAGGAACAAGTTTTATGTTTCGAGGTTACGATGATACTTCTCCACTGAATGATAGACTTGCAATCAGAAATCTGATCCCAACTGAATCAAAACACAAGTTCAACAGAACATAAAGAGTCAATCAGCTTAGAGCTTAAAAGGTCTTCAGTTTCCAACAACCACTGAAACCCAACAGCCTCCTACTTTAGCTAGAATATATATAGATCTCACTTGGACAACACAAAGAAACCACTCAAGATTATCAGCTGTTTATCTATGGACATAAAAAACTGACTGATCACAAGGTTCACAATCTGGTATGAACATTACTTTGATAAAATCTCAAGTGGGTCATAATCACAGCATGGGACCTCGTATCCAAGAAGACATTACTACTTCAAAGGTCAGCCCATTTCTTGAGTGGTCTCTTCTCTTAGCTAAATATTTTTGCCATTGCAGGCCTGTCGTTTACATGCATTGCAACTATGCACCTCACTACACAGCTGCCCTGCACATATTTACAGGTAATCTTTTCTCTCTTGGGTCATCTCTACCTTCTGAGAAATGATCGATCCATCAGGAAACCTGTTCTTTTGTGAGTGACAGTATCTCCACGACACAAAAAAGATTTCTACTCCTCAATTTATGTTAAAAATCTGATATTACCTCTCCATGTCAAAATCGTACATTTCCATATTGACCCCTTTTTATAAAGACACCCTACAGCCGGTATACTAATGAGCAGACACTGATCTTAAGTACTAATTTAAATTTATTCCTATTGGAATTCACAAACTTTAAGGATTGTAGCAAAACCTTTTGACTTCCTCTGTTCATCTCATATACAATCTAATATGTAAAACTAGCAGGACTTAATTAATGAGAGTTCATTTTGCAAAGACAGATGCAAATTAGTTCACTTTTGTACGTCGATCACAGACCTGACTGAATATATTAGAATTGGTTCTATCTTGAATAGGAAGTTAGCTTTTTAATCTATCAGTTCTGCATATTTATAAAGTTGAGCCATTTGTCGAAGATTACTAAATAATTTGAATTAATATTAAGATGAACTAGCGGACCCTGTGGAAATTCCATGGTGATTTCTACACAAATCTGTATAATTTACTCTTAAAAATAATATTCCTTTTGAAATAATGTTTGTTACGGTCAATACTATCAAGAAAAAATTACTTTCTTCTTCTGTAAAAATAATTGTCATTGTCAGCTAAATATTCTTTAAATAAATAGAACAAAGATGTCTTATTTAAAATTGTAGCAATTTAATTCTTTTTAAAACACTAAATATTCTATCTTATTCTTATAAAAATAATTGTCAGCTAAATATTCTTCAAATCCATAAAACGAATGTCACTTTTTGAAATGCATTCATTTAAAATTGTTACTACTTTAGTCAACAAGACGACATTTGATTTTGGAACAATTAATTCTAAAACTGGTAAAGTCGAAATTGTTTACCTTAGTGACACCAGATTAATAATGAATCACCATCTTTATTGATCAGACGATCTAATTTTTTTTTAGATGTGTCATCATATTTGGTGTAATGAGTTTTACATGCTGGCATAACTTGGACGGCTTGAAGAAATTGACTTCCAAACTAACCTATCTCTGACACAGTCTTTATTTATCCCTCTTTCTCTCAAGTCCATCCTTATCACTTCCTCACACTTTTTTCTCTGGCCTGTGAATTGAACCTGCTATTTAGCTGTTCTATGTCTACTACTGACCCAAGAACTCTCATCCATTCTTTCAACATGGCAATACCATTGAAGTCGACTGTATCTGCACATATCTCTATATATTGTCCAGATTTAATCTTCCTCTGGGGTTATCAGAACTAAGCCTGCATTTAAAACTCACATTACATATCCATCTATCATTCTCATATAATTTCTATCCATGCAACACATGTCCTCAACCCTCACTGACCAGGTTCCACTTCTATACATCAGATTGCATACACATGCCTGATAGACTCTTTCCTTGGTCAAACGTGATAACACTCTGCTGGTTTGTAAAGGTAGAAGTTTCCTAAACTTACTCTTGCAATCACACTAGCACCTGTTCCACCCTGTGCTTCAATGGTATCACTAAGGTAACAAAACTTCGACAACTTCAATAGCATTGCCATCTAGATATACTTTGTCCACATTAGAGTTCTCATCCATCTCCATTATTTTACACTTCTTGCACAGTGAAAGGTGATAACGTATGTACGAACATGAAATGTCCAGGCTTATTATATGGATTTAACTGATCGGATTATCCATGCTATATGTAACATGAAAAGCAACCTTTCAAAATCAAAACAAAACTGAATCAAAACAGACCTTGCACACACAATATAAACGGGCCATGTGGGTTCATAGGGAAACCTAAATGCTCTACCAAATAATTCATTGCCTCTAATCTTAATGCATTTAGTATTTTTACCACATCTGGGCTAGTGCACCAACCACTCGTCTCTCCCTCTTAGACAGGGTCCAAAAAAGAGCCTCTAATCTAATAGGTCCCACACTGTTTACCAAACTCCAGCACCTGTCCCATCGCTGCAGTATTACATCCCTGTGCTTATTTTACAAGTACTTTAATAGAATATGCTCCGACAAACTTGCTGCACTTGTGCCCCTTCAACGTAAATACCCCGACCAACCCATCAGCAAAATCCCACCCATTTACTGCAGAGTTTCCAGATGCTCGAAAGCTTTGTATTCTAATAGCTTCTTTTCTTGAACTGCTCTCCTTTGGAATTCCCTCGCTGCTCCCTATTTCCCGACTGTATCAGCATGCAGAAATTTAAATGTAATGTGAACATACATCTTGCTACACAACTCCCCACTTAGGATTTCCCTATAAATCTGACTCCTAATTCATAGTAGCTCCTTACGTTTCAGTGACAATGTGCCTTGTTTGGGGTAAATATAAATAAATAAAAGACTTTAAATATGCAAATTACATTGTTCGTAAATTTTGAACAGATTTAATCATTTTTACATCTCATAATGGAAACATAACTCTACAATATTCATAAAATATTCAATTATGTAAATGCTCACAATATTTTTCATAAAATGATTGCCTCTAAGTATTCTCGGGTATGACCTTCTCTTGCATTTATTAAAGAGCCCAAGGATACCACAAGAAAGCATGTCCTGTGATGGCTATCATTTTAGAAAAAAAAGGTTAACCACTATATAAAAATATAGGGTGCAGTAAATCTTCTACACTATGAACTCCATAGGCTATGAACAAAATTAAATATGAACTTCCTACACAATGAACTAAGCTTAGCATAAAATAAAAGCAAATTAGTGTTGTATATTTGTTGACTCTAATCATTGTAGTAAGTCAGAAGAATCCAAAACGAGCGAGAATACAGAGAAAATATCATGGGAAACTGCAGGAAGAAATACAGAATCACTTCTAACATTCTTGGAAGAAAAGAGTTGATTTAATAACTACGGTATAGAGATTGTTTGTGCTCTAGAAAGAAAAATGTTCATTGAGAAAATGGAACTGAACAAAGTATCTAAATTTCGACAAATCAGAAAAGACTCGATTAAATCATTGATTGGGAATAATTTTGAAAATAATGAGGATATTCAATAATTTTAATGCAGTGATATACATGCAGTATCTATTAACAATTTGTATTATTATTTAGGCATTTAATGTCTATTTGCATTGATCAATAGTCATATTCCTAATAAATCCGTTTTGTTTACATGTTTCTTTAATTATCCTCATAAAATATTACTATAGTTGTCCAAACCTATACTCATTTTCTATATCTTTTAATGAAGAAAATTGTTTCACATTCATCTAATCCTACGCTATGGCCAATCCTACGTTATAAACAGATCAAAAGTTGATAGCGTAGGAGTTTTACTTTAGTATGAAAATATATCTATGGCAACTAAGCTTCGTGTTTCATTCCTAAAAGAAGTCATCAGGCTGAATGTGTGCATGAATGGTTTGTGATTTGCAACCATACATCCACGCACTCAGGTTGATGATTTCCTTTGGGAATGAAACATGAAAGTTTTTGTGTAGATTACTTGCCTTAAATATATGTTCACACTACTACTACGACTAGGACTAAGCTCTACTCGTGTATTGAACACTGAAGTAAATTATTGAAAATATATATATGCAATATATTATATTATCTTATAATATTATAAGTGTATATACATGAAATAATGAAAATATTAGGTGTAATTTTAAAAATCTTTTGCTTTAACATCTCATCCAGCATAGATGGATACTTTATCTATTTTAAATAATTCCTATTATTATTTTTAACTATTACAATTAACAAGTAATAATTTTTATTTTTTGTTTCTTTCAGGTCCTCCTGGTCTCTCAGGGGCTCCTGGTTTACCTGGTTTACCAGGAGTGAAAGGAGAAAAGGGAGAAAGTGGACCTATGGGCAAAAAGGGAGATGAAGGTAAAGCAGGACCCAGAGGACCAGCAGGACTGAATGGTGAACACGGCAGAGAAGGCAAACAAGGAGAGAAAGGGCAGAAAGGACAAACAGGTGAATCTGGACAACCTCGCTATCAAGCAGCAATGTCCGCTATTCTCACGCAGCACTTTGGCCCAGCTAAAGAAGCTATAGTTCCATTCAATATGGTCCTTCTAGATACAGGTGACAATTATGATAATGACACCGGTGTTTTCATCTGCACGATGCCTGGAGTGTATGTAGTATCTGCTTATTTGATGTCTCATCCTGGTTCTAAAGTCAATGCTCGCGTTTATATAAACAATCGACCCGTGGCCGCAATGTGGGCCGATGACAATAAATCGGCTGGGTTTTACCCATCAGCAAGCATCCAAGCCATCAGCAGATTGGAATTTGGGGATCAAATTTATGTGAAACTTGTTGATAGGGGTTATGGAAACAGTTGGGTGCATGCCAACTATAATATGTTCACAGTATTTCTTTTGTATGAGGAAATGTTTTAAATATTTTTTTTTAGTCATTTTATTTTATAAATAATTTCTGATGAATAAAGTTTTTTTGTTTTGTTTTTTTATGAAAGAGCAGGAGATATATTCTAACAACAATTTTTAAAAACAAGCTGGTCACACATTTATCTAAAAAATGAATAACAGCGTTGCTGTGCCAGACTCAAATTCATAAGAATGCTTAGAAATGGAGTCGGACTTTTTTAATCTTCAAAGTAACAGAGAACCTGATTTTACCCCGCCTAATAAACTGGTATTGTCCGGGCCTTTGGGTCTGGATTTACGCCGGTCTATTGGGGGTTGCCGGTCCTGTGCAGTTCTAGGAGGTGCACCCTCCCAGGTTTTGCCTCCCCTCTTTGGGGAGGAGTAAGTTTATTACTTACTGTCTGAGGCGCCTCTACCGGGGAATGCCGACGGGACTGCCCAGGCAATTTTTAAATGGCTAGAGTGCTCACCTCTCGAGTGCTGGCTTGTCTAGTCCCACTTTCCCGACCTTGTGTCACATCTTACCTTGTGGGAGGTAGATAAATAATGTGGAAGACTTTAAAATAAGGAGTCATCAAAGTCAGCTATTTTGGAATTCTAGGAGTCAGTCAGATATTTTGGAATTCTAGAGTCGGACTGAATTTTATGAAAATATACGGTCAGGAGGTGTATGCATTCCATTCCATATAAATGTGAAAAATATACAAAAGCAAAAGATGCCACTCACTAAAAGTAAGGCTAGAAGAACATAAGAAAACCATGATATGTGGAGATATTGAATAGTCAGGTATGGCTGACCACATATAATAGTGGAAAAGTGAAACCATCCGCCCTTGTGGGACGAAGTAAAAATTATAGAGAGAAGAATGGTGGAAAGTAAGATATAACAAAGAATCAGCGCTTGTGTTGGGTGACAATGGCCTCCTAAGTAGACGTAATATAAAATTAAATACAATATAGAAATCAATAATTATAAATAGTAGATTAGAACACTAGTAAAAAAAAAAATATGTATATAGATATATATTTAATTATTTAATAATAAATATTTAATTATTATCCACATACGTATGCGTCTCATCGCTGTGGAATCTATAATGTGGAAATTACTGTTCAAACCGATTCTAACCCTGGAACACAAGTCACCTTAAACTCAATTCCGAACGCTGTAACCAAATGGCCAATTCTAACTGTTACACGATGAGTAGAGAAAAATAAACCTTATTTATGTCAAATCAGGCGGATAAACAGTCAGCCATCTTAACAGTGTTCAACAAATCATGTAGAAAGGAACTTATAAGACCATGGTTAATTCAGGGAACAATTTTTCATATATTCATCAAAAACACTTTTATTAGCATATAATTGTTCCTGCCTTTCTCAACATACATTTGTGATATACAAAGTATGAATGATTTTTTCTTGAAGTTTTCTCAGTGCTTAAAAGTTCACTCATCAAGTTGACGAAACCGAAGTGCATTTAATATTCATTTATATTTCATATATTTTCTTATCCTGACAATATTTTTCAGGGAAACACTTTTTAATTATAATTCTGCATTTGAATGTTTATATCGTTATATGTACATATCATGTACGTTTCTATCTACCACAATGTTTATATTTCACTGATAAAAACAAAGTCAAACATACAAGTTATAAATGTTTCCAACCATCACTCAGATTAAAAAAAAAAAAAAAATTTTTTGTCTTGCTAATCTCAGTCTGTGTCAGATAGAAACACTTGTTTTACCTAAATATGGAATGTTTAGTATATGGAATAGTAGATAAGCATGTAAACAGACTCGTAAAATTAATAACACAGACACATCACTAAAGCTAACCCATATTTGGTAGATACAAATTTTAATCTTCATTGAAAAGAAACTAATGCCTTTATACAACAAATAGGCAAAGACGATTAGTCAAGAGGGTAGGAGTGAAAGTAAAGGCTGTGAGGCGATAAAAGAGCGGGAGTAAGATAGGTGGGTGTTTGTGTCTGCCGTGAAATCATAGGAGGAAGATAGGTGGGTGATTTTGATAGCTCTGACCTGGAGTTTTAGTGACCCCCCCCCCCCCTTTTTCCGGATCATCTTTAATGGTTAGCTGTATAAAGACACATTTCTTTCACACTAAAGATTAAGGTAGATTGAATCGATCAAACTATCGGTTGGCTTTAGAGATGTGTTTGTGTTGTTATTTTTACTAGTTTGTTTCATGCTTATCTACTATTCCATATACTAAAAATTCCATTGTGTCTGAAATTTAATTTCATGTTTAAATTCTCTATACCTGAATATGTATGAATATATAAAAAAAAAATTAAAAAAAAAAAAAAAAATGGGAGAATACTTAAATATTGGAACCTCTCACCATAATTGGACAGAGTGGCGCCAAATGGTCATAAAGCAGTCGGGCTTCTCCAATGTTGCAGGCCTGGAATGTAAGTTGAAGGCAACAACAGCCCATTCCAAAACCCATGGCATCCATATAGATGTGATCAGGCTTGGCTGCAGATTTTGATTCCCCATCGTCTCCATATTCAGAAAAATCTTCCACAAACGGGGACAGCGTGTTTTTGTCCTTGAAAACTGAATAAAATCAACAGCAAAAGAGAAAAAAAAAAGAAAATAAAAATTGTGAAAGTAAATTTGGTTTTATTTTATTAAAGCAAAACCGATTTTAAATTTAAAACTTTAATTCTTAAGACTAATACTTTTGGGTGCCCGTTTAACTGGCAACGAAAAAACTTAAGTAGTTTTAGTTCTGCCAAGAAGGTTATGTTTTCGGTGGAGTTTGTTAGTTTATCACTAAGTTTGTTCATTTTTATACAGCCTAGCATCCCCACCGCTTGACCAATCGGCACCAAACATGGTCAAAATATCAGTCATGTTTTGAACATGACTGATATTTTGAACTGATTTAAATTTCGGGATATTTAAGTCAATGGTCAAAGTCAAAATCATGGAAAAGATCACTTTTGGTGATAATTTTGGTTCTATTCATCATAGAAACTCACTACTTGTAGCCAATGAAGTCCCACATCTTATGAGATTGACAAGTTTGCTAACAGTCAAAATCTTAATGGAATTTAAACTTCCAATTGCAAAATTTCAGCTTGATCAAATAACTAGTTTTTAAGTTATAAACATTTCCATGGCATAACTTAGTGAATACTTCATACAATATAGAGAGGTAAAGCCCAGATAAGACTAACTTATACTTGCGTTGTCAGGAAGAGGTATACAGTCTTATGACTGACTTGTGTTCTTATTGCTAAAGATTGAGTGGATATTTAAATGCAAACAGACTTTGTCTATAACAAAATGCAAGGAAGTGTAAAATTTCAATGGGTGTGTGTGATCTATGTAGATTTTTGGAAAAGGACATTGGAATGTTTTTTAATGCAGAGCGATTGGAAAACTCAATTTTATGGATTGCTTTTCTTTAGTTAGAGTGAGAATGCTTTAAACCAAAAGGTGGGAAATGGTGTCCGCTTTCTGGTAAGTCAAATAAAAGATCCCTCTCCCTCGAGTCATCCGACACCAGCAGACGTAACGTTGACAAATTCCAAGCTCTAGACCTCTCAATCAGCCATTACCAACAGCAAAGTGATGCCTGACAGACCAGTTTCCCCCCTCAACGATCGCCTTCAGTGTGACATACGGACAACTAGCTTTTCTCTTTGCCTCTGGAGACCAGAGTAGGAGTCTTCTTACAGGTTTATCATGACATGTCCCGCAAGCACTAGTCATCTCTTCCTTACAACCGGTGACACACGAGGCAAGGATCCATACAGTGACTTATTTTCCAGATGTTATAAGCTGATCGTAGGATTATGGTATACGTACCATCAACCTGTTTTCTACGCGCCACGTTCAGTGTCCACGATTTTGAGCCGAACAGAAGGATTGTCTCTATGCAGGCCTTGAAAGTTTGTTTTGGTTTCCTTTCTGATTTGAGACTTTCCCACTTTCCGCAATGAATGAAGTGCACTCCATGACTGTGCAATCTTTATGTTTACCATGTTTAATGTGTCAGTAACCGCTTAGGTACTTGAAGTCATCAACGCATTCGATTTCAAAGCCATCTGATAAAAACAACTACATGTCTGTAGCTGCATATATTTTGCATATATTTTGCATATATTTTGCTTTCCGCACGTTCAGAAAAAGTCCCAAATCTTTCTGTTATCTATCTAAATTATCCCAGTTAACCTCTAAATTTTTTTTGTTTAAATTATGACACATTCCAACCAAATGCCTATTTAATATAATATTTAGCGAAAATGTGTCAAACTGCAACTTGTTTCATATCTGCAACGAGCCTGTTAGCAACTGTGAGTAGGTATTAGTATGATGTTGCATCAGCACACCCACTAAATAGTAATCAGTATCTTTCATGTCACGGGCGAGTGTCATCGGTGTGTCATCTGCCAAATTCAAGAGCCTACACTTTTAAATCTGGTCATTATAAAAATTATTTTATGATTCTCTAGTGTATTATGATTATTTAGATGCATATGTTATGCCATTTGTTGCACATTTGCAACATCATTTATTTTTGTTCAATGATTTTATTTTCTCCAAAAATCATTTATACTACTTTATATTACACATATGAAACGTTTTTCACGTTTTTCAAACTAATGTAAAAAATGTACACAAATGACTAATGTAAAGTAAAAAATACTTAACCCTTAAATGCTTTTTGTTTCAAATATAACACATTCCAACAAAATGCCTATTTAATATAATATTTAGTGAAAATGTGTCAAACTGCAACTGGTTTCATATCTGCAACGAGCCTGTTAGCAAGCATAAGTAGGTATTAGTATGATGTTGCATCAGCACACCCGCTAAATAGGTAATCAGTATCTTCGATGTTAAACCAATATAAAAAAATAAAGCATTTAAGGGTATAGATTTATTTATGGGTGATTGGCCAGAGATTTCACTAGAACTGGCCAGCTAGCTAGCGAGCGACTGGCACAGAGTGGAGCTAGTAGCAGCTAATTGAACTTCAAAACAGTATCGCACACTGTCCAGAGATGTGGCCCATCTTTGTGGTCTTCTTTAGTTGCCAGCATTTGAAAACCATCTTTATGTGAATCTTCATATTTCATCCGGTGACAAGAGATGTCTGATGCATCAACGTAGAAAAAGAGGCTGGCATATTGTTACAACACTTAGAAAGATTTGTGCAACCCGTTGCAGAACAATAACAAGCAGCAGAGAAACGACTTTTGTAAAATATTCGATATTTATTGGTCGAAATTGGTTAAATTGTACAAAATACTAAATTTTGATTGGTTATCGAAATCCGACTTCAAACAACCAGAAAGAGTTTGCCCTGGGAGCCAAGCACCTGTTATGAATCTGTTATTTAAATGAGATCCCAAACACGGCGGCAAGTGAGACTCAGCTTGCCAAACAAATACGTCAATCATCACACTAGAACTCAGATTCCTTGCAGGTGAACCATATTTAGTCGTGGCTGCTTGGCTAGTGGCATCTCAGCAAAAAACTAAAGTCACAGTCATGGACTACTAAAATATAGCGACAGCCTTACGAATGCATTAAAAAATCCTCACACATACAGACAAAACAACACTTTCTTCATCAAGACCCTTTGAACTCTTCCCAACACTTTTCTTCTTTATCTCTTTATTTTTTGTTGTTCCATCAATTTATAAATAAAGTTGATATATTATGTATTGTATTATGCATATTAAATAACTTTTGATTTCGCCTTATTCTCAACTGCATATTAATATTGGTTTCCAAAGATAAAACTGCTATACTTACTGGGAATATTGATGGCAACTTTTTCTTTTCTTCTTTCCCTAATGTTTCGTGTGAGTGTACTGGAAAGAAAAAAAAAACCGGATGCATGTCAAGAAACAATACAAAAAAAACTAGCAGCATAAAAAAGAACGACAAAACTAACAGCATAAAATATTTGCTATAAAGCAAGATAAAAGTCTGAAGAGACTATATATTTGGCTTAGCAAATATTTGATAACAAATTGACCTTGAGATCTGAATTAATTTATTATTCGTGTAACATTAAAGAAATTTGACTGAAATTATTTAATACCTAACACATCACTCAATAAGTCACGGGCCTGACATATAGATGGCACCACTATAATTTTTATGAAGTACTAACCTTCAAACAACGTATAAAAATTTGAGCTAAATAAAAATATTAGTTTACAAATTAGTTTGCAACAGTAGCTTTACTTAAAAACTTTCAAAACAGAAAAATCTAAATTTTGTGCGTTGATAAAGCATTGCTTTCTGTTGGGAAAAATACTGTTCGAGCAAAGCAATGGCGGGATAAGTTATTTCGACTCTGCTCCATATCGAAAACTGTTAAGTGGCGGTATGCTGACTTTAAACGCAGTCATACACACATAAATGATGCCGAAAGCTCGGGTTTCCCAAATTTGGCAGTTGTCCGACAAAACATGTCCACAAACTCGCTTTGGCCCATCATAAATTGAAGTTATGTGAGATAGTAGAGTTGAAGATATCAGAAGGCGAAAGTGTATTAACCATTTTGTATGAACATTTGTCAATGAGAAAGCTGTGTTCAAAGTGGGTGCTACGTTTGCTCACAGTCGATCAAAAACAATGTGTCAACGATTCAGAGCGTTGTTTGCAATGGTTTCAACGCAACAAAAAAGCTTTTGCATCAATATGTGACAATGGATGAAACATGGATCTGTCACTTTACTCTGGAGTCAAATCAGCAGTCAGCTGAGTGGACAGCAGCAGGTGAAAGTCATCCAAAGACACTAAAGATGCAATCATCAGCAGGCAAAGTTTAGGCCTCAGCGTTTTAGGATGCACAAAGCATTTTGTTTATCAATTACCTTGAAAAAGGAAGAACCATCAATAGCGAATATTATAAAGCCTAATTATTGGTGTGTTTGAAAGAAGGAATGGTCAAAAGACGACCACAAATGAAGAAAAAAAGTGCTCTTTCAAAAAGACAATACACTGTGTCACAAGTCGATTGCAACAATGGCAAAACTACATGAATTGTACTTCGAATTGCTTCCATCCCACCATACATTTTAGATCTGGACCCCAGAAACTACTGGCTATTGGCATACCTCAAAGGAATGCTTTAGGGAAAACGATTTGGTTCCAATTCTTTCTTTCGTTTACTTAACAGCATCTCACTGTTAGATCACCAGCTCGGTTGAGAAAAGCCATGCTAATGTTTTGTTGTCTAGCGCAGCTATGCTGGCTTCGCCGTTGGGTGGTCGATATTTAAGGCATGACTCGATGATGTGGTCTACTGTCTGTTCAGAGTGACCACAGTCGCAGACAGCCGAGTCCCTGAGTCCCCATCCTTTCATGGTCGCGGCAAAACGGCCGACACCTGTCCTGAGGCGTTTGAGCATTGTCCACTGCCGGCGAGGGAGGTCCATGCCTGGTAGGTTATCCGGGTCCTCCACAAATCTGTGCAACCTTGATTTATCTGCTGCCTGCCATTCCTCCGTCCAGCAACGTTTCAGCCAGATTCGTTTTGTGACGTCACCGGGTGTTGAAAGCAGGAGCTGGTGGGCATGCTCCGAGAATGGGCGTCGTGACTTCAGGCAGGCTCGTGGATGGGTCTCCGTAGCGAGTTTGTGGTCCTCAGTTTTTTTTTTGCTCCAATGAAGAAGTGATATCAGAAATTGAGGCGTATTTTGAGGCCAGAGACAAATCATTCCACAAAAAAGGCATCAAATTGTTAAAGAAGCGTTAGAATCAGTGAATAGAAGGAGACTATGCTGATGAATAAAATCAAATTTTGCCTAAAAGTTGGTTTTTATTTGTCAGACTCGGAATTTACTGAGTGATGTATAAATAAACTGATATTTAAAAAGAAAATCAGGGCATTTTTTTTTAAAAGAATTTATATTTTTAACTCAGTTCACCCGCAAACAAGACAAGTTGCCACAGTGTACATAAGGGGCTACTGAGAATTAGGGTGAAAGTTTTTGCGGGGGTCATCCTAAATTGGGAACTGTGCATCCAGATGCTTGTTCACAGATAGAGTGGGGAGGGCAAAGTGGGTGCTAGTTTGGTGCTAATAAGCTCACACAACTAGACCATTAGTCGAGACTTGATCCATGGCGATGTGGCCTTGGGAAAGCCAACCAAAGATAACTGTCGCATCTCTTTCTATGCGTGACATGGCATGCACAGTTACCCACGATATTACAAGCTGTCTAACCTATACCCTCAACCTGTCAGAACAAGGGCGACCCAGACTAGTTATGTGAGACTTAGTGACAAAAAAATGTTCCAAGTTGTCCAGATAAAGAGACAATACTCATTGTCCTAGTCAAAAAACAAGGCAAAGCACTGGGTGTCTTTGAGGTGTCCCTGCGCTAGTACCTCTGCACCTGTCTTATAGACAAAGGGGTGCAAAGGCCGAGCGATAGACAGAACCTATCTACTCCTTAAGCAATTTAGGTTTGCAAACCGGATATTTTGTTTGAGACTCCAGCTCTAGGAAGGTCGTCAATCAGGACTAAGGAGACCTCCCTCCCTCAAACTAATGTTTCTTACAATGAATAATTCAATTTAATCTGAAACTCTAAAACCTCTCTGCTAAATGGATGCTTGGAAAACAAAATGGCTTATCCTTCTGAAGATCATTTCACATGTACACAATCATGAAAGCAGTAAATAGACACCCTTATTATCATGAATAATGAAGACTGCTGTCAGAGGGTCCTGATGGACCTAGGCAGAATAATAGATTATTTTACCCTTGCTGATGAATTAAACAATCACTTGGTTAACAGTGGAAAGTGGAATACCGAGGTTTGCAGCGATTTGACGTTGATTAAGTCCACCTTTATATTGACCTATAACATGACTCTTTTAGAACTGATAATTCTAATGCTTCTTTGGCTAGTGTCATACTTATGGTGATATATGTTAGATATACTGATATATGAAACACAAAAAAGGTCAATTAGTGTAAAATATCAATGTTTCAAACTGTTACTGTTGCTTTGTATGGCTCCGAGTGCTAGCAAGCAGCGAAGGAAACAAAAACTTCATGTCTGCATAAAATACATCAAGGTCATCTAAATAAAAATTAATTTCATAAAAAAAACATGGCTGCCTACTGTTGTCTTTTTAGTGCTATTCATTTTCCTCTTGATGTGCCTTTCTTTTCTACATTAAAATCAGTTAAATTAAAAGCCTTCCCTGCAAGCATTCATTTATGAAAATCAAACTTTTGTGGATGGGTGAAATAACCTATAATTTTATGCCAGGAGAGATGGAGAAATCAGACTAACATCATCATCATATTCGGTTTAACATCCATTTTACATGCTGGCATGCGTTGAATGGCTTTAAGAAATTGACTTTCAAATTAACCTATCTTCACCCAGGTCTTTATCTCTCAAGTCCATTTTTATCACTCCCTTCCAGGTTTTTAAAATAAATTTTTTTTAATGGAAATTGCTCCAGACAAGGCATGAAGCCACTTTATGTAAGGAGCTAAAAAAACAAACAAAACAAATATACTACTTGAAGATCAAAAACATCCAACGATAAGTGCTAGATGGATAGATTGCGACCCAGAAAACAGCAATTATTCCCCCTTTTTCATCAAACATCGCAGATGTTATATGAGGCCTAAAGGACAAAATAAAGGAAGCGAGAGTTACGAGACTGCCGAACGTAAACCCAAGGTTCACTTTTTACTCTCCTTAAATTTTCCTTGGTCTTCTCCACTGAAGTGAACCCTGATACCTCAACTGTTCTACATCTACTCACCCAAGAACTCTCATCCATTATTTTAATGTAACCATAGAATTGAAGTCTCTTGTTCTGTACACATCTCCCTATACTGTTCAGATTTAATTTTCCTCTGAGGTCATCAGATCTATGTGTCTTTAAAACTCATTACACAAGATTCTAGGCTTTTAGCACCTTCTGTAATTAAAAATTTGATTTTCATTTAAAAAACAAATAATGCATGCAAAGTTGTTTTGCTTAAAAGTGGCTATTTGTTTATTGGAATCGCTGTGTTGATTGTTTCAATTAATTTTTCTATTTACTTTTCTTAAGCTCATAAGTTTTACACTGAAATAATATGGTCTAGTTTAGTAAAGTTCAAATTCTTCTTGAATCAATATGAACATGAATCAACATTGAAGACTTTTACAATATTTACTTAATTGCAACATAATAAATCTTTCTTTTTTGGTGTGTTTATATTTAAAATCGCTCAACATTCTATGCTAATTCACAAAAGAAAAAATGTTTTTTTTTGGGGGGGGGGGAGAGGGGCAATTATTAACACATAAGAAAATAAAATTGGTTTTGATAAGAAATTAATTTTTGTTTTTATTACAAATAATCAAATATTTTTGTTTGAAATTATTTTTTAAATAGTTTGTTTTCTATTTTTTATAATTGGAATGTTTTTTTTTTGTTGAATATATTATTTAAATAGTTTGTTTTCTTGTTTTCTATTTTTTATAATTGGAAAGTGTGTTTTTTTGTTTGAAGATACTTAAATAGTTTATATCAAAATATTTTTTAATCAATCATCCCTTTAATCAAAAATGCTGCCAAAATCTAAGTGGTAGAAAATTATGAGGGACTGTTTTTGGATAAACACAGCTTGTCAATTTCCGATTCCAAAACCAAATAGACTTTTACTCTTTAATCCTTTCTTGTGTGCGATGGTGAAATTGTTCTCTTAAATCTTTCCTTTGATGGGTAACTGGAAAATATCCCATTCTTGATGAAGGAGACAACAACAACTAACATTGTAAGGTTATAATTCGCTCAACAGAAACAGCTATTTGTCTCACAGCGGCATCTTTCTATAGTAGCTGGCATCGCTGGGGTGTTCTAACAGCCCCCTCCCTCTAAAGTCCAACCCTTACTCACCATGATAGGGTGGTAGAAACATGATAGAGTCAGATCTATGCTCTCTGGAACTTTGGTTCCTGGCAGAGCCACCCATAGCATACAGGTTTGGCACCAAGTGGTATTAGGGCTGCAACCTGGCGAAAGGGGTCTGGTGAAAACCTAGTAGGATTCAGCATCAGGATCCATCATCTTCTGGTCGTTTGCCTCTGATTGTGGCAAGCAAAGACGTTTCAGGCAAGGAACCACAAATCAATGGAATGAAATTGACAACGTTGCTTCTGTGCCAATCCTTTGTGCGTTCTAGGTCAAACCTTCCAACTTTGTTTTGGTTGTTTTGTTTTCCGGCGTATCAACTCTTTTCGGATTATTTAATGTCGAATACGGTCATTTTGGTAAAGGTTTTTATGCTTCAAGTTCTTTACATCTTCAAATATTTATTCATAGTGTTCTTTTTTGTTTTGTAGAAGAAAATTGTTTTTGGCTTTGCAGAACATGATTGAGTTTTGTAAGGGAAAAGAAAAACCAACAACATCAATGTTTGGTGCATTTTGGGCCAGGAAGCCGATATCTTCAGACAGCCTGATCTGGTCACACCAGGTCCTGACTTCACATGCTACCACTTCTCTTGGTGCCTGGAGTAAAAACCTGCAATCTTGCAGGTTAACCAATAGCTGTGACCAAGGAGGGGGACTTCATGCAGCTCAGACAATCCTAGGGCAATTGCTAATCCAGCTTCAAATCTGTTCTATATCACATGATTAATAATAACCAATCATATCTACTTCTCATATGGAGCCACAACTAATTCCAAAGATTGTATTAATTTCCCTCCCATCGCAGGAAGATGTGTCACAAAACCGGAAGGTGAGCATAGAATAGCTAGCGCACCAGTGTTAGTTTACTTTGGCCCCACAAAAAAATTCCTGAGCAGCCATGTCAGCATTCCCTTGCAGGGGCACCTCAGGCGATTGGTGATAAACCAATCCCTTCTCAAAGAGAGAGAAGGTAAAGCATGGGAGGGTTGATCTCCTAGTACTGCACAGAACAATACCTCAACCCGACAGCAGGGTAGATGATGCCACAGTGGCTAACCCCGTCAGACTGATTGTTGAGAATGTACCCTTGATTGGTATGACTTCATCCATCAACCTATCTAATAATAACAAGAGATTCACCTGGCTACCATACCTACACTTAACAGTAATAGGATTTTTAAAGCTAATATGTATTGTTATTTGATGAATATTTAAAAAGAGAGAAATTAAAGGTTCACTTACCTGAATCGTGGATGACTTGAATGAATGGCAGCATCGGGGAAGAACAGTGAACGTGAGAAACTTTCCTCGGATAGAGGGTGGGGAATATGTGATGGATATATGAAGTTGGAACAACCAGTCCTACAAAAAGGGCACCACGGATTATGCATAATAAAAAGCGTAAAGGAAAAGTGTCACTTTTTTTCTTTCTAAACCAAAAGGAGATCAATTGTCTTTACATTTTCTGGACCATGTGTAAACTCAGCACCCCAATTATCAATATTTCTAATTCAACTAGACATTTCACATTGGAACATGTGACTAAATTACACAATTGTCAAAACAAAAATAAATATAACTCTTTTGTCTAACGTAGTATAGATCCTCTAGCATCTATCTCCCTTAGCTGGCCTTTTTTTTTTTCTTATGTGATTCCTTCAAACGCGTCACCGGTAAGACCTTTCCGATGCCTGTTCCGTGATCTATGTAGCTGCCTACTTCACGACCCTCATGGCGCAGTTTTCTATCTCTTTAAATATTCTGACGTTTTGAGTATCACCGGTAGCATAAATTGCCTTTCCTCTCTAAAAATAGAATTAAATGGTGCTAATACTTTTTAGTGCTTTTCCTTTATCTAATGAATTTTGTTTATCTTTCCACCACGTGTGAGTCTCTATTTAACCTCTCGTAAATCTTCACTTTCTATCTTTATTGCTACACTCAAATATCTTCTTTTCTGTGATATCATTTAAGTTTACAGCTCTCTTTAGGTTTAGTAAACTCCTCGTCTCTGCTACGTCTTCATTTTGTATTTACGTTTCTGAAACAATGCTTTTGTTCCTTTTACATTTGACCATTTTTGACCGTCAAAACACCTTTGACTAAAATATACCATGCCTCATAGTCTTGATTATCAATAGGAGTTTAATCTGACTGAGGTTTGCACAAACCATACACGTATCCCAGAGGCAGTACAATAACTGTCCTATTTTATATTATTCGGATTACTGTTCTCATCTTGTCCGAATAATCCAAATGTTACAAGTTATCAATCCTCATCTCAAAAATTCCCTAACTGTTCTATTTTGTATTAGTGAGACTCGAATCCTGGCATTAAAATTGAGGAAACCAAGAATCGCAACCCACAGAACTAAATTGACCGGAAATGATGGGGGGAGAAATAAACTTATGCTATTTATAAGATTCATAGAGAAGGCTTTAGTTACTACTATTAATACATAGATTACTATCATAGAAATTTCATTGAACTTAAGTCATCATAAACTTTTTCAAAGCCTCAAGCACTACGCAGTAAAATTGTGCATTATTATTGCTTATTCATAAACTGACCCACTCCACTCATACAATGAAGAAGGTCTCATTGACCGAAACATTGTTTATATGAGCCAATTAACAATTTGAATTCTTAACATTTTCTATCTAATAATATTTATAAACTCTGAGGTTTCATATAATCTAAACTGGAGAAAGCTTCTGTTCAAAGGTAAAGTTGAAACGTCATTGATAAGTGATGAGGCATGAAACCAATTGGTATGACATAATCCAATACGTAAATTTATTCTTTAAGACATATTTCACTAAATATGACAGGCAATGTGCGTCTTCATAAAATTCATTTTAATAATAGTGAAAACATTCTAAAATGCTTATAATACTAATACTTTATTAATACTACAAACATCTCACGGTCCCTGCTAAAACTATTAATAAATATTTAAAAAAAACCACACACACACACACACGTTAACTTGATAAGCACCCCTTAATATAGATCTGAAAATACTCGGGCCCAAAATGAGTACGGCAAATACATCGGCCAGTTCCAGCTCGAAATCCGAAAACTAATAAGGAACTTAGTAAGGATCAAAAGAAAAAATATGCAGACATACGTTGTCCGTCATATTTAATGAAAATTTTATTTATTTATATATATAATATATATATATATATATATATATATACACACTAGCAAAACTTATCCGCCCTCCGGGAAGCAATTAATTGGGAGGGGGGGGGGGGCGGTTATTGAAAAAAAAATGTTCTTTTACTCAGAGAATTCCATAATTTTAACAAACTTGGTAAATGTGTAGATTAACACCCTTAGCTAAAAATTACCCCCCCCCCCCCCAAAAAAAAGAAATAAGATTTTTTCTTTTTAGGGTCATTCTAAATTATTAGGATAGTTAACCAATATGTATTTTTAACACTAACCCTAAGTTCGACTGGCAAGGTTGTAACACCACATGCAAACGCCACAAAAAGCACCCCCCCCTCCTCAAAGAAAATGCATAGAATTTATCTCCAATGGCAAAAAAAAAAGTTAACTGCCATAAAACCCTAGAATGGCCCGAAAATGGATTATTTTACGTTAAATTTATATGGGAAACTGATCCCCCACTCTAAAATATCTTTTTGCTTGTTTCTCTTCTGGCTAGGTTTTTCAGGGTATTCACACATAATCGCCTAAAAAGTAAATTTCATTTTATCGGGGTAAGAGGGTAATCTACAATAATATACAAACTTAATATTTTTATTTATATCATAGAAATAAGGTATTTAATTAGTTAGATAATTTTTAAGTTATTTATTTAATTTTTGTGGCAAAGATAAACAACTAAAATCAATTGCTTAAAATTAAAAGGGGACACAGTTAAAAAAAAACAGTATAAGATTAAAAAAAATTAAATATGGGTAAATTTGCAGACTAACAGCCTCCGTAAACATGACATTCTGCTTTTTTAGGCGATTACATGTTAAAACTGTGGAAAACAAAGAAAGAACAGTTTAGAATAGGGGATAAGTTGTATATATATTTAACTGAAAATGTGCCCCAATTTCCGGGCCATTTTATCTCTTTAGGGAACTTATCAAAAACGTTTTAGCACTAAGTCAGAGTGGCAAAATCATGAAACCACACTAATCGACTAAAAAAAAAAAAAAAAAAAAAAAAAAAAAAAAAAAAATCGCACGGGATTTAACTCCCATAGCCAAAAATGAATTTGGTTAACCGCCCTAAAACTGGGGATCATTTTACAATGAATTCATATACAAATATTTACCCCTACTTTGAATTCTAAAATCGTGTTTTTTTTCCTTCTTTCCGTCAAGTCTTTCAGGGTGTTCACACATGATCGCCTAAAAAAGGTAGAATAATTTTTTTTTGGGGGGGGGAGGGGGGTAATATAGCGGAGAGTGTTAATCTGTAATCATATCAAAACACGAATCTATTTTTTTTTTCGTAATTTTGGCAGATCACAGCGCTACTAAACTTGTTTTCATTTGTCAATGAGAATAGTAAAAAGGTCTTTATAAACATTAAGTTTGTTATTAAGTTTAACTAATAAAAAAGTTATTTTTCACGGTGTGTGTGTGTGTGTGTGAGTGAGAAAGAGAAAGAAAGAAAGAGAAAGAAAGAAAGAGAAAGAAAGAGAGAGAAAGAAAGAGAGAGAAAGAAAGAGAGAGAAAGAAAGAGAGAGAAAGAAAGAGAGAGAAAGAGAGAGTCACTCTCTTCCCCCTCTCCCTTTCTCTTACCGAAGCTTGTGCCTCGCTATGAAGTGAGGCACAAGCTTCGGTAAGGTAAAATGAGGGTGTTTTATTTATTTTTTGGATTAATTTATTAAATAACTTTAATTACTGTTAACATAGACGAAACTATTGTATATAGATAACAAACATAAGCCACTGCAAATTAATAATACCAAACATTAATTTATTATTAACAGTTTGAAAAAATAGTTATGCTAATTAGTCTGTCAAAAGGTTCTCTTAATCGTTTATCTGCACTATATATATATATATATATATATATATATATACATACATACATACATACATACATACATACTATCAAGGCTATGTATTATTGATTTAAATAACAGTAACCCGTTTTGATTGTAATATAGGAGTGATAAATGAAAAAATATTTTTGGCATTTATTCATTTAGATATACACATAATTTTGTGGAAGAATAATTGGACAGTGTGCTCAATTACTGGGGTAAATGTTTAATATACTTATATAAGATATTTACATATTGGACTATTATGTCATACCAATGGTTTCATGCTTTGGCACTTATCGGCGACAGTTTGCCTATGAATTGTAGCTTTAGGAAAAAGCTACAATATAATCCAATATGAAAATATCTTAATATATATATATGATAATATAAAAAACAATTATTTCATGTAGTTCAGATCGATCCTTATGGAAATCAAATTCCAGAGCAAAGTAAAGTTTAATATTCAAACCTTTAAATAGTTATTGCAAAATTTGTAATAGATTTGCTATAAATAAATAAATAAATAAGTAAATTCACATATCAAAGTTGTATCATACTGTGATTTAATGTCAGCTTCGAAGCAAAGAAAAGTTAACACGTGTTTCTAGGAGAATTCAAAACATAGTTAAACATTCATATGATATACATATATATATTAGTGTTTGGATCAGTAATTGGAATCGGGAATCTGAAAAATAAGAACTTTTTGATGTATCGGAATCAGAAAAATTTGGGCCCAATTTCAGATTCCAAAAACGATACTTTTATTTCGTTTTTTTATTGTTTAAAACGTTACTTTCCATTGCTGGCACTCATGATGAAATGATAAATATTTGTTTTTAAACTACCAGTAAAACTAAAATCTATATATCATAACAAATGGCACTGTAAGAATGACATGAGTGGATAAATAGGAAAACTCGGCTCAAAGATGAAAATCTCACAATGAGTTTATCAAATCACTATTTTCAAACAATTGTGAGGAAGAGATTAAAGAAAAAAAGTTAGAAAGATTTAATTGTGTAATGTACGTCCTCCCCTCACAAGTGTACTTATACTTTTGCGAAAATGTATGCACACATTGCACGGGATCTTATAGTAATCCGAAAATAAAAAAAAAACTATATAACTGAATATTTAGAAATTTAATAAGAATCTGAATCCGTAATTGTATCGAATCGTCCCATCACTAATTATATATATATATATATATATATATATATATATATATATATATATATATATATGAATAAAAATTGGATAAAATCAGACAAAATATAGGTGAATAGAAAAAGCAGATAGACCAAAACACAATCAAATTATAATAACTAATACAGTGAGATTTTTTATATTTCGTCTTTATCTGAAGAAGTTTCGAGAATAAAGCCAAAATATTAAAAATCTTGAGTTAACTTGATTATATTGTTTGGATCTATCTGTTTTTTCCATTCATCTCTCACTCATCTTTCTCTCATATGTATGTATGTGTGTGTGGCCATCTTGTGAAAGCTATTTATAGTATGTCTCAGGATGGCTATGAAAATATTGATTGGAATAATGGCATGCAGATCATTGGTGAAATTCTGAACAATCTCATCCATGGATCCATTGTGCCTATCATGGAAAGCATCAGGCAATTACCACTCCTTGCTAAATGAGCCGGATGCTAATGGCTCGATGGTTACTTTGAAGATCAACTGCATGAAAACATTATATATTTCATTAAATATTACAGATGACTTTTTGCTGCATATTTTTTCCTTGAACCTTTCTAGATGTCTGATAAAACTAATCGCCAACTAAAAAAATAGATAACATTATTTTACAGAAATCAGCTACATAATAATTATAAAATAGATGAGTACATAATAAAAATTATGATCAATAAAAATGTACTCCCCATCGATTCAAATAAAAAAACAAAAACAAAAAAAAAACATAGCAAATTTAAAACTTAATTTTATCACAAACAATTCTCGTCCTCGACCAGGGTTTTGGATAAGACAAACCTCGTATATGATTTTAAATGTCCCTTGGGAGAAAGTGTCTCCGACAATGAAGAAAAAAAAAAAAATTACATAGGCTTAACTACCACAACTGTCAAGACGTCTTACTATGCACCTATCCTATACCAGCACAAAAGCCCACCATCTAAAAGCCAGCTATTAATAAAATTAATTTTGATAAGAGTAAAAACATCCTAAAATGCTTTTAATACTAATACTCTATTAATACAACACATCACATGGTTGCTGCCCAAACCATCGCTATACATTTAACAATATACGTTCTTTACTCAATACCCACCCCTTAAGGTGGCTCCAGAAGAAACCAAAAGTATTAGGATACATAACGAGTACAGCAAATTCATTTGCCAGTTCCTGCCTGAAACTAAAAAAAAAATTTAAAAAAAAAACTAAAAAAAAACTTACCAGACATCTAGAGCAGATCAAGGAAAACATATGCACACACAATCATTTGTAATATTTAACGAAATAGGCTTTCAATAAAAAATGCTGCCCGTATATATATATATATATATAATTTAATAAGTGTTCCAAATTTGTTTAAAAAAGTATTTTTGATCTACACAATTGTTTCTGAAGTCATTTTTTGTTAATGTTTTTCCAGCAAATTTAAAAAAAAAACAACAAAAAAAAAACAACCGTTAACATCAAAATTGCTCTCTTCATTTTTATTTATTATTTTCCCAAGCAGACTAATGAAAAAAAATTAGTTGCATCCTTATGTAAATAACAAAACTAATATTAGAAGACACTCAAAGTAAATGGCATTATTTTCTTTCATAATGTCCTCCACTAGTTCTTTGATTAAGAGAATACACAAAAAAAAAAAAAAAAAAAAAAAAAGAAATCTTTTCCCTTACTCCTTGATTTTCGTTTTTAATCATTTTGGCAAAAACAAATGTAGGAATAATTTTTTTTTTTTTTTTTTTTTTTTTTTTTAAAACAAATTCGGAATATTTATTAAATTATATTTTCAGCTCTAGTAATATATACACAATTGAGCTATTAATCCAACTTCTGTGTGTATTTAAAGAAATTTAAACATCTCTCTTATATCTATATATCTATCTATCTATCTATCTATATAAACAAATAATGGTAATGAGATAAATCTGTGTGCTTTTGTTCTAATTTCAAGTTTGTTTCTGAGCTAAAAATAATGAATTTCTTTACAAATAAAAAAGCCTAATGGAAAACAAAAGGATGTAAAATCTCAATTTTAATATTTGGTGTGGTCCTCTGTACTTACAAAAAAATGGGTTATTTATAAAAAAAAAGATAAGAAAAACTTATTTGACATTTTTAACTTTGTGTAGCGTTCATTATTTGTCTCAATGTGCTAGTCAGTCCATGCAAAATGTTACAAATGACAAAGAAAACCGTTGCCCTTTTCTATTTTTTGAAAAGGAACGCATGTGCGTTCATTAAAAAAAATTTTTTTTTTAAGTTGAAAATGTCTAATTTTTCACAACGGTTTCATATTCATTCATTTTTAATTATCAAAGAACACATTTTTTGATAAAGAGCAGAGGATTGTTCAAAATATTCTCTCCGGTGCTTATCCTCCATTCTCATAGCGTTAACCAGAACAGATGGCCTGAAAAATTCCAAGACAGGATGCTAGTCTGTCACCGGTTATAATTCCCAACAAGGCTAGTAGCCATTTATACACCAGAGTGGAGTGTGTTTGCTTACAGCACTTGGTATTCCCAAATGGTCACCCATTTAAGACCTGACCAGATTAAGATTTACTCAACTTCAGTGGTCAATCAACGTGATTTTAGCTGTGAGGTTTTCTTTTTTTCACATTAGCTACGGAAGAACCAATTATATTTTGTTGTGGATCTGGATAAACGTATTCATATCATTTTCTACCTTCTTTACATGTTATGGTTTTAATTAAAAATTGAATATCCAGTTCTAGGTTGAATAAGATTTAGTTTAAAAATTTAAATAATTTAATTTATTAATTCGAAAGATAAAATTTAAGTTCCACTGTTGAAAAGGAAAAGTAGGTGATACATGTTTCCCCATAAATTAACCCTAAGCTAATCGTTCTTATTTCGCCAAGTTGGTCGTGGTCATAAAGACATTTTTATATTCTCTTATCGGTTAAATGTTTCATGCAGTTAAGATTCTAAAGTCTTTTTCTTTAACGTGTCTTTTTCATGTCAGATCTGGGTTCCTATTTACTTGCCTCCTTACGAGGGCAGATTTCAACACAAAAAAAAATCAGTTTTTAATGCAGGAAAAATCCAGCTCCTCAAAAGGAGGCACTCTGGATTCGATAAATATAAAAATTGTCTCAGTCGAAAAGGACTTTTCCTTCTCTGACTGAAGACAAAAAAGATGAACTGTAGCACCAGAACAGACACCACACTTTGCTCTTAGCCAAAGAAAAAAAAAAAACAAGGAGAGGGTTGCACGTTGGCCTTGGTGACACAAAATGACTTTCTCCATGAACCGATCATTTATGTTGGTTTCGATGTGCCATAGATTGAAGTCATCTATGACAGTCATTTCAAGTCTTTCTTGGCATATCATTTTTTCACTTACCCTCAATTGAGATGTGTGGACATCTGTGTTACTAACCAGAGCATTCACTGTAGGAGGTTGCAATGCAGAGCTGACTGCAGTCGGAGAACCGTCTGTCTCAGTAGCAGGGAGTCAGAACAAATTCTCTTAAGATGCACACCACAAATCCACTGAACCATAGCCCTGTCATTTTTCTACATCCTCAAAAAGAGTGAGCTAGTGGGATCCCATCATAATATGCGGTTTAACGTCTTTTTTACATGCTGGACGGCTTTTAAAAATTGACTTCTAAGCTAACCTATTTTTTATTTATCCCTTTCTCTCAAATCCGTCCTTATCACTTCCTCCAATGTTTTCCTTAACCTACCCCTGCTACCTCAACTGTTCTACATCTACTAACCAAAGCATTCTCATCCCTTCTTTCAATCTGAGCATATCAACAAAGTTTTCTATTTTGCACAGATCTCCCTCTACTGTCCAGATTTAATCAAATCTAATTGGGGTGAGCATCTCACGCCTGCTCTCTATGCGGTCCGATCCAAAGGGTTGATATCAGTCATGCTGCTTGAAGTCAAATCACTTCTGCACTCAAGCCAGGTCTTCCTTGCTCTACCATGTTCACTAGTGTCTGGAATATCCAGGCGTGTTAATGAGTTGGTGCAAGAGGTGGCACGCTGTACATGGCCAAACCACCTGAGACACCAAGAGCGTAAGGCATCCATAATCCCACCAATACCAAGTTTCTGATGAAGCACGGCTGAAGGGATCCTTTCCTCCAGTTTGCAGCCACACATCCAGCTGATCATGGCATAGTCATTGCACCAAAGCCGTCGCAGATCAGAAGCATTTGGAGCCTTTGTCTCACTGCCATGAAAGATGGCAGAGCAAACACAGACTGAATATGCAATGTTATTCATCACACACAATCACTCACCTCCGTCATTATTTCTGGATTGCAAACACCACACAAAATATTGAATGTCTTTGTGCCATACTCGAATAATTTGTATTAAGGAATAAACAGCTAATTCTAAGGATGAGTGATATGGCAGGAGAAATTCTTAACTAATTTGGATGAGTAACATGTCCGAAGACATCTCCAATCATGATAGGTGTGGGCATGCCTTATTTATAAAAAATAAGGGGGTAACGGCACACAATTCAAAAGTGACATGCATGTAATCTAGTCTGCCCGTCCTGACGATAACTTCCTTCTTACTCTCTTTACCTGGCACTTTTAACTGAAGATGTCTGATTACGAATAATAAAGCAAGACTTATTTTTTTTGTGTTGTGTTTGTTTCTTTGTTGACCTGGATTTACAACAAATACTCTCTTATTAAATTCTTCAAGATAATGAAAACAAATTAAAAAAACAACAAAAAGGCTGCAGGTGTGATGCATACCTTACCTGGGAAAAGATGTGATACTCATTGGAACTTCGTCTGGACCCAACAATTTCCGTATCTCTTCTCGCCTATAACAATAATTAAGAAATAAGACTATTTCAAAAAGGCAGGATATAATTTCAAAAACAAATACATTTTCTTTTTCAATAAACAAGAAAAATAATTTTGATTATATCTATCATTATAAGGTGTATATATGTATAATGATTATCTAAATTCCAATGACCAAAATTCAGTCTTTTCTCATCATTTATTTTTTGCAATGACATAATTGATGATGGGCTTACAATTGTTTCACAACGTGCAATATGTTACAATTAAACACATTAGATGCTGATCTTCAGAAACCACAATAGAAAGGCATATATAAAGATAACAAATCATGCATAA
Organism: Sepiola atlantica; assembly: GCA_963556195.1. Classification (NCBI taxonomy): domain Eukaryota; kingdom Metazoa; phylum Mollusca; class Cephalopoda; order Sepiida; family Sepiolidae; genus Sepiola; species Sepiola atlantica. Next base: position 77,637,193 of record OY744531.1, on the reverse strand, counting down.
AGTTCATAGAAAAGACAGAAAACATATATGTGGGCCAAAATAAGTGTCCTATCTTTAAATTTGAATAACTTGAATTTGAATAACTTCCACAAAATAAAAGTTAAACTCACCAAACTTTATGTGTGTGTAGACTGACCCTTCCGAGATTTTTTGAAATAAACAAAACAAATTTTAGCCGAAAAACACTTCTTAAAACTTACAAAAACTAAAGTATTGTTTTTTACACTGTTTTGAGTTTTTTAAGCAAAAATAATGTTTTCTAAATGAGGGTACGTTCCTTAGGGCTAATACGGCTCATGCTTGCTTCGGAAGGGGTCCTTTAATTATTCTAAAAAAAAAAAATTAAAAAAATAAAAAATTAAAATTAAAAAAAATCAATAAATAAAAAAGTTATGAATTTTTAAAAATAGGACCCTTATTTTTGCCCACCCTATATATACCAGACCTATATATGTATATAAAGTTGAGCTATTTGACGCACTGACATTAATATTAAAAGCCCACTCTAAGTAAAAACAACTTCCTAATATACTCAGTTGTGGATATGCAAATGACTTCAAAAAAAGAGAAGCTAATTTGCATATTCCTTCGAAAAACGAATTCATTAATCTACTATTTGTTTTTTTTCTGCTTTTCTAATTGGATGAGCATATACATGTCAGCCATTTCATTCTTTGAAAATAGTGAGTAAAACAAATTTCACAAAATTTAAATACAAAATAAAAATAGTAATATGGGGTTCTAGGCTAGGAGCAGGAGTTTATTTGGGTTATCCATTTTTCCCCCGGGCAATACCGAGACTGACTGGCAAGTATATATTTTTATTTATATTTCTATGTACAGGATAATTTCCTAAACTAATGGACAGATAATTATGAATTTTGTAAAGATATATTCTAGGCAACACAGTAAAATGAGCATATTTTATTGTAAGCTTTACCATTTAGAGGGTGCGTACACCCAAATTTGCACCCGCTACCAAAACCTTTAAAAATAAGTTACATACAAAAAATTTGATATGGAAAAGAATTGGTCTACATCAAATTTTAAGTTATATTAAGTAACTAGCAAAACCTACCCGCCCTCCAGGCAGGAATTAATTGGGATGGGAAGCCATTAATTAAAAAAAAAATTTTACTCAGCGAATTCCAAAATTTTTACAAACTTTGGTAAATGTGTAGATTAACACACTCAGCTAAATTACACCTCCCTAAAAAATGAGATTCTTCTTTTACGGTCATTCTAAATCATTAGTGATGTTAACTAATATATTTTTTAATACTAATCCTAGGTTCGACTGACAAGAACACCACACGCAATCACCCCCAAAACAATAATGTACAGAATTCATCTCCAATGGTAAAAGATGGTTAACGGTCATAAAACCTAAGAATGGCTCGAAAATAGAGAATCATTTTACGTTAAATTTATTTGCGAAACTAATCCCCCAGTCTAAATTTTAAAATATTTTTTGTTGTTTCTCTTTCCGACAGTTTTTTAGGGTATTCACATGTAATCGCCTAAAAAAAGTAAAATCTCATTTTATCGGGAGATGGGTGTTCATCTACAAACTTTTAATACTTTTATTTATACCATAACAATAAACTATTTAATTAGTTAGATAATTTAAAAGTTTTGTTTTTTTTATCCAATTTTCGCGGGAAGAATAAATCAATTGCTTAAAATTAGAATAAAAAAGGGACATATAGTTAAAAAAAAATTATAAGATTAAAAAAATTAAATATGGGGAAATTTGCAGATTAACCGATATGCCATCAAGGACAACCTGGACTTTTTTTTTTTGGTTAAGAAGGATCTAATTATATTAAATATTTGTCCAGTAATACCATATGAATGAATTTTTATGAGAAGCCCTTATGTCAGACCTTGTCAAAGGCTTTGGATATATCAATTGCTACAGCCTAGCTTCACCTGCCTTGTCCAGTGTATGGTATATGCATTCGGAGATGACCGTTAGGATATCCGCAGTAGAACATGCTTGCCTAAATTCATACTGATGGTCAGAAAGAAGTTTAGCATATACGAGGTGACGGACTATCGCTAGATTGATTAATGATTCAAAGATTTTAGCGAAAAGCGGGAGTAGATTGATGGGGCAATAATTCAAAGGGTCAGTTCTATCTCCAGAATTCTTAAAGACTGGTACCACAGAGGCAATTTTCCAGCTATCAGGGAAGCAAGATTCGGCAAGGCATTTGCTGTAGAGTTTGGAGAGGACAGGGGCCAGTTCAGCAGAGCATTTCTTTATTACTATTACTTGTCTAAGATCAGGCCCACATGCTTTGGAGGTGTCAGGGTTTTTTTATGATGTTTCAGACATGAGATGGGGTGATGACCAGGTCATTAAGTGTGGCTTCAGTCCGTAATGGGAAATTTGGGAGGGAGTGGTTTGCGGAGTCCAAAGTGGAGTCTAAGGCAAAACGCTGAGCAAGTAGTTCAGCCTTGTCACTTGCCGTGCAAACGACATCATTGTGGTTGGATAGCGGAGGAATTGTTGATTGCCCATTGTTCACCACACTATTGAAGATTTTCCAGAAATCAGGAGTACTTAGTTTCTGCGGCTGAATGTGTTTTCTGGTCATCACTGTATACCTTCTCTTTGCTTCACCTATCACAGTCTTACAATTTTTTCTTGACGCTATAAATTTCTGTCTATTCGTAGTTGACTTACGGTGGCTGAATTTTTTGGAATGCTTGCTTCCTCTGAGCAATAGCAGCTGCACATTTGGAGGTGAACCATTGTGGAGAGTGGGTATGCTGTAAAATTTTCACATGTGGGCATGTGCTTCAATGCCTGCTCTGAACCATTCAGTTACCTCATTTGCACACTGACCAGCAAGGAAAGAAAAAGCTTCACTCCATGGAGCGTCTCTGATGTGATCTCTGATGGAATCAAAATTAGTCTGCTTGTATCTCGTCGTTTTGAGCAATGGCTCATCAGCTTTGGAACAAGATTTTAGGGTGATATCAATCATTACCACAAGGTGATCAGCATTCCCGAGTAGACTATGTCACACAAGCCTCGGGCAGTGAGGTCAAGAACAGGTTGAAAAGTGAGGCTTGCTGGTTCACACGATCAGGAAGGCGGGTCAGGAAAGTAACAGTTTGAGAGGGAGTGCGCCATGGAGAAACTATACATGGAGTTACCAGCTGCATCTGTATAGCTGGAGAATCTAAAGCACATGTAGGCTTGATCATCTGATTCTAGCCTATGTTTTTAGTAAAGGGTAGGGTGTTCTGAACATAAACTACTAGCCCGTGCATATGTTTGTCAGAGTCTTTATGGTAGAGTGGGAGGTATTCAGTTATGTCAAAATGGTGAGGAGATTGAGGATTGTAGGTTTGTTTCACTTAGTGCCAGGATATCCGAGAAGTTTACTAGGAAAAAAGGTTTCTACATCATTGATGTTGGTTCTAATTCCCCAGATATTTGTGAATGCTAGCCTCAAAGGTGGAGGCGAAGATGTTTTGGGGTGGGCGTCTGGTTTAGGTGTGTTTCTTTTTTTTTTTTATTGTCATTTTGGTTTTAGATAGAGTGGGGAGGGCAAAGTGGGTGCTTGTTTTTTGCCAATAAGCTCACACATCCAGACCATTTGTCGAGACTTGATCCATGGGGGTTGCGGCCTTGGGAAAGCTATCAAGGATAACTGGAGGGTCCCTTTCCATGCACGACATGGCACGTACAGTTACCCACGATATTATACAACTGTTTATGGAGCAGCCATTCTTAGTGCTACCTAAGAGTTTTGGCCTCCTGCACTACCAGTCGGAAACAGCAGACAGACAAGCTGTCTAACCTGTACCCTCAATCTGTCGGAACAAGAGCGACCCAAACTAGTCATGTGAGACTTAGTGAAAGAAATCTTTCCCCAAGTTGCCCAGATAGAAAGAAAGAGACAGAGTTCATTGTCCTTATCAGGAAACAAAGTCAATCACTGGGTGTCGTTGAGGTGTCCCTGCGCTAATACCTCTGAACCTGACTAATAGACAAAGAAGGAGTGCAAAGGCCAGGCAATAGACAGAGCCCATCTACTCTTTAAGCCATTTTAGGTTTGCAAACTGGATATTTTGTTTGAGACTCCAGCTCTAGGAAGGTTGTTGATCAGGACTAAGACTTCCCTCCCTCAACAGTTTGCCGCCAAGACGTGAGTAGTCAGTAGCACAGTTTTTATATGAGTTTTTCTTCTCCTAGATGGATGACCTGACAAGGTCTATGGGTCCATTACACTGAGAGGTGTAATCCTGCGCCCGTGTATTAGTCAGCTTTTTTCAGAGCCCCTGCAGATATTAAAAAAAAAAAAATTACACACACACACTTGGGAAAGGTCATTTGTTTTTTTAAGAATCTTTAAAATTTTAAACTTAAAGAAAGAGGCAAAATGCCTTCAAAAAACCATGTGTTATATGCAGATATTTTTTATTAAAATCAAAATAAATCAAATCATTTTTTTCCTCATCTTGACGTTTTTTTATCTAATAATTTCGCTTGATATAACAAGCCTCGTCAGAGCTTTAGACAAATAAAAGGTACTAACATTATTTTTTTTTTTTCATAACAATCCTTCCTGGTCTTGTAGAAGTGACGTCCGATGTTGTGGACTTAACGGTGTAAATGTCTCTTAAATTTGAACTTAAATCGCGCATGGTCGCTGGTAGGTATAAATTTGGGAAAGTTCATTTTTTTTTTAAGCATCTTTAAAATTTTAAGATGGTTTTTTGAAGGCATTTTTCCTCTTCAAGTTTAAAATTTTAAAGATGCTTAAAAAAATGAACTTATGTAAATACTGAACATGAGGAAAAATATCTGACAGTATGGTAATGGATAGTGACTTTGACCCAAAATTAAAAAAATTAGATCACGCATGAAACTATGGTAACAGTATAAAAAGATTATCTTTTCATGTAACTCATAAGTATATTTGATAAATATAGATGCTCCCCATAAGAGGCATCACACTGGTGAAAAGAGAACATTTCCCTCTTAGCATTTAAGTAAATGCTTTCTCATAAAAAACGATATTTGAATATGCTCATTTGTAAGTATTGCAAAAACAACAACAATAAAAATAGTAACATTCATGTGCGATATATCTCCCACTACCGGGTTTTCATGACCCATTCATAAGGGCTCTGGACAACAGCCACTGTGGTCTTGGTTTTGTATCTCGCTAGAATCAGCTATGCTATTGAGCTGTAAATATCGAAACACGTGTCTGGATAATTATATTAAATATAATACAATATTAATCTCTTTTCTGATTATCTCGAGTATTCACAGGATTCTGAACATTTTTCCTGAGTATTTGTGCTCTATCACTGAAACTAAATTTACTAGCCGGATACATTTCATTCACCAATAATGTCCCTGCTTTCCATGAGTCTTGAGAACTGTTTTCAAAATATTAAAAATGTTTTTCACAAGTTTATTTCTGTATGGTGTTCAAAATTCCAAATTGAAACAGATACAGAGAAAAGATAAATTATTTTCTAATGAATCTAAATGATTTCATTTGAAAGTAAAATTTCACTTTACAACACTAATTCTGCGAGAAATGTAAATGAAACATTTTGACATAATTACAAATCAAACAAATAAACAGATGAGTTTTTCCTTCAATTATGTATGCATATATATGCGTGTGTGTAATGCCTATACCGAGAATACTTGGGATAATAATAACAGGATGAATTTAAAACCACTAAAACTTTTAAAATATTGAGTTTTATTTTTAAAAAAAACATTCTCAAATTCACATAATCAAATATAAAAGGGATAATCAAGCAAATAAAAAAAAACTGCCTTGTTTTGGATGAGAAATTTAAAAAAAGTAAAAAAGGGAAGAACTTAATAAATATAGTTGTATTAGTTGGAGCACAGAGACCGACAGTTTCGTTTTGTTGTACCTCTCCAAATCAAGGGAGGCGCGATAGCGTTCTTTCCCTTAATAGACTTCAAAAACAACCTATGCTAGAAATCTCATTTCTTTGATCAGTCATAACTCAAAAACCAATGAATCAAATTAGTTAAAACTTTGCACAAAATTTTCATTTGATAGGTTCTATAAGTGTGTAGAATTTCAGCATCATTAGTCAAGGTAACCCAGAGATCCAGAAAGGTCAGGAGTGATTTTGTGTTATCCGTGTGTACGTACGTACGTGTGTGCCACCCTGTATCTTATCAACTATTTGATGGATTCAGCTGATTTTTGGCAGAGATAGAGGTTCTTGGGTCTAATTGATGGCATTTTAATTTCAGTTTACCATATACCTTAGTTTTCCAGAAAATTAAAAAAAAACTTAAAAATTACCATTGTCTTGAGGCATAGCCTTTACAAAAGTAGTGACATTTCATGATAAATGCCAGTATACTGAAATCATATGCCCTTAATAAGGTTAACATGAAAATTCATATGCACTAAATGTACAAAAGCAAGGAAATTCCCAAATTTTTACACTTTTATTGTCATTAAGGGTATGGCTACATATCAACCAAACCATTTCATTATCACATCACTACAGTATAAATATCTATGCATGAGTGGATGAAGTGTGTGAGGTGCGCTGAAGAAAAATTCCTACAAGTAAAATACATAGCCCTGTTGTGCTCGCATACCCTTAATGACAATAAAAGTGTAAAAATTTGAGAATTTTCTTGCTTTTGTACATTTAGTGTATATGAATTTTCATGTTAACCCTATTAAGGGCATATGATTTCAGTATACTGGCATTTATCATGGAATATATATATATATATATCTCATTATTTAGCTCTGTGGTTTCCCCATTGAGCACTTATAGTCATCACACAATATCAGATTATCAGTGAAAAATTAGTAAAAATAAGTCTTATGTTATTTAAACAACTTAAAAATAATTAGTTTATTTTTCATAAATTTTATTGGTTAAAAATTAATGTAATGATCATAAACCCTTAAAATAAAGAAGGTTCCAATGAAAAATTTCTTACCTGAGCTTCATATTAGCTTCTACAAGATTCAAATGAGCCATAAGACCACCAAATGGACTCCCTGGAGTTCCTTCAACCATGTACCCTGCATATTCTGGTCGCCACAGTGTAGGTGTGGGGCTATAAAAGAAAATATATAAATAAAATTATAAGCAAATAAAACAAATTGAATCATTATCATATTCGGTTTAACATGCTAGCATGTGTTGGACGGCTTTATGTAATTGACTTCTAAACTAACCTATCTCTGGACAGGTCTTTATTTATCCCTCTTTCTCACAAGTCCATTTTTTTCACTTCCTTTCATGTGTTCCTTGCCTTCACCTATGAACTGGACCCAAGAACTCACCTATTCTTTCAATGTGGTCTCCTGTTCTGCACACATCTCTTTATACTTCAGATTTAATTTCCCTCCTAGGTCATCAGAATTAAGCCTGTCTCATTACACATCAATCGTATCATTCTCATTTCATTTCTCTCCATGCAACACATGTCCTCAACCTTCACTGTCTAGGTTTCACTTCCATACATCACACTGCATACACATACCAGAAATATAACAATAATTTCGACAGTGATTCAAGTAAGCATTAATCGTAGGTCTACTTGAAACAGTTGGAGTCAGACTCGTGAGCTATACAGGAGATTTTTTTCACAATTAGCATAATGTAGGCAGGTAAAATAGCTCATTCACCAGCATCTTATGTTTTTGTTCTGCATATGTTGCATTGACGTACTGGCGAATCTCTTGTGACCTCCACTTTGTGCTTCCTGTCAACATGTGATTTTTTAACCTCTTGCGTCTTGTTCCTGAAGATCTAAAAGTCCATGGTTCATTCCAAATTTTGTGTAACTCAACACCTGAAGTGACCTTATCAGAAGACCCGGATTCACCTTAATAACAAAGTAACAGGTCTATCCAGAATAGAATGCATTTATACATACCAAAAGAACTGGACAATAAATCAGCTAGTTGTACTAGGTATGTAAACACGCACTAGGTGGCTGCATGTTTGCAATGCATGCGAATAACAAGCTTGCTGTGAGTGAGAGATATTTTACTAAGAGAAGAGAAACCACACAAAAAATTGAAAATATGTCTGGTCTGGAGTTTCGGCCACCCAGAATTCGATTTGTCCACTTAAAAGTAATGATTCTACAGATACGAGGTTGCCTGCTGTGGTTATGACACTCAGAGTTTTCCAAATTTAATGGCTGTCCAAATATGGAACCCTAGGCAGTAGTTTTTTTATGTTCATAGATAAGGCTAGCCATTATTTTCAGGTGGACACTACTAGATGGTCCACCACAAAGGACTAATATATATATATTTATTAATTTTATACGTACATAAAAGTAATCCATGGACACATGTTTCTGGCTCACAGCCGTCATCAGCATGGCTAACTTAGACAAGGATCGAACCTTCGATATTGATGTCTATAGTCCAGCGTCTTTACCACTGGACCAAGACGCTTGTCTAGAAATATGTACGATTTTTATCACCTAAATATTTAATGTATTTTTATGTAATTATTTTTATTGGTGATAGCAGCGTTTGTTGTCCATGGATTACTTTTATGTACGTATAAAATTAATAAAAAATATATACAGGGTGATTCATAAGTCACTTAGCTATTTAAAATGATTACCATATGAAGCACAAACATACTATGAACTTTTGATGATCGTTATCTTACTCTCTAATTACTGCTATTTGTTATTTTAAATTTGTTCGTTTATAAATTTGTTTCTATATATATTTATTTTTATTTATTTAAATTTGTGTAAATCATCATGTGCTTTTTTTTCAGGCAGTATGTCATTTACAATTGAAGAGCGAATTTTTATTGTTATTCATGTGGCCAAATTTGATGAATCTCCCACACTTGTTGAAAGGTAATGACGACCTCAAATCAAAAATCACTGCCGAGTTTGTTAAAATTAATCAATCAAATATGCTACAAAGAATCGTAAATTCATTGCAAAAAAGAATGGAGCTATGCATGCAGAACGAAGGTGGAAATTTTGAAAAATTGTTGTAATTTTAAACTCCCATAAATGAATTTGTTGAATAAACTTTGTTTTGTATTACCATATTTTTTCACTTTAGAATTTCAAAAATAAATAGCTAAGTGACTTATGAATCACCCTGTATATTAACGAAAAATACGTCCTATAAAGTTAAGGGCGACTAATAATGCAATTTTCTGCATCTTAATCACTTAGGAAGTGAGACAATCGAAATAATAGTAAGCAAAAAAACAACGAACGCTGCAATCACCAATAAAAATAATTACATGAAAATACATATATATATATATATATATATATTTCAGCAGATAGGCGAGAGGGGGGGGGTCAGTTGGCCTTCTGGGCGTCTCACGGTTGAGGTTTGTGTGCTTCTCACAGATAGAGAGGCCCTGGGGCTCTTAGCTGATGGATTGTACTTGTGTTTTGATTTTGTTGGCTAAGAAGTCTCATTTGCAAGTAGAAGAAAACGCATATTATTATAACCTCCAAAAGATAAAACTTTGTACTTGTTTTAAACTGGAGTTGTTAATTTATTTGGAGGGAGAATTCTTCTATTACAGAACTGCCTGAGACTGCACAATTGACACTGCAACTGGTGTCGGAATCGAGCAACGACTTTGGACCAGCACAACCAGCAGACGATCACGGCAATATGCAATGAACGTACACAGACGCATGTTCATAGGTATCTCAAACCAACATTTTATTTTCATTATATCTTAAACCTTTAATGTGGACACATAAACCTTTGCAAAACAATTCAAAATATTTTGGTAGCTCGATTAGCTACTGAATTATATAACTGTTCAAACTTTGTTGGAAATTAGAAAATTAGACGTCTTGTGTTATTTATCAGGAAGCCAATTTTCAGTGTATAACTAAAAATGCAGGCTTCAAACAAGTAAAAAAAAAAAAAAATGTTTACATCTTGTGGTAAATGAAAATCAATCATAAAGGAAGCAATAATTATTAAAGCAAACCAGCTTAAACATTGGCCAAAAATCCCATTATCTCAAAAAATAAATGGAAGCAAAACCTTCAACTGTGCACATAAGATTCATTTCAACAGATGACACATTGAATCTTCCTAATATGATTCTAATATTAGAGATCAACCTAGATTTTTCTAGTAACTTTAAAAATTCCTCAGATTTGGACCATGTAAAAACGGAAACAATTTGATAATAGAGCAAAAATTTCACTCAATGTTTTCAACTTGGATTTTTTGTGAAAGATAACTTAAAACCCTATATTAAGCTCACCATCTTGATGAGTGGTTCATTTTCTTTAAGGAACTGTCTTTATATGCATAGGGAGACAATATTGCACACACCAAATTTAGAAAACATTAAATTAAAAACAAATTGCTTGTCACTGAAAATAGTAAGCTAATTTGAAGTAGCCTGAAAAAAAAACTTAATGACACAAAGGGAAAGAATTGTACATTTCTAAATTATTACATTTTGTTTACATTTAAATGTTATCAAAATAATCCAAAATAAATGAGATATCGCTAGTTGAAATTGAAGGAAATTTCACATTTACCCGTTTTCACATTTTAAACTAGACTGGTTTGTTATACCTACTCGTGCTATAAACATTAGTATAAATATTGTAGATTTTTGGTATATCAACTGTTTATGCTATTCAATACCGAAACGCAATACTTATTTTAAAGGATTCATTAAAAACAAGCTTATTTACACATAGTTGGAGGCAGAGCTGTGGGGGATCAAATGTTCGTCTCGGAAACCTGAAAACCATGGCATCACTGTATTTTTTTTTTTTGTTGATAATTGGTATTGTGAAATGATCTGTTAATTATGATTATTGGCTTCCTTGTTGTGCTTGGACAATGAGAAGTTTATAGTAAAGCAAGTGTTGTACAATCTCCAACAATGATCCGGCAGGATGAAACTTAATACCAGAAGCAACACTAGAATAAGCCAAATCGAGCTGATGCAATTTCAAAGTATTTTCTTGTAGAAAAAAAAAATAACGAAATAATATTTAAACAGAGATGTCGCCAAGATCAAGTCCAAATGGAAAAAAAAAAAACCGTCTTTCTCAACTATTAAAAAAAAAAAAAAAAAAAAAAAAAAAAAACGTCGTTCAGTTCAACATAAAAAAAATCTAGCACTATTCTTTTCTTTCGTTCGCTTTCCAATCCCACGTTCAGAACGATCTCCACGTAACTGACTGAATCTTCACTTTCGCTCTTATTGAAAAAAAATGCGACGCATGCAAACTAACTTAATTTGCATAAATCTCTCACTCGACACCGCTGCCCGGATTTTCAAATAAAAACCTTATTTGACTTTCTGACGCCTTTCTCCTCCCACTTTCTTTTTTGTCATCAGCGAGCGTTTTCGGGTTCGCCACACACACAAAGTATACCAGACGCTGCCTCTTTGAACGGCGCCGACAAGCGTCTGCATCTACGTCAATCGGCCGCTCTCCGTTACATTTCTTCTAGGTTAGTTACCCTTCCAAGGCTTCAGAGTCGAGTCTCCATTATTATTACACCTATAACTATGGGGATCAGTGATGGAATCATACCTTTCCCAAGGATATAACTGTAAGTAACTCAATAGCCTTAACAGAATTTGAAGATGGCATGCAAAGTCAGTCTGCCTTGGTAACTATTACACCATTATATATACTTATATTTTATGTGGGACATAAAATTATTAAACGGCTTTAAAAGAAAGACCACATTTTTAATTCATTAACCATTAAAAGTTTAAAAACTGATGCAGGTGGAATGAAAAATTTCAAACCATGCGATAGTATAAAAGTTTCTGTAGCAGATAACTGGTACGAAGAAAATTTACAATCCTCCAATCTATAATAAAGATCAATGTGTTTATATCTCTATATAAATTAATATATGTACTATAATCCTATCACGGAAAAGTTAGTGAGTAAAATACATACCTTTTTCTAGCCCCCCCCCCCTCGGATGAAACCTATTCGAGTGGTGAGGGGAAGCAAGAAAGAAAATAGCAAGTCAGACAACCCACACCACCCGAAATGAATTCGGAAAGAAATTCTCCACTCTAAATAAAAGTCAATGCTGGGTGCTCTTTTTTCTTTAGTTAATCAGAAATGATAATTTCTATATGAAAAATTAAATTTCTGACTTAATTCTATGATTTTATGTGAATATTAGTGTGAACATTGGTGAAGCATATTTTGTTTTGTCAATTTTGATGGAGGGTGTACACTAGTATATAAATGTTTACTATAAAAATTTATTAGTTTCCAAAAAGATTATAATTCCTTTTTTTTTCTTCTGTGGACACTTCTATTTTATTAGTTGGTCTATTACTGGATGATATCCATTTTTTTTTTTTAAGATATGTGGCCTTATGAATCCTGGTCACAGCACCATTTGTGGTCTTATGCTTACTACAGTAAAAACACAAAACAAATCGTAGGGATAACCTAGTTGTGAGTGAGGGTCATGTGTGATATGGTCGTGGCTAGGGACCCCTATGTTATCTGTTGAGCGTCGTCTGGTCTATAAGAGAGAATATATTTACTTTTCACTGGAAATTGAGACGTCCATCTTCTTTCTCATCTTTCCAATATTCTCTACCTTGACTCTCAGGTTGTTAATGGTCAAGTGGCATGGCTTCGCTGATAAGTTGAGTACAATGAATCCGTTGCTTTTTATTGGCATTTATTTTCTAACTAATCTCACTCGGTTATCCTGATTGTGGGGGACATTCTATAGTATCACTGGTTGATATTCATTCTTTAGAATTGTGATATCATAAATATGATATCTTATCGCCGTTTAATTTGCATATCTCGTTTAAATTATTCAAAATTTACTTAATTTTGTGTTTTAATTCTTTTGGGTCTGTAATATAGGCTATATTAAGTCTAATCTTATTTCACTTGTGCCACCTACCAGGAGCCCACCGTGTGATTTTTGGCCACAGCAAATATGTTCCATCCGGTCGCATATATTAGCTAGGCTTGGAGGATGATTCAATGGTGAACACTGACCCACTAAAGGTGGAGATAATGAATGATAGGATGATATCATGATGAACAAACGTTACCTCCCCCCCCCCTCTCCCTAAAAAAAAACAAGGAGCTAATGCCTGGGAGGATTATATAACAGAATAGATAGTACACTAATGCCCCCCTCCTAAAAAAAGGAGATGGTAATCCTGTGAAGATGTTTGTGAATGTTTGAAGATTACTATATATACGGTATTACAAAATGTGTTTGCATCATAGAATGAAATAAGAATAACCAGTTTTTATGCTAGTATAGCAAGGATAGTGTAAATAGCTTTAAGGATAGTGTAAATAGCTTTAAGGATAGTGTAAATAGCTTTAAGGATAGTGTAAATAGCTTTAAGGAAGATTACAGTTTTAATTCATTAACGATTAAAAACTATTAAAAAGTAAATAATTCAGGCATAGATAGCGGACATGTTTCATTTCTTTTTCACTGGAATCAAGATCGAAAACAATAACTGGTATGATATTATATAATCATCATATCCAGCTAGGGTCACATTGATACACCCGTTCTCATTAGATCACCAAAGTTAAGTGACATTGAGCCTGGTTAGTATTAGATGGGTGACCATGTGAGATTACTAAGTGTTGTATGTAGGAAGATGCCAGCAGCTTAAAAAACTAAAGTCGTCAAGGCTTGTGGATTGACAACCGCAAATAGAGGTTATCTTCTATATAATGTCTATCTTTCTCAATGCCTATAGAAAATTCTGAAGATTAGATAACATGTTAATTCATGTTTCGGAATTTTTGAGATGAGGATTGATAATTTGAACTATTTGGTCTGCTATTCTTTCTTATATTGGATGTTATTCTCACAGCGTATCGGATGATGTAACCTCCGACCTTTTTCAGGTGCATCTTGTCAAACTCATACACGTGGCGGAATGGTTAAAGGAGTTGTGTAATAATCAGTTCTAAGTGAGAGTTTTCCGAAGGGTGAAGGTTCAATCCTTACTACATGTGATACTAAGAATAAAATAAAAATTACTCAACACTTCTACCCAGTCATGGCTGACAGAACGAGAACAATTTGCCCCTGTGGATTAAATAAAGAATTCAGTTCAAAAGTCCATATAGATAGCAGAGCTTGACATAAAGATTCCCAAGTTTTACAAGATGCAGCTAAAGAAGGTCGGAAGTTACATCGGTCGAAACGTTGTGAGAATAACATTAAAGATGAAATTATCTGCTGAGCTGGCCCCTGTCTTCTCTAAACTCTACAACAAATGCCTTGCAGAATCTTGCTTCCCTGATATCTGGAAAATTGCCTTTGTGGTACCAGTGTTCAAGAATTCTGATGAAGGAACTAACCCACAAAATTATCACCCTATCAGTCTCATCCTGTTCTTCGCTAAAATCTTTGAATCATTAATCAATCGAGTGATAGTCCACCACCTTGTTAATGCTAAACTTCTTTCTGATCGACAGTATGGATTTAGGCAAGCCCGTTCTACTGCGGATATCCTCACGATCATCTCGAAATGCATTTATCATACACTTGACAAAACTGGTGCAGCTAAGGTGGTAGCGCTTGATATATCCAAAGCCTTTGACAAGGTCTGGCATGAAGGTTTTCTCATGAAAATTAATTCCTACAGTATTACTGGACGAATATTTAATATAATCAGATCCTTCTTAGCCAAAAGATCCAGGTTGTCCTCGATGGCCGTATATCTAAACAACATGACATTAAGTGGTCGATCCCTGGACCATTATTATTCCTAATTTTTATAAACGACCTCCCTGATGCAATTATGTCCGAGATGGGTATATTTACTGACAACACCACATACTATTCTCGACATGTGGGAAAAACGGACGCGCACATATCTCAGGCAATGGCTGAATCCTTAGAAAATTACCTCCAGTCTGTAGTTGAATGGAGACTTATGTATGGTAACATTTAATGATACTAAGACAAAACTCCTTTCCTTTAACAATAATAAAACTTTGCAACCACCGATTGCCATGACTAATAGCATCCTACCTGAGAGTCTATCATTCAAACTCCCTGGCTTAACATTCACGGGTAACATGAATTGGAATGAATACATAGAATACATTGCCAAGGCTGCTGCAAGGAAAGAGGGCTCTCTACTGAGTTAGAAAACTTCTCACATGCCACCATCCGCACATACATGGAGTTTTGTTGTCACATCTGGGCTGGTGCACCAACTCTAAGCCTTTCCCTCTTAGACAGGGTCTAAAAAAGAATCTCTAATCTAGTAGATCCCACATGATCTACCAAGTGCCGCAATGTTACATCTCTATGCTTGTCTAACAAGTACTTTAATGGAATGTGCTCCGAAGAACTTACTGCACTAGTACCCCCATCAACGTAAATACCCCCGACCAACCCATCAGACAGCAAAATTCCACGCCTTAACTTAAGTGGTACCCAGATACCAGAGGGATTTTTACTCATAGCTTCTTGGAATTCCCTGCCTGATTGTACCAACATGCAAAAGTTTAAATGTAATGTAAACAAACATCTTGCTGCACAGCTCTCCACTTCAGATGCCACTGTAGTTATGGCCCCTAATTAACAGTAGTCCCCTACGTCTCAGTGGCAATTGCTTTGTTTGGAGGGGAATAAAAGTTTTAAATTTTTTTTTAAAATATAGTAATCCAAATAATACATGTTAACTCATAAGCTCAAATGGACACAGTTTTTAGGAGGGATATAAATTTAAAACTTTGGTTTATTTAATTTATGGTATATGAACCCATTGTAAGTTATTTAATACCAGAGCGTTACTTTTGATTATAAATCAATGTATTTTCTATTTTAGTGTAGAAAAATCTCTAATGCTATTTTATCCATAAAATAAATGGTAGCAGTGTTCCGATGGATGCTACACTAGACCAGTACCGTCTTGGCCTTCGGGTCTTGATCCCACCGGCCTGAGATATTTTCCTGTGTAGTTCCAGGAGGTGCACCCTCCCAGGCTTTACCTTCTCATCCCTTTGAGAAGAGGTTAGTTTATTACTAATCGCCTTAGGCGCCCCTACTAGGGAATGCTGACGGGGCTGTCCAGGCATTTTTTTGTAGGCTAGAGTGCTCTTCCTTTAAAAAGGCACTAGTTTTTCAATCCCACTTTCCCGACCTGTCAAATCTTACCGCCGTGGAAGGTAGATAAAAAAAAATTTTTTAAATGGTGGTGGTTGGGGCTCAGCATTCGGTCATTTTGCATAGATATTTGGCATCTATATCTATATAGAGAGGATAGTACCTTTCCGAGTTGGCCTACATGGGTATCCTTTACTGGTCTCCATGCACTATGCGATGTACAAAATTTAGCTTCTCTGTAGTGAATGACCACATCTTTCAGTCAGCCAACTCAGAAAGGTACTACTATTCTGCAAACCCTTTACCCTCCAACTCGAAAGATCTACTCCATCTATAAATAGATATATTTTACATATCTGAATTCTCATCCGTCTCAAGCATTGAATCATCAGCACAAAGCATGGTACTTGTTCGTCTTTTACCATAGTCCGTTTTTCACAACTTTTTACTGACCATTTTTTTGTTCTTTTTTCGGTGTACACTTACCTACCCGGATATTTGAGATTTTAGGAGGGGATCAGTTTTGACCATGTTGCATGTGTTCTTATGGACCAACTTTTTTTTCGGTGTACAATTATCAGGTCGCTAGAGAATTCCGTTTTTTTTGGGGGGGACGGGGGGACGGGGGTGTTCTTCAAATATTTTGATTAACCATTTCGGGGGGGGGGGGGGATAGATAAGTGTACACCGAAAAAAGAACAAAAAAATGGTCAGTAAAAAGTTGTGAAAAACGGGCTATGGTAAAAGACGAACAAGTACCCAAAGCATATCTTCAAGACAACACGTATGAAACCCTACTGGACAACACTTCTAAGACAAATGAAGAGCAACATAAATCATCACACTGTGTACAAATTATTAGAGTGTATATTCAAATTCCCCCCTCCTTAGAATCTTTAATCAATGAATAGTTTTTGTCATTATTTGGGTTTAAATTTAAAAATTTTTTTTTTTTTTTTTTAAAAATCACTCTTGGTGGAGTAACCCCTCCCTGGTTTCTTTCCACCTTGTTTTATCTCTGACGAGACGTGGCCAAGTAGGACCTTATTGGCTATCGGTGTTGTCTCTCCACCGGGTTTTTGGCCTTCCTCTAGGTCTTTTCCATTGCCTTGAGGTCCATTCTGTCGTTCTATGTCCACCTGTTGTCTGTACATCTCGAAAGGTGACCTGCCATCTATGTTTTTCCATTCGTAAGGTGATGTCATTTACTTCACTCTAATCTAGATGTTTCTTTTTCTATCACGTAAACTGATACCGAGCATAATGCGTTCCATTTTGCCACTCTTAGCTTTTCTATCGCTGCCGATTATTAAGTGCCCATGTTTAGTTTTGTTAGTTACTAAAAATGAAAAAGAAAAAAAGATTTCACTCAAAGTTTTCTAGTGAAAGAGGTAATTTCGTTGATGGCAAGGATTAGTGATTCAAAAAGAGGAGAAAAGTCAAATTTAATCTCAATCAAACAAAACTGCCAAAGAAAGATTCTCTTTAAAGACAAGCCACAACGAATGGAGCGCAAGAAGACATCTTTTCTGGGCTTTTATCAATGGGCAATCTTGTCATTTCTATTAGTAACTTGTAATCTTTTGACAAAAAGAACACAATGTCTTTGCTCATGAACAATCACAAAATGAGAAATGATGATAGGATATGACTAAATTACTGTAATAAAAAAAAATCTATTTAACAGTGTCATCTAAAAATGGGCATACTGAATGCTATTGCTACCTTTAATCTATTATCTCTATAATAAAGTAAAGTTGATTTTTCCCGTGCAACTAGTTATTATTGGCCTTTTGGCTAAGATCAAAGTGTAGTATCTGTTCTGATGGATACTGCACCCCATAGACTGGTATTGTCTTGGCCTTCGGGACTTGATTTACGCCAGTCTATGGGTCTGTCCTGTGCAGTTCTAGGAGGTCCAGGCTTCGCCTCCCCTCTTTGGGGAGGAGTAAGTTTATTGCTTACTACCTGAGGCGCCCCTACCGGGGAATGCCGACGGAGCTGCCCAGGCAATTTTTAATGGCCAGAGTGCTCACCTCTCGGGCGCTGGCTTTTTAAACCCCACTTTCTCGACCCGACCTTGGGTCACATCTTACTTGTAGGAGTAAGATAAAAACTGGCCTTGTGCCTAACTCCTGGAGAGGAGTAAATCAATACAGTCATTAAACACAAGTGCTATATAGAATTTCTATACGCTCATGCTGTATGCCATTAATTTATCCATATTTTCGGAAATTATCAGTCAGTTTCATTCGATTTGATAGTTCCCTACATTTCCTCTGACATAACTGACTTTCAAACAAATCATACATAAAGGAAGTCAGAGTAACTTTTACCCACTTGCAAAAATCTACTACTACCACCACCATCAAACACTGGGACTTCTTCATAGGATAACTTTTCTAGCACCGCCCATCATGTTTTCATTTTTAAATTCCGTGCTATTATCTTTCACCCATCATACATAGCCCAACTAAATACAGGTCGCTCTCTAGAGAGACTACTCTGCAAACTTTTACGGCGTTATGATTGGCTGGCTATAATTCTGTTATGGAATAATCGAATATGATTTACGAACACTAAGCAAACACCAACTTAAATTTAAACATGGCGTCTCCTACTTTTCCATTCAGTAAATACATTTATTACAACGCTCACAATTTATAAACAACACTTTCAGTAACTAAAATAACTTTGTAATGAATTACTTTTAAATCTTCATATACATAAAACATGTTCGAACATTCACATACAGAACGACCACCCTGAAATTCACTTTCGTTCTTTCTGTCATTATGAAAATATTCTAAGAATAAAGGAATACAGATTGGAAGTCACATACTGCCGACCGATCGGGTAAGGACATATATATATTTACTTTTTCCTTTTACAATTCCAAATAGCATTAACGTTTAATTTCTGCTTGATAAAAGGTATGTTATTTTATTTTTTTTAAACGGCGTCGGAAAGGACATACATCTCGCTAAACATCATTCGTCTTATTTATTTTTTACTTTTCAAAATAGATTTAACGTTTCATTTGCTTAGTGTTTTTCTGATTGCGAAAAGAGAAAAATTCTGTTAACTTCACTCAAACTTGTATTGATAACAAATTGACACTTTTTAGAAAGGAAAGAAAAAACATTATGGCCATTATATGATGTATTTTTAAAATTCAAAAATGCATCTCTTAGCTGTATTCGGCAAAATATCCTCTAATTCGAAGAAGCCGCCCTGAGCCTCCATTGCGGCCTCCAGGTGGAACCTGAATCTGGAGCACGCTGCTCTCATGGTGTCCTTCGTGCAATGCCTGAACACCAGTTTGATCCTGACAATCAGCTCATCTTGTGTGTTGCAAGCGTTACAGTTGGTGTCTTTCTCAACTGCAACCTACATATAATAGTCCATGGAGTTACAATCAGGTGAGGGGAAGGGGCAGATATTGAGACTGGGTGAGTGGTGAAGTTCTTAAACAGCCACTTCTTGGTTTTCCCTGAAGGTGCAACATGTATGGCCTTCCCACAGCCACTCTCTCCACCCAGCATTTGACAACAGTGGACAGCAACTCATTATACCCATTCGAGTAGAGTTCCTTTTCATAGATTTGGGGCAGCATGATGTGGCTGTTGCTGAAAACACATCCAAAGACCATCACAGTGTGAAGGAATTTATGGTTTGCGAGACTTTGTGCAGACTGTAGGCTAACAATCTGTTCTGCACGTTTTGAAACTGGTCCTGGCAAAAGTTCTTCTCTGAGAAGAACCAGAGAATCCTCGGCTTGACTAGATGTTTTAATTTGTTGAGCAGTTTCTTGAATTTTGTGAGTGTTTTATAGGGCTTTGGTGGTGAGTAGTTGACCATTGCAATTCTTGACAAGTATCAAAGATCCTCATTCAGTGATTCCTTCATAGTTTCTACTCAAATACGCACCTCTCTCACCAATGTCTGCATTGCTGAATCTTGTCATGTCTTTTTTTTTTAACTTGGCTGCTACTCCTATAACTTAACTTTGAATTATTCTCTTAAATATTGTTCAAGTCAGCATAACTTTAGTTTAGATAGAATTAATTTACAATTACATTTCAATTTTCATTTAATTTATTTAAACATGAAATTACTACAGTTTTATAAAGAATTACATTGTTGTAGCCAAATGTAAACAAACAGATGTGCGAATCAAACTTAAAATAAAATATGTCTTCTTTTTCTTCATCTAATATATAAAATTAAGATAGTCGGACTTTCAAAGTCAGACCTAAATAACAATGCATTTGACAAATTGATTGAGACTGGGCTTCTTTTTTTTTCTTTCACTATTGAACCGAATATAATTTAGTTCATATCATATACTTTCTGATATTTGGTCTGGCTAAGATTATGAATAAAATGGTGACATTTTCTGTTACTCACCTAAAGGGTTTAAGCTCTTAAAAAGTTTCAACAATTCACTATATAAATTATTTCTTCTTAGTTGTGTTTCATACAAAAAATCTCAGAATAGTCCTAGATCAAATTCTTCTATTTAAATATAAAAAAATAAAAAAAACAAACGTGCTGACTTGCGATTCTTAAAATTGAGAGACACCATTCCTTAATGGCCACTCACACACCTTATCAAAATATAAAGGTTTAAGGAACATAACTGAATTAGTTTACGATTGGTTATTTCCCTTTTGTAAAAAAGATTTAAAACACTCATATTTTCCCCCCAAAACAAAAAATGAAGTTATTCATTTCATATTACAATATAAATCGATTTTTTAAAATTTTAATCTTTTTCTATATTCTACGTAGTTTGCAAGAATTAGGATCCTGGCCAATGCCGGGTAAACCTTAATACAGCAACACTGAGACTCCGGTTCTTAGCCTCATCTATCTATATAAAGTTAGGTATGTTTATATGCTTATATATTTGTATCTACAGGATTCACTCCTAAACTAATTAACCGATCATTATAAAGTTTGGAACACAGCTGCTAGGCATAAGGGGTCCAAATGCTGGCTATATTTACTTCAATTTAGTTTTATGCAAAGGGGGGTAAAAAGTAGTGAAAGCCCTTCGTAAACATTCAGATATTTATGATTTTTGTGAAATTTTAACAATAGGTATTAGACGTCAATAAATATTCCCCGAATTTCAGTTTCTTTGGAATATTTTAAAGGGTTTTTAGGGGGAATAATATGGGTAAAAACCTTTTGAAAATTTACATAATATCAGATTTGCATTGAATTTGATCTATTATATCGTGATTTTAACTTTGTAAATATGAATTGTTTTTTTTTTAAACATGGTACAGCAGAGACTAGTAGATTATTCGCCGGTTTAGGAAAAAGGATTGAAAGTTCTAAAGTGATGTGAAAGTAATGCCTGGAAAAGAAATTGTGATACAGCACAAACGGGTTATTTGCAATTTCATGCCGAAGAACGCTGATGAAGTAAACAGACAGTTTATCCCCAGAAGAAAGGTGTGGAGGTTGAATGAAGAACGTGTGAAAGGCGAGTTTAGAGACCAAGTGATGGAGCGTTCGGCTACCAGATCCACTACATGAAGTGTGGAAGATGCTGAAGAATACACTTTTGGATGTTACAGACCAGACTTGTGGGTGGACGGAAGGGCCCCCAAGGCATAGGGTTACATGTTGGTCGAATGTAGAAGTTGAGAAATGTATCATACAAAAGCGGAAACGAAGGAGTCAATAGATAAAAGTTTTAGTGAATAAGGATGTGTATCTGGAGGCAAAGAGAACCAAGAAGAACAATATACGAAGCCAAGAAGGAGGCTGAGAAAGCCAGGTTTCCAGATATACTACGAAGTGATGACGAAAAGAATGATATATTCAGAATAGCCTAACAGATGGCAAAAACATATGTATATTGTTAGAGAGAAATGCATTCGAAATGACAATGGAGTTTTAACAAAAAAAAAAAAAATGCTTGGAAATGCCCTTATGAAAAATTGTTGAATACTGTGTTTATATAGAACCGTGAAAATCTAGAAGTTGCAGAAACAGTATTCGGTCCAGCTATAAAAATTGAGAAAGAAAGGGTATGAAAAGCTATGAGTAAGATGAAAAAAGGTAAGGCTGCAGGACTCTAAGACGTTGCAGAAATGTTGAATGCTGCAGACGAAACAAGCATTGAGATGATCACAAACGTGACAAATCAGATCATAAAAGAGGTTATCTTGAAAGACAGGGAACTTAGTACAATTGTGAATTGTGACAAGGGTAATTACAGAGGCTTAAAATTGATGGATCAAGTCCTGTAAGTGATCAAGAGAATAATTGAGAAGCAAATAAGTCAGATAAGCATAGATGAAATGCAGTTTGGTTTCATGTCTGGGTAAAATAACACTGGTGCTATATTTATCCAGAGACAATGCACCTTAATAAGAACCTGCATTTTGCTTTTGTGAATCTAGAGAAAGCTTTTGACAGAATGCCAAGAGCGGTTGTCATGTGGACTTTGCGTAAACTAGGGGCAAATGAGTGGTTGGTGAAAATTGTTCAAGCCATGTACAGAAATGCCTAAAGTTGTGTTAGACAGCTTTAATGTTAAAGTAGGAATACATCAGGATTCTGGACCTAGTCTGTAGCTTTTCATTTGTCTTAGGAGCATTGTTCAGCGAGTTTTGTATAAGTTGCCCAGAAAAGATGCTGTATGCTGATGATTTAGTGCTTGCCTGTGAAACAATAGAAGACCTACTTGTTAAGTTAAAGACTTGGAGGAATGTTATGGAAAGTTAAGGCCCGAGACTGAATGTTATCAAGACCAAAGTGATGATCAGCAGTTGTAGTGTTGGAAAGCTCCCCAAAATGGGTAAGCTCCCCTGCTCAGTTTGTGGAAAGGGAGTTGGGTGCAATTCAATCTTTTGTGGTACTTGTAAGCATTGTGTACACAAGTGCAGTGGAATTACTGGTAGGTTGAGAGATGATGACCAGTTTATGTGCAAGAAGTGTAAGACAATGGAGACTGATGAGAACTCAGATGTGGAGGAAGTATATTTGGTTGGCTAAGCTATTGAGGTTGTCAAGAAGCTTTGTTACCTTCGTGATATCATTGGAGCACAAGGTGAAGCAGGTATTAGTGTGATTGAAAGAGTTAGGAGGGGACGGAGTAAGTTAAAGTAACTTCTGCAATTACTAACCAGCAGAGTTATGACTGTCGACCAAGGGAAGGAGACAAAAGTAGTGTAAAAGCGTTTTGTTCGAGGAATTTATTTTACTTATCCTAGAACGAGTATTCTTCTAGCTTATTATAAAGTTTAGAGCTTATAACAAATTCGAAGGTGATTAGGTAATTTGACTTTTAACATTTAAGATCTCAACGATTTAAAATTAAGAATCTTTCACAGACAATGCAAAACAAAAATGAAATTATAAATACTCCCAGGCAACGCCAGGCCGGGACAGCTAGTTAATAATAAAATCACTGTATAAAACTCAATCTGTGTGTCCTATAGAAAAAAGGTTATAGAATCGACATCAAATCTAAAAGTGTATTCTTATGTAAAATTAACCGGGGAAAATAATGGAAATATTCCCGAATCTCTAAGTGTACCTCTAAAGGGTTTATGGAGCAGATTTTGTCCGGGGGGGGGGGGGGGTCGCGTTTTTCAGCCATAATTTTGAGAGAAAACACGTCTTTCTTCCGATCGACATTTTTTTTTCAAAATTATTTAACATTTAAGCTTTTCTTCAGACTAGGGAGGGGGTCGTGGCAAGAAACTCTGAAAAGGGTGGTTTTCGTAGTGCTCTGGGGGTATCCTTAATTTTATTTGGGTCATTTCAGTAGTGCTCTAAACAGGAGCAATAAATGTAAGATTACAGTTTTACATATTGTAAGTGGTATATAGTAATCCATAAGTGCTCAGCATCCTAGATAGAGCAGATGTGTTTAAACGTAGCATTGCCCGAAAGAAAGAACTTCTGTCAACCGTGTTCCCCGGGAGCCATAATAGTAATACAATAATATTATATTTGATAAGTGGCATAAGTTAATCCAAAGTGCTCAATATCAAAGATTGTGCCGGTATGTTTACTCAGGAGTCATCAATATCTTAGAGCAATCCTACATAGAGAAGGCATTTTTAAATGCCGCATTTCCCAGAAAGAATATTTTCACTGTATTTTGTTATACTATTGTTATACTATTGTATACTCTGCATTGCCGGGGAGTTAGTGTTCAATATCCAAGATAGAGCAGGTGTGTGTAATAATACTGTAGTACATTTTCAATATGGTATATGCTTGGTGGAGAAGGGGAAGACAAGAAACTATACATTGCCCAGGAATAAATTAAAACAAGCCGCACGTGCGTGGTCCCCCTCTGTATGTAACTCAATGTGGCGAGTTTAAAATGCAATAAATTTGGGCAATTTGAGATATTTTTGACCCCTCCTTTGACCCCCTGGGGGCGCGAACCAGAATTTTTCTGAGGTCAAGGATGCTCATTTTATATCCAGAACAATAGCCTCTACATTTTGGCCAAGTTTCAGAAAAATTGAATAGATGGATCAAACGTTATGGGAGAAAAGGGTCATTTTTTGCCATTTTGGGGTTTTTTGACCCCTTGCAGAGCTAACCAGATTTTTTCCAAGGTCAGCGATACTTATTTTCTATTAGGAACAATTGCCTCCACATTTTGGCCAAGTTTCAGAAAAATTGAATTGATGGATGAAAGTTATGGGGCAAAAAAATGTCATTTTTTGCCATTTCGGGGCCTTTTGACCCCTTGCAGAGCTAACCAGATTTTTTTTTTTTAAATCAGAGAATGTCACTTTCTAACCTGACCAAAGTTACAACTTCATGCAAAATTTCAGAGAAATTCAATGGATGGTTTGCGGAGAAAAATCCGGACGGATGGACATGCCTCAAAACATAAGTCCCCCTCCCCCTTCCGATTGTATAAATCGGGTACCAACAAATATAGATTTCATTATATTTTTGAGGAAGTGGGTGGGGGGAAGAAACTGTGTTGCCCGAGATTTATAACTTTAAAACTGAAAGCTCAGTTGAATAACTTACATTCCTATTTTTTTTTCAATACATTAAAACAAGAGAGTAGAATGGGTCGGGCGGAGATGAAAGAAGGGTGAAGGAGGGTGTGTGGAAAACAAGGAAGGGGGAAAGAGAAAGATAGAGACAAATTGAGATAGGAAGAGAGATAAGAGTTTTAATATAAAGATGTTACACACTTTTTAATCTCTTCTATTTTGTTTTTTATAGCCCCGGGCAAAACCGGGTAGACCTGTTAGTTATTACTAAAAGTCTGTATCGGACAATGTTTTGGTACACAGCAGTAACGCACCCAAACTCTTATCTCTGCTCATACTAATTTAACTACTAAAAGTCGGTGCATGTCTATTAATGTGTAATCATTTTTTAAACATCTGCGTAAAAAAAAAATTTATAAAGACTTTCAGGTTTTTTTATCAATTACTTTCAAAATCCTACTTGAAAAAATTAAAATACTGTAGGATCCCTACAACAACTGCACAAAAGCGATGTCAAAATTATTCAATATTTTTTTGATACAGAATGGATCAGAATGCACAATCTTGATTGGTTGCCTATATTGCACGTTAACCGATCAGCAACAATCGCTGAGAGCCTGCCATCTGTTCCCAAAACATAAAAACAACCGCATTCGTGCTTTCCACACAGAGAGCCAGTAAGAAGACCAAGTTTTCTAACGAATCTTTGCCACTGAACACTTCCACACTTTCTTGGTGTACAAACAAATGCAGCTGTAGCCGGAGTCTATGGCCGGCATTGTGGCGTGAACTTACTTCCTAATAATAATACGAAGCTTGTTAGTCTCACAAACTTCCTACTCCAACCTGCATATGTACGATCATAACATCTTCCTCGTCCAGACTTATGGATTTTAACTAGTGTTGGGACGATTAATTGATTAATCAGAATCGGGAATCGAAAAAAAAATCAGAACTTTTTGGAGTATCGGAATTGGAAAACTTTTAGCCTAATTACCGATTCCAAAAACGATTATTTTAATTTTTTTTTGTTGTTTAAAACTTAATTTTCTATTGCTGGTACTGATGATAAGATGATAAATATTTATTGATTTTAAACTACCAGTAAAACTAAAATGCATAGATCATAACGAATTTAGATAAAAAATGACACCGGGGGGGGGGGGGGGGGGGGAACCATTAAAAAATGACAGGAGTAGATTGTCAAATTTAAAAGAAAATATCTACATTTAAAAGTAGATGAAGACTTTCCACTACCCCCCCCCCCAAAGTAAAACACGAAATTCTATTATTTTTAGGCGATTTTAGAATCAGAATCGGTAATTGTATCTGAATCGGGAATTTATAAAAATATTGGTGAAAGCTTCGCAGACATCATGCAGAAGTAATTGTATCAGAAAACGTATTGGAATCGTCCCATCACTACTTTTTAACATAACATTTTTTCTCTGTCAACATGAACATTTAATAACTTTTCTTTTGCTGGTTTAATAAGATGTGAAAGAGTTTATCAAACATGATATTAATTCACTCTTTTCTACAGTATAAATGCTTCCACCTAATGCGTGTTATGGACAGCTAATAAATGTTAAAACGACGCGATGATAATATTCTGCTACTACAGCATTGGCTAGAAAGAAAAGCAGAAAGAAAGTTGCAAAGAAAACAATAAGTGGCATAATATGTTGCCATAGCAATTTACTGTCTGCTTTCAATTAAAGAAGATGGGGGGAAAAACTAATATGAAAATGCACAAATGGAGCATAGGAAGTAGCAGTGAAAAATTACATAGAAACAAAGAGAAAAAAAATTGAAATTATTTAATTAAAAATTAATTCCAGATAATTCATTAAGATTTTCAATTTTTCTCCACTCTATAATAAAAAACAATATATTTTTGTGGAAAAGCCTCAGTTAAAGAACCAAAACAATTCAAGATGTTCCCAGGTGATCAAATAATATAAAATTTATTTAACAAATTAGATCTTATGAATCCCTAGGATTTATTAAATACTGCAGATAAAAATAAGCTCAATGGTTAACAGATTATTTTAAATAGAGCTTTCATATTATAATTTGGTAGATTTATAAAATTTTATAACCCACCAAATTATATAATATATATATATATATATATATATATATACACACACACACACATACATACATACTTCTGTCCTGTCACGCAAGAAAGGTACTTTCCTTCCCTCCCGTCTTGCAAGTAATCCCATCATCTGAGTAAAATAAAAAATTTAAAAACATGCCGATGAGACTTTTTTTTCCCTATACCAATTTTTTTTTTTTTTTTAAACTTTCCAGTTTGAGTTTTTTTTATTTTTTATTATATTTAATGTTATTTTATATGAATACTAGCAAATATGCTCCCTCCGGTCACATATTTTTTGTTAGGTTGGGAGCCTGATATCATGATGAACGAACTACATACATTGACCCCTTCAACAGGAAGAGGTAATGGCTTGAGAGGATTATATAACACGAACACTACGCCCCCTTCCCCTCAGAAAAATCAATAAAGAGGAGTTAATGGCTGGGAGGTTGATATCATGATCACAGAATTGATAGTACACTACCCCGACTCCCTAAAAAAAAAGTAGAAAGTAATCCTGGGATGATAATATTGTGAGGAACGAACATATACTATACAAACCCCCAAAAAAGAGAAGATAATGCCTAGGAGGAATAAAAATATACTACACTAACACCTCCCAAAGGAGGAGGTAAAGCCGCAGAGGATCCCCCCCCCCCCCCAAAAAAAAATGTGGTTATGCCTGGTCGGATGGTATAACAGAACAGATACTATAATACCCCCTTCAAGATAGAGAAGGTAATACCTGGGAGTATCACCCCCATAAAAGGAGAAGGTAATGCCTGCGAGTATGGTTTGACAAGTTTTATTGTACACGTAAAATGCCGAAATGGGAAATGGGCTGAATAGTTGCCATCTTTATGAACAAAGTATGCTAGCTAAGGAAGAACGATAACTTTTCATATTTTTCATATTAAAAAAGATATGTTTATAACCTTAAGGTATCCTTTTTCCTTAGCCTCTTACTCGACTTGTTTAGATGGCGACTATATTTTTCAGACCTAATTTTATTTTGGTGTTTCACGTGTACGATGAAACTTGACATAACATTTTTATCAAACATTTTAACATTTTTTTTGTATTGTTTTTTTTTTACTAAAACATGGTTTAAGTAAAAAAAAAATATAAATTCATTATGAGTAATACCGAAACTTATTTCACTCTTAATAATTTACGTGACTGAAATGGAGATTAACACCAAATGAAAGGAAAATACCCCCTTTTTTAAAGAGTAAGGGTTAATTAAAATTATTTAATACTGGGGGGGGGGGGGGGGGTCGAGGATGAAAATGTTGATAAAAAAATTTATTAAGAATTGAAAGAAAACTTTAAGTTAAAAAACACCTTACAATTTAAACAGAAAATTCAATTTTATTGGTTTGTATTTTAAGTAAAAGACGTCTTTATTTCAGACTGTATTTATATATTTTTTGCTCTTTTATTTCGTAAATAAATCATGTCCTTCAAAAACAATAAAAAAAGAAAATCTATCATCGCTAGAAAAGGCGAAGGAGAGGTAGTGATGATGACGCCAAATTTTTTTTTTTTTTAATTTTTTTTTTTTTAAAGAGTCAAGAGCACGAGATCAGTCGCCTCATCCTATCTGAACTTTTATGCCTCATCAGTAAATCTTTCTCGCTGGCTAAGACATTAGTTTCATCTAAATTATCTTCCTCGATATTTAGAGTTTTTTTTTTATAGAGGAGTATTAGAAGGTTATCACAATGCAAGAAATCAAAATATGTCGGTGTTAAGTCAAAAACGAGTAATTTTTTTTTTTTTAATATATATTTTGGAAAAATTTTTTATGATAGCAAATCTTACTTGATTAGGCAAAACTTCAACACTGATGTAATGTGTGTGACCGTGTTCCATAATATATTTCGAGGAAAACCTTTCTCAAATGGTGTGTGTTTCAAATCTCAAAGACACGTGCGGAATGGCAATATTGCTTATAACACAGTAAAAATTAAATGGAATAAAACTATAACTAAATGTTTTGTTTTTTTCCTGAATATTTCATATTTGACTTAACTGATGAAGTTTTATATTTGTATGTTTTTCTTGTGGAGGGGGGGGGTAGGGATAGAGGTAACAGTTAAGAGCGGTGTACAATTAATTTTTTTCCTAATATTTATTTAATATTCATTTTTATTTTTTTAACTATATACTATTATTTTATTCTAACAGTATTTATTTATTTCATTTTTCTGATTTTTTTTTTTTAAATTTATTTTTATGATTAATGAGTAAATATGTTCTGATTTATACCTTGGCCAGATTGTGCGTAGCACGCAGTAAATGTAACAAAAAAAAAAAAATTCCTTAAAATGACGGAGTAATTCTTGTTTTATTTATCTGTAAATACTATCATTATCTACTTGCTCATAAACTATTTAATGCTGTTATGATTTTAGTAAAATTTTATTAAAATTCAGAATTTAATTTATTAATGATTTTAAAAAAAATTTAATTTAACTCTCATAAATTTAAATTTAACTCTCATAAAATCGTTGCGAATTATATCTCTTATAACAATGTGTACTAAGAGATACACACACATGTACACAAACACACACATGTATATATATATGTATACAGAAACACACAAATATAACACTGAATTTTAAATCTCCAATATATAATTTCTTTTAAATGCTGAGAAGGATTTTCTACACTTATTTGAAACTTTTAAATCCTTTTCCTTACTTTTGGATATTTATTTTTCTAATTAGGTTTTAGTCAATTATAATCAGAATCCAACATCTAACTGGTTAATTTTTTTCTCTTTTTTTGTAATTTATTCATTTAAAAAAAAATTAAATTACTTTAATTAATTACTGTTAATATCGATGAAACTATTGCAGATACACAGGGAAAATCAAATGAGTAACAGCAAACATTAATTATAGAGAGTTAAAAAGAAATTATGCAAATTAAACAGATATTTGAATGTCTATATGGGTTTCTTTAGTACTATATATACCGTATTTGAAAATATCCTACTGTATTAAGGATTTAAATAGCATTAACCTGCTTTGATGGTAAAATACAAGTGATAAAAAAAAACTTTCACATTTATTCATTTAGATTAGTGGCGAAACATTTCTCTTTTCAATTTTTGATGAAGGGTGTACACTTGTTTTATATAAAAGACAATTCACTATGTAACGATGATCATATTAGCTTTAGTAAAGTTTAATAAAGAAACGAGACATCCCCGTGACCCGTTGAGTCAACCATTCTACTTTAATTTAATTCGAAAATCCGTAAACTGACATTTTAAGACATTCTTCTTGCATAACTAAAAATAAGTCTCTTTACTTCTATAGTATTATTATTACTAATACTACTACTACTAGCAAACTTAAAACCGCCCTCTGGGCGTTATGAAAACTGAATTTTTGAAAAACATGCGTTTGAGGGTTGTACAAATATTTTGTGTCAGTGGGTTTGCATCAAGTAATTAAAATCAAATTTATAAAAAGGAGTAAAAACCTAAAACCATGTCAAAACATTTGAAATGGAAACTTATGTATGTTCACCTCTAAGATTTTTCTTACAAATTGTTGATGCAGAAAAGAAAAAAATGTTTTCAAGTTATTTCCGTTACAGATTAAACTTAATGAGAGGGTGGGTAACCAAATCTTGGATTATAACGCGGCTGTTAATAAAATCAATTATTTGCTTCTTTATTTTTTACTTTACTGTAAGATGTATCCATGAAAAGCTAAACAATTAGATAATAACGAAGATATTTTTTTTATAAAATATTTCAGATTTGCATTAAATTTGATCTATTGTCATTGGACACCAATTATGATTTCTTGAATTTTGATTCCTTTTTAAGATCCCTTAAACTTAAGCCTTAAATTTTAGACATCTTCTGGAATCAAAATCATGTAATGGATGGATTATAGACATAAAGATATAATGTTACTAAACTTTATTTTGATCTTTAAGGGAAATAAAGTGGAAGAAGGTAACATTTGATATAAAAAAAAAAAATACTGGCCCTTCATTACCTTATTGTTAATCATAAGTCCAGATGGCAATAGAAAATGAAATCTGTGCTCGCAGTGGGCGTAACAAAACCGGTAAAAGTAAATTTATAATCTTAGGGTCCATTAAAAGTCAAGTTTTTCTTCAAAATATCCTAATTGGTCCTGTTGATACCCTCACGGATGAAACCGCCTCAAGTAAGACGCAATAAAAGTATCCCTCTCCAAAAGGAGGTGGTAATGCTTGGCAGGATAGCCTCCTATTACCTTCACAGCTATGATGAATTCTAAATAACAAAATCTTAGCACTAACTTTAAGTCTGGGTAGCAATAAAAAAAAAAAATTAAAAAAAAAAAAAACAATTTATAGTCTAAGAGACAGAAGGTAATTTTACCACAAAATATGGTCTGTCTCATCGGCACTCCCTCACATCTCAATTTTAAAGGACTAAGAATAACTTGAATTCTTTTGGTTTCAGAAATTAAAATATTTACCACCAAAAAAGTTTGACTTATACATTTGATATGTTTTAGATGTCTCCATGGATTTTCATAAAGAGCTCCGTCTGTTGGTTTGAAATAGCATTTTTGTTGCGAAACATAACTGTATAGCTGCTCTCATTGCATGCGGTCATTTTGGATTCAAAACTTAATCCTGTTTGTGCTCATCGCTGCACCTTAAACATCTTGTAATTCTCACTTTTCCAGTTTAAAGTTTTAGAAGCAATTTACATTTCATGTCAACTTTCACCATGTAAAAAATAATAACTTGTATATTCACTAAATCTTTTATGATTGTTAATCCATTGAAGGTCATGCTGTGAGTTTGAATAATCTTATCTTCATTGTGATAATATGGAATGCCCTCCA
The DNA here is from genome assembly GCA_963556195.1 of Sepiola atlantica. Taxonomy (NCBI): domain Eukaryota; kingdom Metazoa; phylum Mollusca; class Cephalopoda; order Sepiida; family Sepiolidae; genus Sepiola; species Sepiola atlantica. The sequence goes on along the minus strand of OY744531.1, from coordinate 77,605,083 downwards.
CCCATGGCCATCCCTACTACAGGCCAGGCAATCGTGCAACTGGGGTCTTTTACTGGGGGCCATGTGAATTTTCTTAAATATTCGATATAGAAGTTGCAAACTATATCATCAACTGGTGCGGATCCTTTTTTTCTTTTTAACCACAATATACAAGTAATGATTTTTTGACATAAGTACAAATTCTCTAAAAAAAAATCTAACATTGAAATAAAAATTCTTCATTGAAATATGCATTTGCCTTTGTTTATTCAAAATTACCTGTCTCTTCATTTATAGGAATTTGTCAATAATTGTCAAATGTATCAATTAGCTCATTGTGGTTCTTATTTGGTATGTAAAACACATAAACACATCAAACTAATCTCACGGGGGAATTTTACCTTTGTTTGCAACTTCTATATCGAATATTTAAGAAAATTCACATGGCCCCCAGTAAAAGACCCCAGTTGCACGATTGCCTGGCCTGTAGTAGGGATGGCCATGCCTCCACCCCATAACTAGGAATAACAAAAAAGACATTAAAAACTATGAATCCTTTGAACTTTAAGCAATGCCATTACAGCTGTTAACACCCTAGGTGGTCAAGATAAGAGAATTCGGAAAGATAATGAGGGGAATAGAGATAAGATACAAAGAAAAGGAGAAGCCGGGAAAGGAAGTAGAAAAGGGGGTTAGGTAGAGACTGGGGAAACAAAGTAAAGAAAAAGGAATCAGGTGGACGAAGGTGAAAACGGCAAACAGTTAGTCTGAGCTGAGATTGTGAAGTTGACAGATAGAGTTAGCTCAGGTATCGAAACAATAGAAACAAGATTAACAACTCCTGTGTCTAACAAGTCATCGCTTGTATACAATGCCTTTATATGTGTTGTCTTTATTATGTATTTAAACTTTTGCTGTGGACTATGGCTTCATATTCCAATGACCAACTACACTAGAATCTCAACACGGCCCATATGGAGTAGACGAACCACAGCACATGTCTTTGGGGTAAGGAGGTAAGTCAGGGGCAAGGCCATAGTTGCACATCATGACTTTTGTAAATGCTGTATTGATACCAGCATGGCACAAAAACAATGCTTTTAAGGAAGAATATATCAATGACTAAGGCAGGAGAGAGGGAAAGAGTAGCTATATCATCATCAGCAGCATTATCATTCGGTTTAATGTCCGTTTTACATGCTGGCATGTGTTAGACAGCTTTTAGAAATTGATTTCTAAACTAACTTATCTCTGGCCAAATGTTTATTTTCCCTCGTTCTCTAAAGTCCATCCTTATCACTTCTTCCCATGTTTTATTTGGCCTTTCCCTGTGAGTTGACCCTGCTACCTCAATGTTCTACATCTATTAACCCAAGAACTCTCATCTCTTCTTTCAATCTGGCCATACCATCGAGGTCTACTGTTCTGCACACATCTTCCTATACAGTCACGACTTAATCTTCCTCTGCTGAGGTCATCAGAACTAAGCCTTGACTTTAAGACTCACATTACACATCCATTATATCATCCTCATATTTCTCTCCATGCAACGCATGTTCTCAACCCTCACTGGCCAGTTTCGCTTCCATACATCACACTGTACACATGCCTGAGACTTTCCCCTTGGTCGACAGTGTTAATGCTCTGCTGGATAGTAATGGCAGAAGTTCCCTGAACTTACCCCCATCCACTCCTAATTCTTGCAATCACACTAGCACCTGCTCCTCCCCGTACTCCAATTGTATCACCAAGGTAATAAAACTTCTGAATAACTTCAATAACTTTGCAACTCCAAATTATATATATATATATATATATATGCTTGTGTAAATTTAGCCGCCGATTCGCTATTTACAAAGTTAAATTCCTCCCTAATTATTACCTAATTGTCTATGGCCGAGGGGTTAAGACTCTTGACTACAAATCAGTGGCGATTTGTGATCAGGGTTCGTGCCCGCCGACCATTGAGAATTAGCTTCCTGCACTGAAGATTGCGTTAGCATGAAACATCGATGTCTGTAGGTATTAAAATAATTAATATTTATTTATAAATATTATATATACATATATATATATATATATGTGTATATATATTTTACACATCTGAGTTTTAATCCATCTCTATTGTCTTACACTTTTTTGCAGACAAACTGGTTATCCTCTCAACCTACCAGTAATTCCACTGCACTTGTGTACCCAGTGTTTGCAAGTACCACAAAAAATTGTGTTTCACACACACGTGTCAGCTATTATATATACTGTGTTTAATATCCATAAAGATAATATAAAAGCAAAGAGACTTGTTTTTATTTATGCAAGAAGAATCTCTGAACACGCATGTCAATTTCCAAATATCCAAGTAAAATCAAAGTAGAACAAATAGTGGTGATGGTCGTGATCTAACGGATCACAGGGTCTCGTATCGTACAGAGATGAGACATTTCTTACCCGGGAGATTGGAATTCTGGTTGCCGAAGAATGTGTAACAATTTTGAAGCATTCAAGAATAATTGTCCAAGTCTGTTTTCATGGTCGAATCTGACCAGCATATATTCCACCTGAAAAAGACAAAAGGAAAAGTTCTGATTATTGCCACAGAGAGAGGCAAAACAGGTCATCATAATGGAAACTATCAACTTATTGTTTTTCTGCAATGTTCTTTTAAAAAAAATTTTTTTCTTTTTTTTTTAATTGTATATCAACCATTTTGTAGATTTCTATTATATAGTTCTTGGCCTTTTGGCTAAGATCAAAGTGTAGTATCTGTTCTGATGGATACTGCACCCTATACTGGTATTATCTTAGCCTTCGGGGCTTGATTTATGCCGGTCTATGGGTCTGTCCTGTGCAGTTCTAGGAGGTCCAACCTCCCAGGCTTCGCCTCCCCTCTTTGGGGAGGAGTAAGTTTATTGCTTACTGCCTGAGGCGCCCCTACCGGGGAATGCCGACAGGACTGCCCAGACAATTTTTAAACCCCACTTTCTCGACCCGACCTTGGGTCACATCTTGTGGGAGTAAGATAAAAACTGGCCTTGTGCCTAACTCCTGGAGAGGAGTAAATCAATACTATATAGTTACGTTCATGATAGTTGTTCGACTGAGCTCCAATACCTGGTAGCCCCCCCCCCCCCTAAAACATTTGCAGCAAAAACTTTTCTAGCTACAACCACAGAAAAAAAAAAAAAAAAAAAAAAAAAAAAAAAAAAAAACTTTCCTTTCTCTCTCCTTACTAAAAAACCAAACGGAACTTTCATGAACAAAGTTTCTTTCCTGGAACATCCCGCCTGTGGAACAAGAGAACAAGCCTGCTTCCCAACTGACTACAGCATGGTCGTCTTCAAGTCAAATGTGAACAAACACTTGTTGAGCCGTCCTCTTGGATACATCAAACAGAATTTTTAAAATATATTGATAATTTAAATCCATAGAAAAAGCTATTTTTAAGAGTAATTATATATTAAAACTTTAACCATTATGCCAAATGAGCCAGTTGGTAGAGTGTTTGCTAATCGTCCGGCAGACCGCGGTTCAATCCTCGATCGAGTCATACGAAAGACACCAAATCTGGTATCCGATGTGCCCCTTGCTAAACACTTAGCCTTATATGGTGAGGATCAAGGGTAAGTGGAGTAATCATGGGAAAGGAATGACGCCTCTCTTTCATCTCAGTGTAGCAACCAATCAAAAGGGAGCCTTTGGGTTGCCCTCTACTATGGTCGACCACTTTACTTATATATAAAAACAATAAAATTTCCCTACAAGCATTTATTTATGGAAATCAGACTTATAATTACAGATGGCCGAAATTACAATTTTTCATCATCTCTAAATATTCACCCAGTCTAATAATACTAAACCAGCAGTAACAATGATACATATTTTTTGAGTAAATATTGCTTTTTAAAGGATACCTGCGTTTTGTGTAGAAAAGTATTAAATTCATTAAAGCCACTCTATACTTTCTGGAACTTCCCACCTGTGGAACACATTGCCACAAGATTGCTTCCCTGCAGATTACAACATGGGTGTCTGAAAATCCAATGTCAACAAATACTGGTCAAAAACCGTTTTTTTTTTAAAGTAATCAAATTGTGTTCATTCTATTCATTTTTAATATTTTTCATCATTCAACTGACAATTTATCTATCTCATTAACACTTATCAAGGCTTAAAGCCACTCAAGGATAAGTGTCGACTCAATAGTAAATATTTTTTTTTAAATACATAGTAAATAATGAAAACTGCTATTTACCCAAAACTGAGTAAATTAGGGTTCATAACTTTTGCAACAGTATTAGTACTTGTGGCCCTTAGGCTAGGATCAAAGTGTAGTATCTGTTCTATTCTCGGTCAGGATGCAGAGCCATCCTTCTTGACTGAGGTAATTTTTAATTTTTGTCTCATCCGGAGTCTCCTTTTTCGGAGAGCTGGATATCTCCTACATAAAAAAAAACTGGCCTTATGTCTAACTTTTCCCTTGTAAGAAGGCAAGTAAATAGAGACTGTAATAGATCCGATGCAATTTTAAACTCGACTTTCCTCTTCCGTAGTCTACATTAGAATTCATTTGACCACTTTTTTTATATTTTCTTTGAAATTAGATCCATTCTATTTTAACCGTAAATATTATTAGCTGTATCTACACGTCATTGCCCGGGATAGAGTGAAGTACTGTTAGGTTTGAATTTTTATTTGTTTACACATGTTTAAACTTAAGGTAGACAACTCATAAGAGTTCTGCAACGTAAAATATGAGTTATCCCCTTGCTGATTTGTATTTTTAGGTGATTTAAAAATGTTTCATATTACCAGTCGTAATTTTTAAAATAAATTGTAGCAAAGTATGTTATTACATTGCTAATAACATGGTACAACAAGAAAACAAAAATGAAAATTGGCTAGTCGGAAGCAAAATTTGATTTCTCAGTTTAAATGCTATTTGGGTCTGATTTTGAAAATCTGTCAAGTTTATATGCTACAAAGTATCACACAATGGTTTAATGTTTATTTAATGCTTTTACATGGCTAGACCAAATAAAATTGAATGCTGCTCCATCAGTACTCCCTTATAGGGAGGATAATATAGGCATTGACCCTGACCTTTCACCAATTGAAAGATAGGTATCCCCTTTTTGTTTACTAGCGAGTCACATTTACCAATGCTAAAAAACACTAGTGGATAAGAGTTACGTAGATGCATAGATTGACAGTTGAATGATGATGAATACTATGAGAGGATTGAAAACCTCCATATACCACCCACTCAAAACAGCCGACTCAAAAAACAGTAATTCTTCCTCCTTTGTCAGAAACATCGCTCATAGGACTAAAGGAGAAAATAGGGTGCCGGGGGGGGGGGGGGGGGGGAGGCGAGAGATACGAGGCTGTCAAAAGTAAATTAAAGGTCTACTTTAAACTCTTCATAAAGCTAGGTTTAATTTTAATTAAACAACGAATAACAAGGGCCAAGTAAATATTGAAGATTGAGAGACGATGGATACAATCTAAAAAGGGGTGTCCGGTTCATGCAATAAAGAGTTTATACTGGGTTAAATTTATCATTCTAGACATATCGTGTTTAGACATATCGTGTTTAGACATATCCTTTTCATTAAGATAACAATATCTATCTATTTTTTATCTATACAAACAATTGTCCAATTTTAACCAACAATCAAACATAATGAGGTGTGTGTAGGTGTCTGAGTCTTTCTGTTTTGTCACTACTGAGCATGGCATAACAGGTGACAATGAAGGTGAATTGGATGAGAAGTGGTGGGAGGGGTGCAATGTATTAAACGCAAAATTCTCATAATCTGAAGGTTGTGAGTTCAATCCCAGTATGGGGCAGTAAATTTTCATTTTATCTTCAATCACAAATGCATTTCACTAATCAATATCCAAGAAGAAATAATTGGTGTAAATAGTTCATTGTGTAATCACTCAAGGAACGTCTGGATAGATGGAAGAGTGGCATGGAGGAGAAAGATTTCAGAGTCAACATGGGTAAAACCAAGGTCATGAACGCTGATCCCAACCTCAGCTTACCGAAAAAAACAGGAAAACACCTGGGTTCCATATGTCTAAGAGGAACAAGCATCAACTCAATCATCTGCACTCACTGTTCAAGATGAGTCCACAAAAAGTGCAGTGGCATAAAGGACTCTCCCAGAACAGATCCTTACTTTAAGTGTTTGTGTTGCAACGGCAATAGATCGCAGACTGAGGTGGATACTGGTGACGACAAGCTTGACGTAGTGACGAAATTTCATTACCATGAAGACGTGCTGTCATAGGTGGAGGCTGTGAACTCACGGCAGCTAGACATTGCAAGTCTGCCTAGAGACAGTTTAGATTGGTTGTTTTACGACATATGAACCCTTTTAGAGTTATTTAATGCCGAATCTGGTCATCTTGGTGAAGGTTTTTATGATTCAAGTTGTTTATATCTTCAGATGTTTGATCATGGTTTTTGGTTTGATTGTTTTATGGCATATTGACCCTTTTCAGGTCATTTAATGCTGAATCCGGTCATTTTAGTGAATGCTTCAAGTTCTTTATATGTTTAAGTATTAATTCATGGTGTTTGGTTGAGTGAAAGGGGGGGGGGGGAGAAGAAGAAGAGGGGGAGGGAGGGAGGGAAATTGTTTTTTTGTTTTGGATTTTGCAGAATATGATTGAGTTTTGCAAAGACTAGATTTTCTTGGAAACTGGTATTTACTTTTGACTTAAGGTACCAATTCTAATCTATTTCCTGAAGACACTAGTTTTTTTTTTTTTTTTTTTTTTAAATAAATCTGAATGTTTTAAAAACTACAGTCAAGCTTTATGAAAATTGTTGGGGGGATTATGACAACAGCCCTGAATATCTAGCTAAAATTTGGGTTAGATTGACACAAAAGTATTGGAGTTATTTTTGTTATTTTTTAATTTGATTTTCTTTGGTCTATCAAGAGAAATCAGGCTAATTGCAATTAGCCTGATAATTTCCCTTGAGAATGAAACAAAAACGAATGACAAAAACATTCGTGTAGCTTACTCGCCGTAAGTTTTTATACTATTATACACACATCTCTATAAAGTAAGATATGTGTATATTTGTATGTACAAGATTAATTCCTAAACTAATCGCCTAATTATTACGAATTTTGAAACAGCTGTTAGGCATAAGGAGTGGTAATGTTGGCTATATTCAGTTTAATTTAGTTTTTAGCAAAGGGGGCAAAAAGAGGGTGGAAACTCTTCATAAAAATACAGATATCTTCGACTTCTGTAAAAAAGTATTAGAGATCAATTAATAAATATTCCAAATTTCGTTTTTTTTGGAGTATTTTAAAAAGGACATAATATGGGCACAATCTTCCATTTGAAAATTAAAATATCAGATTTGCATTACATTTGATCGATAGTCATTAGACACCAATAAAGCAAGATCACCTGAATTTCTATTTCTTAAGATCTCTTAAGCTTCAGCCTTAAATTTTAGACATTTTCTAGAATCAAAATCATGTAATGATTTTGATAAAAATTGGACTAAGGATTGTAAACATAAGATTCAGTATCATATCTCGAATGTAATCTTGGTAAGGGGACATAAAAGTAGTGCAAAACTTTTGTTCAGGGAATAGTTTTATCCGTCCTGGGACGTGTAATCTAGTATATATATATATATATATAGTGAAGTGTTGAGCGAATTCACCACGTAAATAATGATTTAATAAAAAAAAAAAAACCCAGAATATTGAGTGATTGGATTTGAAACGGAGTAAGGACATACATACATACATACATATTATATAATACATACATATTATATAATACATACATATTATATAATACATACATATTATATAATACATACATATTATATAATACATACATACCATACAATATATATATATACACTGGCAGGGATTGTCTCCTCCCATACTGATTGCAGGTTTGGCACGAAACGTATATAGGTTAATTTGAAAATATTATTTATAGTTAATTATTCAAAGCTCTCGCTAGATTGGGCAGTTTAAGTAAGTTAACAGTAAATCGTAATTCAATACTGTAGGCCCCGCCTATTGAGTGCTCTCGACGGCTTGCTGATATGGCTGCTGAATTTTCCATTTAGACGTTAATTTACTGTCATTTTCTACGGCAATGCCTTGTGGACATCGGTACGTGCTGCAACTACTGAGTCAAATATGACTTACGTATTGGGGTTTGAACTGTGTGACCGGCAGGGATTATCTCCTCCCATAGTCATGATTAGCAGGTTTGGCATGAAACGTGTATATAGGTTACTTTAAAAATATTATTTATAAATAATTATATAATCTCAACCTTCGAAATATCAAATGGACTCCTACCTTAGCAGTGACACCATGCCTCGATCAAGAAGGATTAAAAAGAAAAAGGAATTAAATGCCTATATACTTTTGACGAAAGATTTCAAGACTTTAAAATAAATGATTTAAAGAAAATAACACGTCTTCTAAATTGATTTTTAATATCAACGTTTCCAAGTCTGATTATCTTCAGTACTCCATAAGACGCAGCCACGTGATACCCACCGGCATTCAAACCTCAACCGTCGAAACATCAAAACGGACTCCTATCTTAGCAGTGACAACATGCCTCAAAGTAGGATTAAAAGGAAAACAAGAAAAAAGGAATTAAATGCATATATACTTTTAACAAGGACATTTTTCACGTCGAAAGATCAAGACTTTAAAATAAAATGTTTATTTGAAAATAAAATACAAACTTTAAAAAACATTTTTGCTTTCAAAAATAATCTTTTGACACACACACGTCAAGTTCCATTTTAAACAATTTAATACCCCATTTCATAAGACAACAAAAACAATTAAAATAACTTAGTTTTACTAATTCGCATTTGATGCACAGAACTGTGAAATGGTTTCAAGACAATTTGAGTACGTCTACATATTTCTAAGGAATTAGCCCCGTTTTTGACATTTAAAAATGTTTCTGCTTTTGGTGTCAACTCGGTAAACAAGAACGGACACTTTTAAGATGCGTCCACATGATCTGAGCATTTAGTGATTAAAATGCGATTTTAAACTGAAACGTGACAGACAAAGCGACCAAGTTGAAAGGACATCCAAAATTAAATGAAGTGGTGCCAAAATATTGCTGACCCCCCCTTCCCCCACCCCCCCATTATTTCTGATCTTTTGTCTTGATTTACTTGCCTCTTCACATGCGCAAAGTTAAATACAACATCGTTTTTTATTAATTCTTTTATGTTGGATATATACAGTTCTTCAAAAAGGGTCACTCTGGATGGGAAATTTTTTTTTTTTTAATTGCCTCAGTCAAGAAAGATTTTTCTCTGACTGAGGACAGAACAGATACTTTGATCCTAGTCTGAAGGACAAAGTGATCTTTCTGATCTTTTTTTTCGACAAGAACTAGGAAAAAAAATGTTTGATTTGAATGCACACAGACACTCTTTACATTTAGTGATTTATTTTGTGCAGTGAGCTTCATTTTGTTTTACTTAGCCGGTCATGTTCCTTGCTTCTGTTATTCATGGCAGTGGTAATCCATTCTAATGATGCTAAAAGTGACAATGGCACATATATTATATAACGGTCAGTTGTCTATGAGTGTGCATGTAACTAAAAGTCAAAAACTACAAAACAAAGACCCACAAAGTTGGTATATTCTGGATCAGCGTTGCCCTGAGGTATAATATCAAAAATTAAAAAGATTATTCTTTGTGGGTAAACTGGGTCAGATTTCGTCAATTGGGGATCGTTTTTTTCAGCCATTTCCAATGCTATTTATTATATAAAGGAGAGGTGAATAACTTACATTATTATTATTTTCGCTACATTAAAACAGGGAAAGAAATAGGCTGGGTGGAGGTGAGGGATGTGGAAAACAGGGAAGGGGGGAAAAGAAATATAGAGACGGATTGAGGTAGGAAGAGAGAGAAGTTTTAATATGAAGATGTTACACTTTTTAACCTTTTCTATTTTGTTTTTATGGCCCTGGACAACGCCGACTAGTTCTGCTAGTATATATATATATATATATATATATATATGTAAAAATAAAAATGGAATAAAGAATAAGCAATTCAACAATTAACAAAAATAAACTCAAAAACTCATGTTGTAAAGTTCCACCGAGGTATTTCGGCCATAGATACGACCATTTTCGAAAATGGTCGTATCTACGGCCGAAATATCTCGGTGGAACTTTACAACATGAGTTTTTGAGTTTATTTTTGTTAGTTGTTGAATTGCTTATTCTTTATTCCATTTTTATTTTCACATATTGTCTGAAACATTGTTTCTTTTTTTCCCATATATATATATATATATATATATATATATATGCTTTGAGACAAATTTGATAATTTCAGAACCATTTGAAGTATTTAATAGCGATAAAATGCAATGGAGGGCTGTTTCTGTGTATTACTAGTGGGTTTGAGAGCTGAAAACCATGGACGACTGGAAGAGAGTGAACTCAAGGATTCATGCCGGATTAAAAAAATCCGAAATTTTAGCTGCAGCTCAGTTTTCCTTGAATACCTTGAAGGTCGTGTGATGTGAACTGGAGAATTGCAACGGAGATGTAGAACAATTTAACTGTCTGAATACACAAATGAATAATTCACACATACAAACTTTCACGCCATTTATTTATTTTTACTTGCTAGCGGAGTCATGACACTCAATACAAACTGGGCCTAATTCTTCTGCATTGAAGAAAGTAAACGAGTTTTAAAATGCATCACACCATTCATGGTTTTATAGGAGTAACAAAAAATTTTTAAAAAATAAATAAAAAAATAAAAAACTACTTCAAGGATCCCCAGGTTTTCTATAAAAAGATCCAGCACAAGGAGTTAAAAACACAGAAACCAGTCAAAAAAGAAAGTGCAACACGCTTTTGACTGAGGCTTTCCCAGAAACTAGCTGGGATAAGGGAAGAATTAAAACTGCTATCAACCCCCTTACATAGATGCTGCACATACTCACACATTGAAAAAATAAGGCAAACATATACACACTTATATTGACTACTTCCTTATCTCCATTTAAAAAAAGAAATCAAGAAAAACAATTTAACTGTAAGAATTTACGCACACAAATGAATAAACAACTTTTATGAGATTTATTTATTTTTTATTAATTGCTAGCAGAGCCATGGTACATCAGACAAACTGGGCCTTGTCTATTTCATCCGTGTCTTGGGCCTCTGCCACTGTTCCTTCAATTCCGGTTTCATCGAAAACAGAATCACTCATAAGACAATACTTCCATCTGTATATTTTACTGTTGGGTTTTTTTTTGTTTTTTTTTTTTAAACATGGCTGACTTGTTGCAAGAAGGTGGAGTTATGAATAACAATTGCAATGGCATCAACGGTTCCCCTGGCAAAATAAACTGCCATCAACACCCTTACGTGAAAAAAATAAGGCAAACATCAAGGACTACTGCTATCAACTCTTTTACATGGCAAAATAAGGCAGATACACATGCAACCACCTTACATTGATAAATTCCTTTTCTCCATTCTACAATTGGTCAATGTAAGAAGTGTGTATAGGTTTGCCTTATTTTGCCATGTAAGGGAGTTGATAGCAGTTTTCATTCTGTCTGGAACATCCAAAACGGCTTCTATGAGGGAGAAACATGAATAACTGCAATCTTTCCGAAACATTTTCTTCACGGTAACTATCTTTTGATTTTATTATGTTGCTGGACGACGCCTGACTAGGAATCCTCACCTGGTTAATGCTTAATTGTATATCAAAACACATCAGTGTAAATAAAAGTATAAGGAGGATATGCATATTTGGCAAGTATCCAAATACTTCTTCCTTTTGCACACTGTAGGCTTTTTTAAAAGAGATCGACTAAAGGCTATAGTATGTCTACAAAAACACTTGACATTTCAAAAATATGTTATAAAAAATATGAGTAATTATTGCTGGAACTTAATACAAATTTGTTGAGTGACGTTTTCATATTTATTCTTCAGATAGAAGTTTATATTACAGAAACAACCTGATTTTATTTTTATTATATTTTTAAGCAGTTTTAAATGAAACCAAAACAAGTCAATGGTCGCGCTCTCGTCTGGACAATTTTTAAAAACACAGCTACATCATTTTTAGAACATTAGTAATATTAAAATATTACTTAGTAAAAAAAAATATACTTTTAAAATTTAATGTAGATATGATTTACCAGGTGCAGCAAGTAATTAGGTATGATTGACAGATGATCTTAGAGTTAACTGATTCCCCTACATATTTTATTTACTTCCTCCCCAGGATGTTAGACACAAGGTCAGGTGTAGGTTTTGATGAAAGTATTTCTGTGGAATGAACTGGATTCGAACCCGGCATACCCAAGTCCTCAGTCCGCGTTAACCACTTAGCCACTGTGCCATCCCTTACATATAGATGAGTCGTTAGCCTAATCATGTGACATAGGAAAGATTTGAAGTTGGATTTCAGTTGCAGAGGGAATATTCATTTTAATTAATGATAAGTCTATTTAATATTTTTCCAGATACAAAAAATACAAACGTTAACAGGAGCGGAGACTTATCTCCAAGGTACTCCTTCGCCAAACTCCAATTTATTTATTCTTCATAAGTAAAATGAATAAAAAATACAAAAGACAATAGTAACATAACCAATCAGTAATCAATATACTGCAATGATGTCACAAAAGGCAAATAAGTTTTATTAAAAAAAAAAGAAATAGAGTGAAGATTAAGTGAAAGGAGAGCATCGATTTGCAATAATGTGGTGATCGTGTGACTTTAATATGAAGCATTTTTTTATGGAAATCAATCTAGACAAGGCATAAGCCATTTGGTGTACAGAGCTAAAAAAAAAAAAAAAAAAAAAAAAAAAAAAAAAAAAATGATTATCGCAAAGACAGGAGATCCCTATTGACCTTAGTCTTGAAAAGACCAAGGCTATAGGTAGGAAGAGAGTTCCACAAGTCTGCAATTCTTGGAAAGAAGCTACTGGAATAGGAAGCTGTATTATCACGAGGTATAAAACAAATTATTGAAGACCACTAAACCAACGAATCAAACGAGCTGGAATAAAGGAAGTAGGGAATAGATCAGACAATTCTTAAGAACACATGTCATAATAGTATCTATAGAAAAGAACAAGACTAGCAACATCACGTCAGTGATAAAGAGGGCGCAGAGAAAAAAAAAGGGTGGGGCCAACCAAATTATAGCTGGAGTGTGTGCGTGTGTTGATACGTATTATTGTCTGTCCGTTTATGACCGAACATGTTACAAAGGAGAATGGAGGGCGATTAAACACAACATTTACATAATCTTGAAGAGCGAGTTCAATCCCTGTGTGAATTTGTGGTTCTTCGCTTACTGGTCAAAGTTTTTGTCTGAATTCGATTTATTGGATTTTGATACTGGCTGTAGTGTCAACTGTAGTCTCGGTCAACATTATAACAAAGGGGTTTTTTCCTTCCAAATAAAACCAAAACTCAGAAATTACAAAAAGTAGCAATGTTTTTAGTAAAGTCAAAATATTGATTTATCGACTGATGACAGACTTGTCATGAGACCAACAGAATCTTTTCGGAAGACCAAACACAACAGGCTGGGCTCAAACTCCACTCCCCACATCTAAAACAAGAATAGGTTTAAGGCTCCTAAAATTCATATTAGAATTGTCCACAAGGACCCGTGGCATAATGGATAAAAGTGTTAAGTAATACATTTTTTAAATTTTTTATTTTGAACTGTTAGCTATATGGTCTGAACTGTACAAGTAGTGCTCTACCGGAGCAAGCTTTAAAGTCCAATCAGAAATAGAGCTTTTAAGCTTGATTCAACATATAAAAATGGATAAGAAAGTTTTCACACAAGATAAGACATTTGCATGGAAATAAGCCAGAAATACCAAAGTCAAAATGTCAAGTTGTTCTTTTTTAAAATGTTATCTCTGTAGCAATGTCACGTTTTAGATTATCTCCAATTGGAAAAGATTATTATCTTGTTGAGCTTTTTCGTTTGCCTTTTCTTATAGAAAGATAAAGTTCAACAATTGGGAAATAAGGTTTACTTTCGGTTCTAACGACTTAATTAAAATCGTTAGTGAATAAAACGCAATAAAAGAATTAGGAGTAGATGAAGCAAGTTCAGGAAACTTCTATTACTAACCAGCAGAGCGTTACCACTGTCGGCCAAGGGAAGATTCTATCAGGCATGTGTATGCAGTGTGATGACGTATGAACGTGAAACCTGGCCAGTGAGAGTTGAGGACATGCGTTACATGGAGAAAATGATATGAGAATAATACGATGGATGTATAATGAGAGTTTTAAAAACTAGCTTAGTTCTGATGACCTTAGAGGAAGATTAATCTCGACAGTATAGGAAGATGTGTACAGAACAGTGGACTTCAATGGTATGGCCACGTTGAGAGAATAGAGGAGAGGTCTTTGGGTTAGTAAATGTAGAACAGTTAAGGTAGCAAGTTCAGTTCACAGGGAAAGGCCAAAGAAAACATGGGAAGAAATGATAAAAAATGGACTTGAGAGAAAGAGGGATAAAAAAGATCTTGCCAATCTGGAAGTCAGTTTCTAAAAGACATCCAACACATGCCAGCATGTAAAATGGACATTAAACCGAATATGATGATGTAATGGACAAAATATTTGTTTAATATTTTGAACAAGTCTAATCAAATATCAGATCTGATAAATATGACGGTTGAAATGGGAATGTTTCAAAATTTTATTTAAAAATTGATTTGTATATTTTTGTCATGTATCTGTATATACACGGACTAGTGGTAGTAAGTATCATAAAGTGGCTTAGTTTAGAGTGCGTAAACTAGTAAATCAGGAATGCGAGTGGCCAATGGCAACAAAAAGCGGAAATCAAGATGAATTTCCCAACCTGGAGGACCACGGCTTCCATATGTGTGTATGTGTATATGGAAAGGGTAGCACAGAAAACACCTTTTTTCTGAAACAACTCCAATCAGCTTCAACTAAGGAAGTCAAAATGAAGAGAAACACATTGAGTATGTATGTGAAGGGAAAGAGACGGAAAGTCATCTAACTGCCCTACCCCCTTTCATGAATCCTTTAAAGTTTAAGTGCAGAAATTGACTTTTAGGTTAATTTGGAAGTCAATTTCTATCTCTGACCAGGTCTTTATTTATCCCTCTTTCTCTCATGTCCATTTTTATTACTTCCTTTCATGTTTTCCTTGGCCTTTCTGTGTGAACACATATCTATGGGAGCCTCTAGCGATTTAAGTGGAAATCCGCTTTTTCTGGATAAAAGAAATGCAGAATGCCACTAAAAAGTGGAGAACTCACATCCCTGGTATATATAATGAAATTGCATTCAATTCCAACTTGCGAAATCTCATTCATTTTTTGTGTTATTTTGATAAAATTTGGATACAAACAAAATTTTCTCTTTTCTCTTTATAAATGTACAACTGTTTCTCCAGTGTCAGTAATAGTTTTTGTCTTTTCCATAGGTTACTTCGAGCTAGGTTACTGAACATAGATGATGGCCAATATTTTTTTACATGATGTTTTTCAATTTTGGTGTGCAAGACATGCATATAAAGATAGTCCCATTTTAAACAAAAAAGGGCCACTTGTTAATATGGTGAGCTTAATGGAGGTGTCGTTCACAGAAAAATCCAAGTTGAAAACCAGGGTCATGGAGTGGGAGTCAGGATTTGAAAAGAAATCAGACACATAAGAATGCTAGGAGTTGGAGTCGGATTTTGTTTTTATATCTGAAGAATCAACAGTCTGCATATTGGAAGATTTTAACATAAGGAGTCGGAATCGGATATTATAGAATTGTAAAAATTGGATCTTATACCTTTCAACTCTGCAACCCTGTTGTAAACTTTATTGAATGAAAAAGAAAATTTTTTCCCTGTTATCTAATTGTATTTTCATCTGTTTTTACATGGTCCAAATGTTAGTTCTTTTTATTGATTTACTTTCAAAAAAAGATTTAACTTCATCTTTAATGTCTTATGAATCATCAAGATTCAATGTGTTAACTGTTGAAATTGCGCTTCCATATCATTTTCGCATGTCTTTTTTTTTGGGGGGGGGGGGTAATGGGATTTACCTAATGTTTGATCTAATAATTATTGCCTCCATCTATGATTAATTTTCATTTACTACAAGATGACATCACATTTGGAAGTATTTTTCATTTGATTGAAGCCTATATTTTTAGTTATACACAGTGAAAATTGACTTATGGACCAATAGCACACAAGACGGCAAATTTTCTAATTTTCAACAAAATTTGAATGGTCATAATTCAGTGGTTAATTGAGCTACTAAAATAAATTTGGTATCATTCTTTGTTTTGCAAAGATCTATGTGTTCACATTAAGTTTTTAGATATAATGAAAATAATTATTTTAGTTTGGGATACCTATGGTTGTGAGTTCAATCGCTGGTGAAGGAACTGAAGAGAAAATTAACTAAAAAGCATGAAACACGGAATTAGATCAGTCGACAGCAGTGGATTAAATAAAGGATTCAGTTCAAAATTGCCATAAGGTGACCAACTCTGATAAAAGACATCTGAAGACGGCAGAGTACAGCGACCGAAATGTGAAAATGGCAAAAACTACAAGGATACCAGTCCAAAACATGTAAATAATAAGTTATTAACAAGCTTTGTTTAATTTATTAGGTTACAAACTCAGACAAACATAATGGCTCGATGTGATTCAGTTAAATAATAATGGTAGTATAACGCTAGTATTTATTTTTTCTTCTATTTATTTAACGTCACTTACCCTATTCGGGGGGTTAGACGTTTAATGATATTACGCAGCTCACTCTCCACCTCTCACGGTTCAGTGGGTCAGCAGTCTCCAAATTCCACTCTGTGCAGTCTTGTCCAATCACTTGCTTCCAAGTTTTTCTTTGGCCAACCAACCTTCCTGCGATTTATGACATTCATGCTTCTGCAACCATTTATCCAGGATGATGAACATTCCACATGACCATACCAGCATAATTGATTCATCTTTAAGATGACCTCTATGCTAGGCAAGTGTAGTGCTTTCAGCAAATCCTCTGACCTGATGTGTTGGGTTCGGTCCGATTTCAAATTCCATCTGATCATGGATCTGTCATTGCACTGCAGATGGGCAAGAGAAGACTTGGCGAGAACCCAGCATTCACTGCCATATATCATGACACAACTGCTATACAACTTATCCCGGATGTAGAGAGGGATAGCACGTGATATTATCAGAGGCAACAACTCACAAAATTTTGCCTAAGCTGCCCTGTGATTTAAATTCGCAAGGGAAATGTTATTACATAAACAATGATAAAGGTCAGACGAGGTCAAGTAGCTGGACTTTGGGGGCTATTGTCTCCTATGAGAAAACGAGCTAGAGGAAATGACGTCAGATGAGATAGAATAGACACGAAGAACATAGACTCGGAGTTTGACACGACTAGACACAATGACTTCAGAATTGAGAATAAACAAAGTAATGGGCCAGGCCCCAAAACTCTGCAGTCCTGATCTTTCTTCTCCCCACAGTTAGCGATGAGGGAGGTAATGTCAACAGCCTAAAGTGGTTCTTCTCATGAGAGACTCTACAGACAATCTTGGAAGTGTTGTCAGTCTTTGCTGATTGTAGTCAGGCATGACTTAATTGCACTTTTGACTTGTTGATGTGCATTCCATAACAAACAGACATTTATTAGAGAGCGACAATCAGAGTGTGGAACTAAAATAAAGATATTTTGACCTCAACCAAGACATAAAAATATGTCTGATAAACTCCCACCTAACCGGAGATGCATATTTTTTATAATTATGACACTCATCTTTAAAAGTACACGTGACTCCATGGTATAATTAAAAGAAATTACAATGTTGACCTAATTAACAGATTGGGTCAATATGGCCGACGACATAATAGCTGCAAATCTAACAATGAAGCTATTGAGTGAAGAAAAACATTGTCAAAACTATGAAAGATATATACATCAAAAATCAAATCCGCTTTTCTCTAGGACATTTTTAGAATCAGGGCAATTAATTATGCCCGAAAAGTGACAATAAAACAATTAAAAATAAATAGAAAGATTTAATGTTTTAGACCTCATGAAATGAGTTAATATGAATAGGTTTTTATTTGTTTCTTTTACTTTTTATATATATATATATATATATAGATATATATATATATTACATACATAAACTAGCAGGGCTACCCGGTGTCTATTTCTCGTTTACCTCCTTCCTCTCTCCACCCTCTCTTTCTCCTCAGCCCAGCCCATTCCTCTCTCTGGACACATACACAACTCCTTTATTTCGACTCCTTAATTAAAATATCAAAGTTATTTCCCTTTAGTACATGAAAAATGGCTGGAAAACAGACATGCTCTGATGAAATCTGCGCTAGTTTAGAGTCAAATATATAATTTTTTCTAAATTTTAGATATTATTCATTCTAGGCAACGCTGATCAAGAATATACTAACTTTGTTGGTATTTGTTTTGTAATTTGGGACTTTTAGAAAATTTGCGTATTGGTATTGAAAATTCTCTTCCAATATGCTTAAACTTTTCCAGATACAAAATTAAATTGGATTTGTGTTTAGACAATTGTACACGTATTGTTTCAATCGGCATTATTTAATTCAGGTACTAGATGTACCTATCCGGCATTGTCCGGGAGTGTAATTTCATTTTAATTTTGCTTTTTTAAACTATGCCATTTTTTTTTTTTTTTTTTTTAAAACCAAATTAGAATTTTTTTAATGATTTTGAAAGTTTAATGATTACGGTATCCTTTGGTCATTAAATTATTCATTGAACCAATTTTTTTTATAAAAGTAACCAATTTTGTTAAGGTAATTTTTTAATTACCTTCACCAAGGAGGTTATGTTTTCAGTAGAGTATGTTTGTCACTATGTTTGTGTACAGACTAGTGTCCATATCGCTTGACGAATCACCAATATGGTCAACATGTCGGTCATGGTATAAGTTAAATATCCCAAAATTAAATTTGTTCTAAGTCAAAGGTCACACTTTTAGCGATAATGTCGGTTCTGTTCATTGTAGAGACTTGCTACTTGACCCATGTTGTAGCCAATGAAGTCCCACGTCTTATACGACCTTGACAAGTTCAGTCAGTCGAAATTTTGATGGAAATTCAGCTTCTGATTTTTCCAAATTTGCTGTATGGATCTGATTGTCTTTAATAACAGTAACTACTATGAACGACTTCCGTGTGATCAATTAAATAGTTTGTTATCAACGTTTTTGTGGCATAATTTTGGGAATACTTCCTACAATATGGAGAAGTAAGGCCCAGATAAGACTTTGGCTCATCTTTATATTGTCAGGAAGAGGTATGCAATCTCACGACTGACTTGTGTTCTTATCTATTTATAAAATTATTTGATGGAAATAGCTTTCAAAACTTTCCATCTTTAATACATGAGGATTTGCTAAAAAAATTTAAAGCTTTTAAAGAAATCACTTTCTGTTCGACAGTTTAAATGTTTCTAAATTCCTTTCAAATTTCGACGAGTCATAAAGTAACCCATTTTTTTTTTTTTTTTTTTTTTTTAAACTAGTAACAAAACTTGTGTGCACTCAATGCTAACAACCTTAGAAGGGAAACGTTCCTCTTTCTGGGATCTTAATTTAATAGGCTGAGCAAATGGATTTGAAAAAAAATTAATATTTGTTTTGAATGCCTACATTATACCTCAAACATTCTGTAAATTATTAAATACTGGCGCAAATGTGCCCAGAGGTTACATATTTGTGCTAATATATCACTACGCCTCAAAAGGAGAACGTGATCCAAGAGGATGGTATCATGAACATAGAACAGATACTACACTATCCCTCCCCCATAAAGGAGGTAATGCATGGGAGGATAGTCTCATGACAATAGAAGAGATACTACACCACTACTCCTGAATTGAGCATTAAAAGATAGTAATAGTTAAGTTGTGGTTTTAGAGAGATACCAAATCTCAATTAGTAATACTAGCTAATATATGCTCCTTCCGGTGGCATATTTTTGCTAGACTGCTGCGTCAGAAATGAACGCTCACCCGTAAACTGATGGAGCCCCAGTCATATTTCTTGGGTGGTTAGACATTGATTTTCTTAAGAATATTTTTAGTTAAAAATAAAAAAAATAAAATTTTTCGACCACACCCCAATTTTTTTTTAATCCCCCCCCCCATACATATATTTTTAATTAACAAAAAAAGAAACATTTTTTGACCCTCCCCTCCATACATAATATTCAGTTAAAAAGAGGAAAAACAAAAAAATTTGACCCCCACCCCCCCCCCAAATAAATTTGTTTTTTACCCTCCCCCATACATAGTTAAGAAAAGAAAAAAAAAATTGAGGAGGTGCCTCGGTCCTATCAAATAATTCATGTTTAAATATGTTATTGAAGACACCTACGTCATATCAAAGAACCAGTTTTGTTATTCTTCCAAAATGGTTACCCATTTAGTAATGGCCGAGATATTTGTTGCTTAACTTCAATTTACAACAAAACATCTTGTCTTAACATAATGAAAATAAAGTATGATAATGTGAAAAAATCCTCTCACAATGACGTCACTTCCGGAAGGATGAGTCAGCAGTTTATTTTTCCAAAATGGTCACCTATTTACTAATGGCCGAGATATATCTTGCTTAACTTCAATTTACAACAAAACACCTTGTCTTAATGTAATGAAAATAAAGAATGATTATGTGAAACAGAACAGATACTACACTACCTCCACATCTCAAAAAAGGAGAAGGGCATGCCTGGGAGGATGGTATCATAACAGAACATATACTACACTACAGTATCCCCCTGAATTGAGCATTTAAAGATAGTACATTAGTCTGAAATAGTATATACTATACTATTTCATAATAAGTACAATAGTCTTAAATAGTATAGTTTTGGCTTCAGACAGACAGATACATAAACTCCATTATTAATAGATATTTGGTGTTAGCATTTTTGACAGTAGGGTTATATTGGTAATATAATTTTATTTGTATTAACAAACAAAATCTTAGAATCTTAACTCCCAAGAATTGCCGACTCTCAGTGTCAACTCCTTATCTCTGCCGGCATTGACAATGATTTTTTTTTCAATCTCTACCGTGAAATCTTTAATTGTACTGATACTAAAAACAATGTTAATCAGCATTTTTATTCAGGTGGGTTTTTTTTTTTACCTGTAGGTAATAAAATAATTTTTTTTTTTATTAGACATAGGTTGTTCAGAAGTGTTGAGGGGCAGGTGCTAATGTGATTGCAATATACAAGAGTTGGGAGTGGGTTGATTAAGTTTAGAGAAAATTCTGTCTGTTGACAATGGTAACACTGTTGGTTAGTACCAACAGAGTGTTACCATTGTCAACCAAAGGAAGAGTCTATCACTCAGACATGTATAAACAGTGTGATGATGCATGAAAGTGAAACCTGGCCAGTGAGGGTTGAGAACATGTGTTGCATGGAGAGAAATGATATAAGAATGATAAGGTGGATGTGTAATGTAAGTCTTAAAAGCAGGCTTATCTCTGATGACACCAGAGGAAGATGAAGTCTGGAACAGTATAGAGAGATGTGCACAGAACAAGAGACTTCGTTGGTGTGGTCACATTGAAAGAATGAATGAGAGTTATTGGGTTAGTAGATGTAAAACAGTTGAGATAGCAGGATCATTTGGCATGGGAAGGGCAAGAAAAATATGGAGTAAGTGATAAGGATGGATTTGAGAGAAAGAGGGATAAATAAAGAATTGACCAGAGATAGGTTAGTTTGGAAGTCAATTTCTGAAGCCGTCCAACACATGCCAGCATGTTAAACCGAATATGATGATATTAATCATGCCTCTTTCCAAGTGTACTGATTATGTCAGTAATGGCTAATTTATTTATGTAGCAGGTGAAAGATAAACATGGTTTCGCATTTCCCTATCAACAAAACTGCCATGTCAACAGATTGGTTACCAAATACTTAAAATGCAACAACAAATAAACAAAGTGACTTCATATTGTATCTCTTTCCTATTTATGTCATATAGCAAGAAAAAAAAAAAATAATCCAATAATGAATTGGGTTATACTAGCGGGACCCCGTGGAAATTCCATGGTGCTCTCCACATCAATCTAATAGTCAGTGTTCAGCAGACTGACCAGTTGAGCTTAAACTAAATAAACTGAAATAGAAGCCTAGAAAGTTTATTTATAAGAAGGCTGGGACGTTCCATTATGTTTAGATGAGCAGGTTCATTCTCTAGGTTCTGATTGACTGCTAGTCCACGAATAGATCTATTATATAAACACTAACAGGGGCCCCATGGAAATTCCACGTAGTTTTTTACATCAATCTGTATTATAATTTACTGTCAATAATATTCCTTTTGAAATAATAAATGTTTGTCAGGGTCAATACCATTTTGAAAAAATGACTTTCTTCTGTCATTGTCAATAAATAAAACAAATATGGCTTTATTTAAAATTGTAGCAATTTAATTCTTTTTTACGGCAAGAAGACAATATTTATTGTTTTACAATAAATATTCTGTATTACCGTAAAAATTGTCAGCTAAATAAAACAAGTGTCACTCTTTGAAAAGTATTTATTTAAAATTGTACTGTTTTAGTTGATGAGACAACATAACTTGATTTTGGAACAATTCATTTTAAAATGAGTAATGTCAGAATGTTTTATCTTAGCGACATCAGATAAGTCACCAATAACCATTTAATTGAACAATCTCATTTTTAAATGTATGAAGGGTGATTACGTACGTACACAGTGACTTAGCAAATAAATGATCCCTGTCGGTTGCATTTTTTGCTAGGTTGACGCGTCTTTTCCTCCAGTGACTGAAGAGTACCACTGTCAACAATTAGCCCTTCCATAAACCTTGGCTTTTTGGCTAAGATCAGAGTGCAGTATCTGTTCTGGTGGATGCTATACTCTGTAGACCGGTACCGTCTTGGCCTCCGGGCCTTGATTCCGCCGATCTGAGGGTTTGTCCTGTGCAGTTCTAGGAGGTCAACCCTCCCAAGCTTTGCCTTCTCACCCTTTGAGAAGGGTGAGGTTTATTGTTAATCGCCTGAGGCGCTCCTACCAGGAAATACCGACGGGGCTGCCAAGGCATTTTTTGTAGGCCAAAGCTTTACTTTGTTACTTTTCAAAATAGAATTAACGTTGATTTTTTACTTTGATGTTTTATTAAGTGTATTATCTTATGTTATACTTAATATTTTCGGTACTTTTGCAATTTAAGGACCGTGCTGAAATAACGTTATTATTTAGAAACCCATTATAAATTCAAGAAAAAAACAATATTTAACACCGAGTTTATGATTTGTTTTTTTTACTAAACAAAATATACCCTCCTTTTTGGAAGCTAACCGCTTCAATATACCCCAAAAATATATAGAAAACATAGAATTTTTATATCGGGTACGAAGTTAAAATCTAGTGTTTATTTATTTTTTTGAGATTTTTTTCTACCTTGCGAATTATTAACGTTGATTTTACTTTTCGAGTAAAGTAAAAAAATAAAAAAAAACAAAAAAAACAAAACGTTAATTCTATTTTGAAAAGTAATATAAAAATAAACCGAAAATAAAAATATTGTATTTGGGAGGGGGGAATAAAATGTCAATTCAATGCTTATTTTTAATAATGAAGACGATTCTTTATTTTTAAATGATTGCGATTAATTGGTTCATGTTAGTCAGGTAAGACAAATCCTGGCGGTCAGTGGAGTCTAGTGGCGGTAACAAAACGTGCTGCAGCGCACCCTTTTTATACCGGTGGTAAAATCAAAAATACATTTTTTTTAATTTATCTATTGTATTACTCATCTTTTGCAGAAAAAAAAAAACAATTATTTTAGAATACAGATTGGGGGGGATCAGTTTTGCATTTTGGTTACTTCGGAAACAAGTCAGTCATTTAATTTCTTTTTAATAGTTAAAAAGAATTTGTATAAATTACTTTGTAACCCTTAGAAATCTGAAAGGAATTTAGAAGCATTTAAACTATCAGCAAATTATTCTTAATGGAACATGATGCAATTGAACATTCTAATAAAAATTAAAACTAAAGAAACCTCATTACCTATAGATAAATAGGTGTAACAGTTACCTCCTTTATAAATCTAACTAGCAGGGGTACCTGGTGTTGCCTGGGACTCCACCCCACCCCACTCCACCCCGTTTTCCCCTCCCTGCAGGCAAAAGTGTTATCTCTCTTCTCTAGGCAAAAGCTGTCTTTACCGGTCGCCCCCTCATCCCCTAACTCAACAGTCGACCCCCCCCCGCGCCCTACTGTCTTCCCGCTGACTATCTCCCTCTCCCCATTGCCAGGAGAAAAAGTAAGTACTGTCTTCCCCTTTGATGTATATTTAGGTCATTGTTATAGAATAAGAAAAAAATCTGGGAGTCGGTGGGGATCGAACCATCAACCTCAAGGTGGTGGTCCTTCGTTATCCAACGGCCCAAACGAACAGAGTATAAAAACTTAGTTTTAAAATTCATACGCTTATATATTTGTCTTTATGAACGTACAAATGTTCTTTGCAGACAATCGTAATTTTCGATGGTTTACCATAGAGTCGCTTTTAAAACTTTTAAAATGAAGTATACATTTTAATAAGAAAAACGAAAGAAAAAGATTCACTGTAAATAAACGAAAAAGAGAAGAGAAAGATTGTATCTCCCTAGGTGATAAAAACCAAGATGGCAGCCATATGAAACATGAAGAGGAGAAGTAGTAAGTAACAATGAAACTATGTTTATCACAAGCTGAACCCTATTAAAGCTTTGTCCTGGTGTCGATGGAAAGAGTAACAATACATCTGAAATAGGAAGTGAAGAGTTCTCCCATTTCCTTTATTACTAATGAACATATTGATCAGGATTAAATATACAAAGCGTTAAAAATAGATTAAAAACGAATTTTTCTTTGTAACAATATGGACCAATATGTGCCGTAAAACGCTGATGAAACAGATTTTTGTATGAAGCTTGTAGCAAAAAAGCTACTGGGCACAAAACTAGGCAAAAAAAAAAAAAAAAAAAAAAAAAAAATTTGTTTTATTTCATATAAAGATGATTATTATCTGACAATATTACATAAAATGACATCATAGTATCAAATAATCGACATAATACTATTACATGATAAAATATCTGACACAATTGACTATTGAGAAAGCAATGGAAAAATGGAGACTGGAACCGATAATTTGAGGACAACATCTGGCAGAAATAATATAGACAGGCATTCTTCAGGGAGACTCCCTATTTCCACTACTTTTTTGCTGTATGGTGCCATCAACCAACATATTGAGGAAATGCAATACAGGATACAAATTTACAGATGCAAATGACAAAATAAATCACCTCATGTGTACGATTGATCTGAAATTACTGAATAAAAAAAGATAGAAAACTTAAACAACTAGAATCTTTAGCAAAGATATGGGAATGGAAAAATGTGCATTACTTCAGGTGAAGGGAAAATTCGAAAACAATGGAAGAATTACCCAGCTGAGGTGATGAGGGCACTTGGTGAACGTGTTAATTATAAATACCTGGGCATTCTGGAAGCGGACGTCACCAAATCAAGAGATGACAAAAAGAGAATCTGAAAAGAACAAGAAAGCTCCTGGTAACTAAATTATCTCGTAGAAACCTAATAAAAGAACTTGGGCAGTATCCATGGTAAGATATTTCGGACCATTTCATAAACTGGACAAAAAAAATTTCAGAACCTAGATCAAAGAAAATAGGAAATTAATGACTATGCACTGCCCCAGAAAGATTATGTTGATAGACTATGTAAAAATGAAAGACGGGGGAAGAGGACTGATAAGTATTGACCACTAGTCTACACAATAAGAGGACTAGAGCAATACATAATACAGAGATGCTGATTACTACGGCCAAATGCAGCGCTATCGTAAATATTGTAGAGCAGCGAAACGAGAAACAAAAAAGGCAAAAAAGAGATAAAAGACTATTCAAAAGACGGATCAAAGAAATTGCATATGAGAAAATATGAACATTGCTATAGAAATAAAATTAAAAAAAAAAAAAAAAAAAAATGAATCACTGACAGTCATACAACAACACAATTATAACAAACTATGTAAAAGTTTCTTTCCTAGAACAAGATATGAGTCTGCTTCCCAATTGACTACAGCATGGTCATCTTCAAGTCTAATGGAAACAAATACTTGTCGAGCCGTCCTCTTGGAAAATGAAGTATTCTTAAGTAATCTTCTGCCCATTCCACCTACTGTTTCCAAACCTCTCATAACGGTGATCATCGTCCAACCAACAATCCCTTTAATCCTCATCCTCAAGTCCCCCCCCCCCGGGCCTTGATAAGTGATAACAAAAAAGCATAAAAGAGACGAAACCCAAGAACAGCAAATGTAGACTGGACAAAGAGATGACATGGTAAACCACATAAGTGAATGTAGCAATCTACTTTAAATAGTATATAAAAAACAAACATGACTGGGTTGGGAACTGTGCAAATGACAGTGCACTGAACATACCGACAAATAATACAGACACAAACCAGAGTCGAGCCTGTATTGAAAAACGAAAGGTATATAATCCTTTGGAACATAGAAATACAAACTGAAAAACTTATTCAAGCAAGACCAGATATGATAATAGTAAAGTAGAAAAAAAACCTGCTAAATAGATCTTGCCATCCCAGCAATTACAGGGTGAAGGTGGAAAAACTAAGTAAATACATGTAACTTGCAAGAGAGCATATAGAACATGACAAATATAATAATACCCAGAGCACTACAAACAGTTCCAGATAACCTGGGAAAAAAAAAAAAAAAAAAAAAAAAAAACTAGAATAAATTGGAATCAAGGATTAACACTATACAAACCACGACATTGATGAAAAACAGCTGAAATATTAAGGAAAATCCTTGAGTGCGGAAACCAATCCACATAACCAAGTGATACTGTCCAACATCAGATAAGTTGAAATAAAAAATGGTGCTGGTACCTAACAGGAACAAGCATAGAAATGACAATCTTACAACACAAAGACTTAAAGATAGTGTTAAAAAAAAAAAAAAAAAAGTAGTGAGACACAAGTCGTTCTGAAATATGACCAACAAGAATCATGAGAAACATCTACACATTCCAAAAGAACCATAACTGCACAAAGAAAAACACTCTTGCCATAAAAGCAAATAATCACATCTTGACTTACTAGAGGTCAAAGATAATAGCATAGCAAGATATTACAATAAACATACACAAAGAAAAACTCCTGTATAATGATACACTGTGTTTATGTCTATGTATTTACACTGAAGAGCTGTGATACAGAAAAACAGTGTCTGTGGACAACTATATTTTATATAATACTAGCAGAACCCGTCGCCCGGCAGGAGAAAGTACTACCTATTGCATGACGTTGAATAAAAAAAGGCAACGGTCTATTGTTTTTTCTTCCGTGTTGGCGAATGTTTTAAATTTAAAGAAAAAGAAAAAAGTGGTAGAGTAGAGTGGTATCGAAAAACCTACCTTCTTACCGATTGCGCCACTGTTTCGGCTTACAAATACATGTGAAAATAGGCCAATTAACCTAAGCTTGATTATTGGCATGCGTGTTAAATTAATACCAGGCAAATAATAAATAACAACCGGTGTTTTGTGAAAATTAAACTGTGTTTATTAGTTCCCGGTGTCGATGAGTAAAGTGACAGTACAGAATTGTTAGAGAGGAAAGTTTTTGCTACCACCTATATGGAGTTGGTTTTTCGGAGAGACGTAGATAGTGGGCTAAATGTAATATTTAGTGTTAGGTAGAAAAAAATAACAAATTTACTAAAACACGCTCGAGTGAATAAGTGTTATATAGCGGTGAGTTTAGTAGTCTGTGATGCATGTGGTTATTTTACTATACTCCGAGAAGGTACAGGGGAAAAATCGTCTCTACTTTATAGATAAGATTAGCAGGACCCGGGTCCCGGCGTTGCCTGGGTAAAATAGAAAAAAAAAATGATTTTAAGACTCAGTTCGTGTTGCAGAAAAGTAACTTCTGCCTGAATACAGGTTGCGTTTTTTGACACATGGACTTCCTGCAGGAGGTAAATGAACATACTAAAAGTGTTAAGTCGTTGTTCCAATGCAAGTAATTTACATGATTAAAATCGGATTTATCCATAGTCTGACATTACAAGTGTTGAGGGGACAAAAGAATCCACGTGAACAAAATTGTATTCATGCAGAGGTTGTATTTTGCCACACAGACTTAGGATTAGGGTTTTTTTTTTGTCACACGTAATTTCTGCTGGAGGTAAATGAACATTAAAAAGTAAACATAATAATGACCAGTCGAATGTAGAAGATTGCAAAAAGTAAACACTGTTTGCACCCCACCCCTGCACTAAAAAGAACATGTAAAAATATTTGGTACCGGTGCAGTTTTTGAACCCAACAAAACCGATTTTTTGTTCGGCATGTACCGGCCGTCTACGTAAAAAGCCGGAAGATGCCGAAACGTTTGTTCTTTACAATCTTTAGTTCGTTGAAAAATGAAGCACAAAATCACAGAAGAAAATAAAAAATGTAACTTAAGTTTCCCGTGAAAACAAAATATATTTCATTGAATTTCTTCATAAAAAATACTTCTGTATTCGACAGCTCATTTTTTTTCATTCCGCTTTTTTTTCTGGCTGTTTATGTATTCCTGCATCTGTAGAAGTCGGTTTTGTCTGGTGCAAACACTATACCAGTGCAAAATATTGTAATTATTTTTTTTTTTAAATAAAGTATTTGTACAACTTACTCGAAGACTTTGAATTTAAAATACGATGACAATGTTATTTTCAAGTTTAATGATGATGCAAACAATTCTTGCAGGAGGTAAATAAACATTAAAAAGTTAACAGCATAATAACGAGCAGTAGAATGTTGAAGATTGCAAAAAAATAAATATTGTTTGCACCCCGGATATTTGCCTATATTGACTGAAGTTGCATGGGAATAATTTAGTTTACTAATATAGAGATATACTATATAATCGACAAACTGATCATCTTTACCTGATCCGCTATAGGTGGATCAAATGATGTTTTCCACTTAGCATAATGCAATACTCTTCTGCAAAAAGAAGAGAGTCCTATCAGTTACAGTATTCTAAAAAATGTAAACAAATAAATAAAAATTAATTTCAAAAATATATTTCTTCCATTTCCAGTAGTGGGTTCATTAACTCAGATGGTAGAGCATCGGACATGGCTGGTGACCAGGTTTTGAATCTTGTGGTCGATGTGTTGCTCACCACATTTAGCCACACTGAGGAGTCTTGAAATGACAACACAGCTGCCTAGATGACTATATTTTATTTTTTATAAGTGAAAGCTATCGCTAAAATATTACCCCACCCACCCCAACTTGGATCTATTAGTCTCATGAAAACATTTGGAGACCTCTTCCTGAAGATTAAAAACCTACATATGAACGATAACACTAGGAATAGCCTTAATATTACCTCCCTATATACTAACATACTTAATAAATGTCTTAATTTATTAGACAGATTTTTTTTTAAGTCTTCAACTCTGTATCAAATCCATCATTGATATATGTAAAAATATTACTAACAAGACATTTTAAATTTAATAGCAGGTACTATAAGAAAATAATTGGACTACCTATGGTAACCCGGGTTAGCTTCTCAATTCTTAGAAGCCAGACTCCCAGCAAACATCAAATACAGATATATCGACGACATACTCATTTTCCTTTACTACAGACAAATAGAAAACAAATTCCATCAATTTCTCATATGAAAAAGAGCATAACTACATCATCCCTTTCCTAGACATCCTCATTCACAGAACAGACAACACACTAGCTTTCAAAAATATACCATAAACCCACCAATAAACACTATTAATATACACTTTTATTCCCACTGCATAATCACATTGACACGCCGGTTCTTATTAGATCGCCAAAGTTAGTACTTGATGGGCAACCATTAGAATACCAGGTGCTGAGAAAAAATAATAAATACAACCCTGAAGATGCCTTTAGCAAGTACTTCAGTCTAACTTGCTAAGCCACATATGCGTTGACACAATGGAACAACCGTCCCCTGGGTGGAAGTTCAGTTATTATGTGGCATAGCTCCTTGGGTAGAGTATGCTATCGTTATTCCCACCAGAACACAATTAAAATAGGCCTTTGCCTATGTACCCTAAGAATAAGCAACCCCAGTACCTACCTTATGAATTTAATAAATATAAATTTAAAATATAATGCAAAAAACACTGCATATTTAACAAAAACACCAAGTGCACTCAGACGCATCAACTTACCTACAAACATATGCAATGAGCATAACTACAACAGTATCCAAATTTGGGTTCTGTATCATAGAAATCAATACACAAACCATCAAAACTCATCAACAAAAATAAAAATACTGACCCCATACCTACCACACAAACTGGCATTTATGCCATCTGTTGCAGAACATGCAGCAATTATTACATCAGAGAAACACCGTGTACAATAGAGCTATTAAACTGATGACAAAAATACTCTTGTTGCATATGTTGGATTTCAATCATGAATTAGAAGGCCTCTCTAATAAAAACTATGCACAACTCTCACCGTAGACATCTAATCGAAGCGTCTCTTATTATTGACTCCAAAAATACGGTTAAGCAAAGAATAAGATTTTTTCAAATTATTCCCATTTTGGCCAAACATTGTTGGTGAAAAATTTTACTAATCTTAACAGCCACTTTTTATTTTTCATTTCTTACATCTGCATTTTCTTCATCCTCTATCTCTTTTCAATATGAATTCATTCTCTTGTTAACCAGCCACTTTTTACTTTCTTATATTTCTTTAATGATAACTTCCTACTGATCTACCTAATTCCCCCTCCCTAATCCTCCACCTTCCCTCATAAATTTCTGTAAAAATAGGGGTCAAACCCGCCTAATATCTTACTTGTAACGATGCTTCTTCAATAAAAGTAAGCAAAATATGAGTCCCCCACACGGACTGTATTTTCTATTTTGTTTATCCTTTTTCCATTTTATTTTATCTACACTTTATGTCAAATTCTTATCTTTATATCATATCTGTCACTCACAAAATTAGCTATAGTTCAGGTTTTCATCCTCAAATGCTGTCAGACTAATCTACTAAAATACCCCCCACCAACTCGACAAGCAGAAAAAAAAAAAAAAAAAAAAAAAAAAAAAAAAAAAAAAAAATCACACCCCTTCACTGTAGAGGTCCCCAGATGCCGGAAAGCTTTCTAGTCTAATAGCTTATTTCCTCCAACCATTGCCTTTGGAATTACCTCCCTACTCCTTGTTTCTCCCGACTGTACTAACATGCAGAAATTTAAATGTAATGTGAACAAGCATCTCACTGCACAACTCCTCGCTTAGGGGCCAGATTTATAGAGGCATCCTATTTCAAAGTAGCCCCTTACGTCTTAGTGGCAAGGTGCTTCGTTTGGGGTGAATTAAAGTAAAACAAGAAAAAAGAAAGGTCAGTCGTTATGTGATCACATCTGTCTGATTATTACACCTACATATCTAGTATTTAAGCAGACAACCTTTAATTGGAATCACAAAATGGATTTAAAATCCATTGTTATACAGGGTGGGCAAAAATAAGGGTCCTATTTTTAAAAATTCATAACTTTTTTATTTATTGTTTTTTTTTTTTTTTTTTTTTTTTTTAGAATAAGTAAAGGACCCCTTCCGAAGCAAGCATGAGCCGTATTAGCCCTAAGGAACGTACGCTCATTTAGAAAACATTATTTTTGCTTAAAAAACTCAAAACAGTGTAAAAAAACAATACTTTAGTTTTTGTAAGTTTTAAGGGTTTTTCGGCTAAAATTTGTTTTGTTTATTTCAAAAAATCTCGGAAGGGTCAGTCTACACACACATAAAGTTTGGTGAGTTTAACTTTTATTTTGTGGAAGTTATTCAAATTCAAGTTATTCAAATTTAAAGATAGGACCCTTATTTTGGCCCACCCTGTATATGTAGAATTTGGTATATTCGGACTACTGTTCTCATCTTGGGTGTTTTTATCACAACGTTTCGGCCGATGTAACCTCCGACCTTCTTCAGGTGTACTTTGTCGAACTCAGGAATCTTTCTGTCAAACTCGGGAATCTGGACGGAATTTCGAACGGAACCCTTTATTTAATCCACGAGGATAAGATGCTCTTGTTCCATCTGCCATGATTGGGAAGAAGTCTTCAGTAATTCGCAATTCTTCGTATCGCTCGCACTCAGGATTGAACTGAATTATACTTAGTATTATATCCACTGCGCCACGGATCCTTGCGGGATGAAGAATTGCGAATTACTGAAGACTTCGACAGAAAGATTCCCGAGTTCGACAAAGTTGTGATAAAAACACCCAAGATGAAAACAGTAGTCAGAATATACCAAATTCTATGAATTATCAACCCACATGACAAAAATTCTGAAGCACACACACGCACACACATATATATATATATATATATTATACTAAGCCCCTTTAAGAAATTAAAGTTGAGCACTCTCGGGGATGTTAAAAATAGACGGTCAAAAAGCTCTAATGCAAAGTTCCGAATAAGTTCGTAGAACACTCTCGACTAGTCTTCTATCTGTGCCCGCTTCTAGGTACATATAGATCTTAATTTCCCTTAATTACGTGACAGTTTCTGTTGGCTGAGTGGATATGGCGACTGCTTGCAGATTCTAGGCTGACTGTGAACCAGGTTCGCGCCTCTCGACCATCTGAAATTGTTACTTTCCTGCACTGATGAGAGCAATAAGCTTGAAACGCTAGCGTCTGTAGATAATAATTTAATATTTATTTATAAATATTATATATATATATATATATTAGTCATCAGTAGGCAGCCGTTTCGTCGTATCACAATTCTTCAGTGTGGCTAGACGTAGCAAGCGTAGCAATATAGAAAACCCAAATGCCAGGTCAGATACAAATGTGATCAACAAAGTCAAATGTCTTATCCACTGCGTCAACAAACTCGCCATTGACAGAACTTAAATCACTTTATGCTGCCCCACTGTGGAACACAAAACCATGGGGCTGCTTCTCAGCTGACTACAACATGATCGTTTTCAAGTCCAATGTTAAATTCTTGTGGAGCCGCCCTCTTAAATACTCAAATTCAAATCCTCATGGTGTTGTCTTACCGTCCACCTGACAAACGCATTCACCCTTATCCTCGAGTGGCCTTTGGGCCTTGATAAGTGGTCACACACACAGTGTTACAATGAAACGGTATTGTCTGTTCAAATACTAGTATCTACTTTAAATAATATGGCATAATAATAAATAAGATGGCATTGTAATAAATAGCAAATAAAAGAGCATATCGCATCCTAAAAAAATATTTCAATTTTAAAATGTGAATATTCAAATAAGTTTATTTGGTCAGCTTACAATATTAGAATGACATCATGGCAATATATATTATAACGGCTCTACTTTTTATAGTATTTAGCACTTTTGGATTCAATATACACTACTTACCAAGGTTGTGAAATCAGAAGGGCAGACTCCAAAAATTCTGACTCCGATAATTTGAAAATATCTAGTTAGATATCCTTATTTTAAAGTCTTCCAATATTCAGACTATGTTGATTCTTGAGAGATTAATAAAAAAAATATGACGCAGACACCCCCTCCCCAGCACATCGCACTTAGACCCCCCCACCCCCACCCCCAGCACTCTAGCGCATCACACTCGGACCCTAACCTCTGACATCGTCACCTTGCTATTTACCACAACCAACGGAATTCAGTAAAAAAAGTGCTTACTCTTTGCCTGCCAATATTTTTTTTGTTTCAGATGCAACTAAAGCCAAATAATGACCGGCATAAGTCTCACTTTTGAAAAAAAAGTTAATGCATCATAAAATGCCACTGAAAGTACAAAAAACGTCACGGAAATGCAAAGAAAATTTAGAACACAGTTTCACAGGAATCCACTAAGGCGACACACCAGTGCTCATATCGGAAATAAATTGAAGCAGATAAAATTGTTTATAACGCCCACAATGAAGCACTGGTCTACATAATATCACAAACCATCCAGCCCATAAAAGTTTTGCTTCAATTAATAAAATGTCTTTAGAAGTCAATTTCTAAAGACAAAAATAAAAAATAAAATGCTATCCAACACATGCAAGCATGTAAAACAGATGCTAAACTGAACATGATCAAACAATTTTCTGGAGAACCAAAGACATCCACCCACAAGAGAACAATCGATGAAATCCATTAGTTGGCCTTAGCTGGTTTTGGAAAATGGTGAATATTTGCAAACATGCAAGAATGAGTAGACTAGGTGAATATTGGGAGTGTTTTCTTTGATGCCATTCAATTTTTTTTAATTACACACATGATTATATATATATATATATATATATATAAGAAATGTCCTTGTTTTAGAAAGCATCGTTTATATGGTAATATTAATTAAAAATAATAATGAGCAATTAGAACGCCATACAATGCATTTTAGTTTTATTAACTTTTTTTTTCTTCAATTTAATTTTCGAAGATATACTTCATCAGAATTTCTGAATTTCAAAATAAAGATATATAAAATAACTTTTTTTCCCTCATCTCGTTTTTGGTGTTATCGGTTCGGTGTTGATGAAACGAATATGGATGACAGTCTTTTTGGACGGCACGTGGCGGTGCAAATTGTAATAAGAAATGTTGTCCTTGGTTAGAAAGCATTGTTTATATGTTAAAAAGATAAAACTAAAATGCATTGTATGGCGTTCTAATTGCTCATTATTATTTTTAATAATTAATATTACCATATAAACAATGCTTTCTAAAACAAGGACATTTATTACAATTTGCACCGCCACGTGCCGTCAAAAAAGACTCATCCATATTCGTTTCATCAACATTGAACCGATAACACCAAAAAAAAAAAAAAAAAAAAAAAAAAAAGGTATTTTATATATCTTTATTTTGAAATTCAGAAATTCTGATGAAGTATATCTTCGAAAATTAAATTGAAAAAAGAAAACTTACAACTAAAATGCATTGTATGGCGTTCTAATTGCTCACTATTATTTTTAATAATATATATATATATATATATAAAGTAAATTGAAATTGTTCTTATTTCATTGACTGGTATAGCTTAAGAAACAAGAACTGCCTAAAAACATGTTTCGTTATCCATTTTTGACATCAATTTATCCATGTCATGAAAAAAAAAAAAAAAAAAAAAATTTTTTTTTACTTCTATTAATAGATTTCGCTATTAAGTTCAGATCAAGATTTTAGTTTTTATAGGTTTTTTTTTTCGTCTTAGGTGTAGGAGTTTGTACCCTTTCATTAACATGTACTATGCCTGTCACTCATTACATCAAGGTATTTTATTTAATAGGATACTTTTTTTTTTGCTTCAGTTTGCTACAATTACAGGTGCACATTCTAGTAACAATCTTTCACATCTTACTTACAAATTGTTTTATATGGTTTACAGCTATTTATTTATCTTACAGCAAATGACATTTGTTTAGCAGTCATATTTTTCCAGGTGCTTCCATACATTACAGTGTTAAAGGACTTATAATTTATCATCAGATAAACGTCTTTATCTCTGGCTAGGTCTTTATTTATCCCGTATGTCTAGATTACTTAATCCAATTTTGATCAAAACCCAACACACAAGTTTGATTCTAGAAAATATTTAAAATTTCAGGCTTAAGCGTAAGGGGTATTTAGAATAAACTTAAATTCAAGGAATCTTGCTTCATTGGTATCAATTGACTATGCATCAAATTCAATTCGAATCTGATATATTTTAATTAAAAAAAATGGGAAGTTTTTCCATATCATGCCCCTTGAAAACCTTTTAAAATATCCCAAAGAAACTGAAATTTGGGGGAATATTTATTAATTCATATCTAATACCTAGTGTTAAAATTTCACAAAGGTATCCGAATTTTTAAAAAGGGCTTCTACCCCCTTAGAATAAAACTAAATAGACTGTATGCTTAGCAGCTGTGTTTCAAAATTAATAATGATCGGTTAATTAGTTTAGGAGTGAATCCTGTATACACAAATATATACACACGTCCCTGCTGCCTCTTTCACACAGAAGAGATGTTGCTAGCCTCTCTATGCTGTATCGTTATGTTCATGGTAGGTGCTCGACTGAGCTCCAATCCCCGATTCCACCTGTAAATAATAATCCAGGTAAAACATCCACAGCATAGTAATCCAAAGAATTTCAACAAGGTTTATAAAAAGGGCTCAATATCAAAGAGCTTTTATATATGATTATTTTTATTTACACAGACATGTACAAAATCTGCGACACTGGCATGTTGATGTTATCGATCAGCAGCTATTATAAACCGAGATCTCATCAGGCGGAGTTAAAATCCGATCTTAACCTTAGATCACATTTGGTAAAGAATTTTAACTGCCTGATGAGATCTGTTTATAATAACTGCTGATCGATAACAGACATGCCAGTGTCGCAGATTTTGTACATGTCTGTAAATAAAAATAATCTTACAGAGACAGACAGACACACACAAAGAGACAGACAGAGAGAGACGGAGAGACAGACAGAGAGAGAGACAGAGAGAGAGACAGAGAGAGAGACAGAGAGACAGAGACAGAGAGAGAGACAGAGAGACAGAGACAGAGAGAGAGACAGAGAAAGAGACAGAGAAAGAGACAGAGAGAGAGACAGAGAGAGAGGGAGGGAGAGACAGAGAGAGAGGGAGGGAGAGACAGAGAGAGAGGGAGGGAGAGACAGAGAGAGAGGGAGGGAGAGACAGAGAGAGAGGGAGGGAGAGACAGAGAGAGAGGGAGGGAGAGACAGAGAGAGAGGGAGGGAGAGACAGAGAGAGAGGGAGGGAGAGACAGAGAGAGAGGGAGGGAGAGACAGAGAGAGAGGGAGGGAGAGACAGAGAGAGAGGGAGGGAGAGACAGAGAGAGAGGGAGGGAGAGACAGAGAGAGAGGGAGGGAGAGACAGAGAGAGAGGGAGGGAGAGACAGAGAGAGAGGGAGGGAGAGACAGAGAGAGAGGGAGGGAGAGACAGAGAGAGAGGGAGGGAGAGACAGAGAGAGGGAGAGAGACAGAGAGAGGGAGAGAGACAGAGAGAGGGGGAGAGACAGAGAGAGGGGGAGAGACAGAGAGAGGGGGAGAGACAGAGAGAGGGGGAGAGACAGAGAGAGGGGGAGAGACAGAGAGAGGGGGAGAGACAGAGAGAGGGGAGAGACAGAGAGAGGGGGAGAGACAGAGAGAGGGGGAGAGACAGAGAGAGGGGGAGAGACAGAGAGAGGGGGAGAGACAGAGAGAGGGGGAGAGACAGAGAGAGGGGGAGAGACAGAGAGAGGGGGAGAGACAGAGAGAGGGGGAGAGACAGAGAGAGGGGGAGAGACAGAGAGAGGGGGAGAGACAGAGAGAGGGGGAGAGACAGAGAGAGGGGGAGAGACAGAGAGAGGGGGAGAGACAGAGAGAGGGGGAGAGACAGAGAGAGGGGGAGAGACAGAGAGAGGGGGAGAGACAGAGAGAGGGGGAGAGACAGAGAGAGGGGGAGAGACAGAGAGAGGGGGAGAGACAGAGAGAGGGGGAGAGACAGAGAGAGGGGGAGAGACAGAGAGAGGGGGAGAGACAGAGAGAGGGGGAGAGACAGAGAGAGGGGAGAGACAGAGAGAGGGGGAGAGACAGAGAGAGGGGGAGAGACAGAGAGAGGGGGAGAGACAGAGAGAGGGGGAGAGACAGAGAGAGGGGGAGAGACAGAGAGAGGGGGAGAGACAGAGAGAGGGGGAGAGACAGAGAGAGGGGGAGAGACAGAGAGAGGGGGAGAGACAGAGAGAGGGGGAGAGACAGAGAGAGGGGGAGAGACAGAGAGAGGGGGAGAGACAGAGAGAGGGGGAGAGACAGAGAGAGGGGGAGAGACAGAGAGAGGGGGGAGAGACAGAGAGAGGGGGGGAGACAGAGAGAGGGGGGGAGACAGAGAGAGGGGGGAGAGACAGAGAGAGGGGGGAGAGACAGAGAGAGGGGGGAGAGACAGAGAGAGGGGGGAGAGACAGAGAGAGGGGGGAGAGACAGAGAGAGGGGGAGAGACAGAGAGAGGGGGAGAGACAGAGAGAGGGGGAGAGACAGAGAGAGGGGGAGAGACAGAGAGAGGGGGAGAGACAGAGAGAGGGGGGAGAGACAGAGAGAGGGGGAGAGACAGAGAGAGGGGGAGAGACAGAGAGAGGGGGAGAGACAGAGAGAGAGACAGAGACAGAGAGAGACAGAGACAGAGAGAGACAGAGACAGAGACAGAGAGAGACAGAGAGAGACAGAGAGAGACAGAGACAGAGACAGAGAGAGACAGAGAGAGACAGAGAGAGACAGAGAGAGACAGAGAGAGACAGAGACAGAGAGAGACAGAGAGAGACAGAGAGAGACAGAGAGAGAGAGAGACAGAGAGAGACAGAGAGAGACAGAGACAGAGAGAGACAGAGAGAGACAGAGACAGAGAGAGACAGAGAGAGACAGAGACAGAGAGAGACAGAGAGAGACAGAGACAGAGAGAGAGAGAGAGACAGAGACAGAGAGAGACAGAGACAGAGAGAGACAGAGAGAGACAGAGAGAGAGAGAGACAGAGAGAGACAGAGAGAGACAGAGACAGAGAGAGACAGAGACAGAGAGAGACAGAGAGAGACAGAGACAGAGAGAGACAGAGAGAGACAGAGACAGAGAGAGACAGAGAGAGACAGAGAGAGACAGAGAGAGACAGAGAGAGACAGAGAGAGACAGAGAGAGACAGAGAGAGACAGAGAGAGACAGAGAGAGACAGAGAGAGACAGAGAGAGACAGAGAGAGACAGAGAGAGACAGAGAGAGACAGAGAGAGACAGAGAGAGACAGAGAGAGACAGAGAGAGACAGAGAGAGACAGAGAGAGACAGAGAGAGACAGAGACAGAGAGAGACAGAGAGAGACAGAGAGAGACAGAGACAGAGACAGAGAGAGACAGAGACAGAGAGAGACAGAGACAGAGAGAGACAGAGACAGAGACAGAGAGAAATTGCATGCAGAATTCTATGTTCCTTTGCACCCACTTTTTTTTTTTAATTCTTACTTCTTATAATATTCGATTTGTGTGGTAGGGCTCCGAAGTAAAGGGCCATTTATTGAAATAAATTTTGGTAAATTTATAGTCTTTACCCCCACTCTTCCGATTGAGGCACACTTGGCATTTCCTAGGAATCAATGATAACTCCGTTTACTCCTGCTTCAAGAACTGACCTTCTTATTAACATATCCATTCTTATTTAGTTTATTTTTATATAGTTTATTTTTATATAGTTTATTTTTATATAGTTTATTTTTATATAGTTTATTTTTATATAGTTTATTTTTATATAGTTTATTTTTATATAGTTTATTTTTATATAGTTTATTTTTATATAGTTTATTTTTATATAGTTTATTTTTATATAGTTTATTTTTATATAGTTTATTTTTATATAGTTTATTTTTATATAGTTTATTTTTATATAGTTTATTTTTATATAGTTTATTTTTATATAGTTTATTTTTATATAGTTTATTTTTATATAGTTTATTTTTATATAGTTTATTTTTATATAGTTTATTTTTATATAGTTTATTTTTATATAGTTTATTTTTATATAGTTTATTTTTATATAGTTTATTTTTATATAGTTTATTTTTATATAGTTTATTTTTATATAGTTTATTTTTATATAGTTTATTTTTATATAGTTTATTTTTATATAGTTTATTTTTATATAGTTTATTTTTATATAGTTTATTTTTATATAGTTTATTTTTATATAGTTTATTTTTATATAGTTTATTTTTATATAGTTTATTTTTATATAGTTTATTTTTATATAGTTTATTTTTATATAGTTTATTTTTATATAGTTTATTTTTATATATAGAATTCACTCCTAAACTAATCAACCGATCATTATTCTAGGCAACACGGTAAGTAATGAGGTGCATTTTTTAAATTGACACTTAAAAAAATTAATGGAGAAAAAAAATTGCTGAGTTATGTAATAAAAATTTTAACCAGAATGGTGCACATGCACTTGAGCATCAATAATATGTGCAAGATAAACTACTAAATTAATGAATTTATGAATTGTAGGCAACATTAGTAATGTGAGCACATTCAGATATTTTTGTAATCTTTACTATTGGAAGGGGGGGGGGGGGTACGGTATGATTTCCTACTTAATAAATAATGTTTAACTAGTGAGGCCTGTGTAAATTACACAAAATGTTTTCAATACTAATTATCTTGTTCCTAACCTAAACATGTTTGAATAAAATATAAGATTTGACTTGTATATTTATTTTTAAAAATGAACAATACATGAAACAATTTACAAAACTTCTTTACATACAATATTTCTAGTGAAGGTAATATTTCGACGACTAACCCTTATTTTGTAAATGTTTTAGATTAAATTAAATTCAGCTCCAATTCATGAGTAGTAACAAAGATTCGGAAGGTTGTTACTTTTGATGTAAGCATGACACACAAAATAACACGCACGCTATCGTATTTATATGTATCTTCCCGGTCGTGCCCTCCCCCCCCCCCCCCACCTTCGATATAGAAAAAAAAATATCTTAGAGGTTGGTTGGTATCGAACTATAAACCAGTCGGGCCGACGTAAAAATCCTACATTGCTAACAGTTGCGCCAAAGGGAAATACTTGAAATATTACGAAAATTAGGTTACTTTAATGATTTTCCAAATCTAGGTGCGGCACGCATGCGCAGAGCTTTTATGTAAACGTGACACACTAACACACACACACTATTGTATTATATATAGATTATTTAAGCTGTAAAAAATATATTTTTCGTCATGGATAGAGTACATATGTTTCTCTTATATATCTCTCTAAGTAGGAAAATGGGTAGCTCAAAATGTTATAAATATCGCTTATACCATCCTGAGACGGATAGTCTTTTAATTTATGTATATTATTTTGTGATAAAGTTATATTTAATAATTTTTATTGTTGATTTCAATAAAATATTTACTTATTTAAATTATATTTTTAATTATTCTAAAGTTTTAGAAATATGAGCCACAGTGTGTATAGCTTTTACAGTTATTTCAAGTCATCATACTTTGTAAATTAATAAACAGTGATGTGCGTCCGGTGAAAAATGAGAAGTAATCAGTGAGAAGAGTTCATTTAAAGGATTACTCTAGAGTTTTTTTCCATGCACTCTCCACGCAGACACCTCCTTCAAGACACTGTAAAAGTACACACACTTTCATTGCAAGAAAAAGAAAGAAAAAAAAAGGTGTTAAGTATTGCGAACAGCGAGTTTAAGCATCAGTTATTCAATTAGACTTCCTTCAATTTTTTTAAAATCAGAAAATCCAATGCTTAATTACAATTTAACATGCAAGAAAGCATAACATTTTATTTGAAAATAAAATTTAACTTTGCTTATATATATATATATATATATACACACACACACACACACAATTGACTTATCAAAGTCATGTCATACTGCGATTTATTGTCAGCAAAGAAAAGCTAACGTTGCAAGAGAACTGTTGTCAAATGAAAACTGCACACCATTAAAGACGAAATTTTATGAAAAAAAAAAGTCTTTAAATAAAAAAAAGTCTTTAAATAAAAAAAAGTCTTTAAATAAAAAAAAGTCTTTAAATAAAAAAAGTCTTTAAATAAAAAAAAGTCTTTAAATAAAAAAAAGTCTTTAAATAAAAAAAGTCTTTAAATAAAAAAAAGTCTTTAAATAAAAAAAAGTCTTTAAATAAAAAAAAGTCTTTAAATAAAAAAAAGTCTTTAAATAAAAAAAAGTCTTTAAATAAAAAAAAAAATTTTTTTAATAAAAAATAATGGCGAAATTGAAAATTTACAGTTAAAAAATGTCAATTCATTCACATTCGGATGTTCACAAAAAATTCGTTTGCACATCGAAAACGACTCATTGGGTAGACTCTTTAAAGTACATTAAAGGTTTAGTTAGAATAACTGAAAAAATATCAAAAATAAACTTACATTTAGTATTCGAAAACTGATACTTTCTTCCATTCGGTAGTGTTTTCATAGAAGAATTCAAAAGACAAGTACAGATAATTCATTAATTATATACTTTTTTGTTCATCCAAAAAAAGGCATATTGCCAATGAAGCATAAGGAGATACTGTGATAGGGGTCAGATTGATAGGGGACTACCTGGGTGGGAAATTGGGCAGCAAGATATTTGTAAAATTTTGCATATTGGTATGGTTGGGAGAACAGGGAGCAGGAAAAAATTCCAAAGGCAAACTGCCGAGAAAAGAAAACTACCAGAGTAGAAAATCTTCCCGCATCTCGGGACTTCTACAGTGAAGATTTTGCCTTTAGTCGTGTGGGTCATGGGTATTTTGGGGCACAAGCACAGCAAGTTTGTCCGAGCACACTTTGTGAAATTACTTGTAAGAGGGAGAGGCTAGTGGTTGGTGCACCAGCCAGATGTGACAATATTCCAGGCATGGGCGAACGGTGGGTTTATAGAGATATAGATGCTGACAGATGTGAGAAGTTTTCTAACCCAGGAGAGGATACCTTCCTTTTTTGCAGCAAACTTGACAGCATCTTCTATGAACTTTATTCTGATTTATGTTGCCTGAGAATGTCAGGCCAAGGAGCTTGAACATTGAACTCAGAGTACGATTGACCATGACAATCAGTGGTTGGAAAGGTTTCTTATAATTGTTAAAGGAAAGGAGCTTTGTCTTGTAACATTAAATGTGACAATCCATTTTTGGTTCCATTCTACTACTGACTGGTGGTTATTTTCCAAGGGTTCAGCCATTTCCTTACATGTGTGGCCATTCAATTTGGCTCATGCCGGGAATAGAGCATGGTACCATCAGCAAATACACCCATCTCAGACGCAATTACATTGAGGAGGTCGTTTATGATTAGGAATAATATAGGCTCAATTATTGATCCCTGGGACACACCCGCATTGATGTGATGTTTAGATGTATGGCCATCGACAACGACCTGGATCTTTCTTTTAGCTAAGAAAGATCTGATTATATTAAATAATTGTCCAATAATAATTTTATGTCAGACTGTGTCAAAGGCTTTGGAGATATCTAGCGCTACCTCCTAGCTTCATCTGCCTTATCCAATGTGTTGTATATATGCTCAGAGATGACCATTAGGATATCTGCAGTGGAACGAGATGGCCTACATCCATACTATTGGTCAGGGAGAAGTTTAGCATTTTCAAGGTGATGAACTATCGCAAGATCGATTAAGGATAGATTTAGCAAAGAGCGAGAGGAGATTTGCGGGACGATAATTTTGTGGGTCACTTTCAGAGTTCTTGAAAATTGATACCACAGAGGCAAGTTTTGAGCTAGCAGAGAAGCAATATTCTGCAAGGCATTTGTTATACTGTTTGAAGAGAACCGAGTGTTACTGAACGCCTTTGTGCAATGTGTCCAAGATGAGAATAGTTGGTTTGTTTGTAACAGTTATGCGAGTAGCAACTGGCAAAAAAAAAAAAAAAAAAAAAAAAAGCTTAAATCGATATGAATTTCCCAACCTAGGGTGGTACGGCTGTGTGTATGTAGGGAAGCACAAAAAAAACATTTCTTTTCCTAAACAATTTTAATCAGTTTCAACTATGAAAGTCAAAATTAAGAGAAAAACTAAGGGAAGGAGACAGGAAGTCATTCTTTGATGGAGCGAAATTCATCTACGCCCTTCATGAATCATTTGAAATCTTAGTCTTCACGGAAAAATTAACATTTTCA
Organism: Sepiola atlantica; assembly: GCA_963556195.1. NCBI lineage: Eukaryota > Metazoa > Mollusca > Cephalopoda > Sepiida > Sepiolidae > Sepiola > Sepiola atlantica. The sequence goes on along the minus strand of OY744531.1, from coordinate 77,561,172 downwards.
GAGAGAACTGTTATAAGACGGAAAAGAAGTCAAGACGGGAAGAGGAAGAGAAAAATAGGAGAAGAGAGAAAGATAAGAGTGGAAGAAAGATAAATAAAACTGAACCAAATAAGGAGGTAAGGCTTTAGCGATTTGTCAGAAATCAGCTTTTCTTAAAAAATAAAAAAAAAATTTTTTAATTTAAAAAAAAAAAAAATGCTTATGCCAACGAACCAAATTTCCTTCCTTATTTCTAGAAGAGTGAATCGAAAGGGGAGATAATTCCATTTATTTTTACGAGGACTCGTAACAAAACGATTATATTCGAATTTTTTTCTTACGGGAAACCGTAACAGATGGTGCAGCAAGAGAATTTGTAAGATACATTAAAAAAATATATATTTTTGTAATAAAATACATTAAGAAACGGTATTAAAATGGAAATAAATTAGATTCATTTTAGTAACTTTAATATTAGATAAAATATTAATTTAAAAAATGTTTTACAGAGTACAATTGCAAAAAAAAATTATCAACTTTGCCTTATCTCTAGTTAGATATAGAATGTTTAAGATTTAACGCATTGACATCAATTTTCGGAAAATCAAGAAGAGAATTAAGACAGTTTGAATTATCACCCCTCCCGAGAAAAAAATAAAACAAATTATCTCCCCTTTCGATTCACTCTTCTTAAAATAAGGAAGGAAATTTGGTTCGCTGCCATAATGCATGAGCACCAACAAATTGCTTTTATCCCCACCCCCTAAAAAAAAAAAAAAAAAAAAAACTCAAACATTTGATTACTTATTTTTCTAAAATACTTTAAAATTAAAAAAAAAAGTGCTGGTGCAGATTAGGACCCAAGCTAAAATCGACTTAGCGTCGTTAGGATTAGGGTTACGATTAGCTTGGGTCCCAATCTATACCAATACAATTTTTTTTTTTTTTAATATTTTCAGAAAAAAATAAAAATAAAACCACCTATTTGATTTTTCTAAAAGAAATTATTTAAAATAAAAATACAAAACTTTTCCTTCCAGCAAGTTTTAATTATAAAGTTTTACATAAAAAAGATTGATTTTTTTTTTTTTTTTTTAATTATGACCGTTTGGTGCAGGAAGAGTCTATTGATCGGCTTGCTTTTATACATTCGGAATACAAGTGGCCCTTTCTTCTGATACGCCAAAAATACTAGTGCGATAATCATCTACACAAAATAAGTTATTTCCAAAATTCACAGATTTCTTAATTTGAAACAAATGTACATACGAACACACTTGTCCATATTTTGTTTTTGTTTGTATTCAAACATTGTAATGATTCAAACTTTGGTTGGGGTAATTGAAAAGTATCAGATAATTAGACCGGATAAGTAGAAATTCGAAAATCTTATTTACATTATTACATAACGGGTCATATTCTAGGATTTCTTTGTATTCAACCACTTGCATTTAAAAGATTTCCCCCCTTTTAATTTATTTTACTCAGTTTTTATTTTTTTTTGGGGGGGGGGTGTAATTCAAAAATTATCGAGACAAAAAAAAAAAAACATTTTAAAAAACCTACAATTACAAGTGTTTTCTTTGTTTTTAACTTCCTCGTCAAACTTGTCCCTCCCCCTCCTCGGTATACTTTCATGGTAAATGTTACTATTGGCGACATAAATTAAATGCAGTTTGGAAATTCGTCAAACCTACTTATTTTGGGTTTACCTACTCATTTTTGACGGATTTGCGTGACAAAAGAAAATTGATCGAAGTTATAACCATTTTAAGTTCCGTAAATTATTGGCTGTGAATAAAGTGATAAAGGTTCCAAACATTATCTCCTGTCAACAAACAAGATACCTAACCCCTTATTACTTTACTCACAACAAATAATTACGTAACTTTTTTTCTTTTTTTCTTTCTTTTTTTTTAACGTAAATACGTCACAAATGATTAGGTAAACTAAAATAAATTGTTTGGGACTAATTTCCCAACTGTATTTTCTTTTAAATAACTCATGTCTCCCATAGTAAAGTTTACCCCTGTCATTAACTATTGTCCGTGTTATGTTATCAAACATTACTTATTCAAATATTAGCCGATTAGTTTAATGTGTTTCGGTGTTTATTACTTCGAAAACTATCCAATACGACGCAATAATTTTTTTTGTTATTTATTTATTTATTTATTTTTTTTTTTTTTTTAAACATACTTCACTTTGATTCTATTCTGTTTATTTTATTTTTTTCAAGATCTGCAGCATTTGTATTCTTCGGAGTTTCACATGATTCCACAGTGCATTTTAAGAAGGCCAGAGGTTACATAGGTCGAAACATTGTGAAAATAACGGATATAAGAGAACAGTAGTCCGAATAATCCAAATTATCAATATTCATCTAAAAAGATTCAGAGACATAACTGCAGCATTGAATTTGGGGCTTCTGTAGTTTCAATGACATTAAAATATTTTAACAAATGTATAAACTCTGTTATGTACTTACGTGTTAGCTGAAAATAATATTGTACAGAAAAAAATACGCAACTTAATCCAGTATTTATTAAATTATAAGAAAAAGAAAAAAAACGATCTCATGTATCGGTAGACATTTCAGCTTACATATTAGGCAAGGGAAATAACTTTCGGAAAAAACTCCAAATATAAGAAATTTTTGGTTTATTGTCTTCTTTTCAGTTACCACCTAAGTACATAAGTTTATACATTTCTTTAACTAATTTTTTTTTAAAGAGAGGCCTAACATGTCAAACTACACAAGCACCTTTAATTTAAATGAATAACTTAATATAAATGAATTAAATATATTACAAAATAAAATTTCTTCCCTCAGCTCACCAAAAAATAGACTATTTCCCTAATAATGATTTTGTTTTGTTTACTTCAACAATAACAAAATCGTTGTAAAGTTTAAGACAATGAGAGTAATCTCCCCTGAGTATGAATTACGCGTCATTGAATCCGGTCTTTGGATTCGAATTAAAATGTAGCATCTGTTTTCGTCCTTAGTCAGAGGAGGAGAACTCTGAAACTGAGCTAATACAAGGTGCCCAGTTTGAGGTGGAGGCTGTATTTTCTTTACATTAAAAACTGACTTTGTCCTAATGGGAAAAGCAAGTAAATAGAGAATCTCTACTTAGGATTGGGCCTTTGTAAGTCCGTAATATCACGCGTACCCCAACCAGATTAATTGTTGTTTTGTTTGTTTTTCTTTTTATCAAATAAAAAACGAAAAGCGTAAAGTTAAAGTTATTGATGCCAAGGATACAAAAATATAAATGCTAGCTCAAAGAAATTCAGCTCCCAGTTTTGCACCAAAGAAACAGGGGCCATTCAGGGTCCCTATTTACTTGCCTACCCATGAGGGCAGAGTAAGACACAGGGTCTGTTTTTGATCTGGAGAAAATCCAGCCCCCTAAAAAAAAAAGGGGGGGGCACTCTGGATTGGGACAAAAATTTAAATTACCACAGTCTAGAAGAACTTCTCACTCACTAACCGAGGGGAGAACAGATACTACACTGATCCACGACGGCAGTGACTAATTCCAGCCATCCCGATGTCAATTCGTCCAGATGCTCCTCAAAAAACAGAACAAATGTAAACCTATAAGTTTTTCAAAGCTAGAAATAACTTTCTATCCGTCAGTTTCAAGGCTTCAAAATTACTTTCAACGTCGAAGTGTAACGACAAGTAAATACAAATACGTTATTTGAATATTAGATTCTAACAAAATGGCTGACATTTGTTTACGTCATGGCCCTTCGACAGTCGAAAATAATTTTGAAGCTTTTCAAGTAAACTTGCGGTTGGACAGAAAATCATTTCTGGCTTAAAGTAAAATGCAAAAATCAAGTACTATGGTTCATTTGTGCTTCTAACGTGAATTTATTACACGCGCCCCTGTCGTATTAAAAAATGGATTTTTTTGTGGTACCTGTAAGGAATGGGTATCCAAAGGATTTCAATACTTATCTATTCAGTCCCGAGTATCGACAGAGAATACAGTCAGTGCCGGAAATGGCCGAAATAGTTTACGATTTGAAGTTTTTTTTTTCAACTTTATATATTTTTTTAAAGGGTTACATTTTTTTTTCATCTAAACCTTAACCTTCGCATGCGTAGTGTCGTTTTCTTTTTTACATTTTTTTTCGCGGCCTTTAAATCGTAAACTGTTTCGACCATTTCCGAGACTGATTGGATACGTACTAAAAACCCTCTGGATACTCATTCCTTACAAGTACCAAAGTTGTAATGTCAGATGTTATTCGTAGTGTGTGAAGGAAGAGAATAGTGAAGTGGCATCTAACAACAAAGAATTCCACTTGCATAAATATTTAGATAACAATATTTTCTTTTCGACCTAAAATTCAGATTGTTAGCATTTGAAATATTCAACCAGTTCAGTTAACAGTAACATACAAATCTGGATGCTTTTTGACTAATCCTCGATAAAAAAAAAATGTAAAGTGTCTAATGTTATGTTATTGTACAGACAAGTATTATTACTAGTTTTATTGAAAAGAAATAAGTAGGTTGGGTTTTATTTAAGATATTAAAATTTTCTCATCTTTCGGAAACAAGTTCATAAATGGCTGCCTTACGAACATCAAATCAGATCGCCACTTGAAATATGAAGCGAAGCCGAACTTGGGTCTCTACTGCCACCCTAAGCTTGTAAAATGAACCTTGAACATTGTTTATCATGAGAAATCGGTGCTTCTTGAGTTCAACCCCAATATCTAAAAAAGGAACTCGTTTTAAGAGCTAATTAAAGAGGAGATAAATCTACTAAAAAGCTAACAACCCCCCTCCCTTTCTCATGTTAAGAATGGCGACAATTTTTACATATTGGGGTTGAACTCAAGAAGCACTGAAAAATTCACTCTTAACGTTCGAAGACGAGTTTATAATTGTAGCCATTATGACTGCTGTACGATCTGTACAGGAGGCGACGCCAAATTTAGGGTCTCGCCCTAGATCCCAGCACTCTCGACTGACACCCCCAGACTTGAAGGACATGTTTCTGTATTCAACATCGTCAAATAATCTGTTCGTGTAGATTAAGCATCAAAATAAATCCAAGTTTAAATTATCTTCGCTTCGAAAGTTAAAAAGCAAAAACTTTTGTTTTTCACTAAAACCTCAAATAATACTTGTTTATCCTTTTTAAATTCGGTGCCCTTATCGATCCTGAACCAGTTTTCGTGACGTTCGATTCGGAAGCGTTCAGCTGTTCTACGCAAACGCCCGAGAGTTGACGAGCCGATTTGTACCAGACGATATTTTTGCTACGGTGCTGCGTCCTATGATAATGTTTTGCTTGTTTTTTTGGTTTTTGTTTTTTTTGTTACGGTTAGGGTTAGTGGTTAGGTTTAGGGTAAGGAATTTTTTAAAGAAACTAAGAAAATTAAACATTTACATGAATTTCTTTTGAAAGAAACAGGAAAAAAACATAGCGAGGTTACTGTTATAAAATGAATACTGTATTTTTATTTACAAGGAATTTTTTTTTGAAAAAAAAAAAAAAAAAAAAAAAAAAAAAAACGTACCAAAATTACTTTTATCACATTTTTTTAATTTTATTATTTATTTTTACTTGCTCGCGATGATACTGCAGTGCAAAGCTGTTCGTACTTCATTTTGGGTTTATTTTCTTCAAAAAAACTTCCTGACAAAAAAAAAAAAAACGTCTTCGAAAGCATTTATTTTCACTCTGTAACTAAGTTATCGGCTGCTCGCTGCTTCGGCTCGTCGACACTCGGGCGATTGCGTAGGACAACCGAACGATTCAGAGTCGAACGTCACGAAAGCTGGTTCAGGATCGATATCAGTACCTTAAATTCTACCCAATGAAGATAGTAAGACATAAGGTCAGCTTTTAATACAGCTTTTAATATAGATATTCCAGCTCTCTAAAAAAAAATTTAAAAATGGGACATTGGGCAGGGAACAAAATATACCTGCATAAAATGCATCCCTTCAAAAGGAGGAGGTAATGCCTCGAAGATTGCCTCCCGATACAGAACATGTGCTACACTTTGATTCTGGTCAAAAAGAGGCAAATAATAATAAAATAAAAAAATAGGTACCTAATAGTGCAAAGAATTTCAGTACTTACGGAGCTTCCCAACTTAGAGCTGGTGGTAGGGTTAAGGGTTTATTTTTCTTCTCTTTTTGGGGGGTGGGGTGGGAGGCACCCGGACTTAGAGTTCATAGTAGAGTTAAGGGAAGGTTTTACGGAGAGGAAATCTCCGTTAAATTCGTGGTACGCTATTCTGCATAAGTATCCAACAATAATAATACTTCGTCCGTCTACAACATCAAATTAGAATAGGATTGACATTTTCGGCGGAGATTGTTATGTCAAGAAGCAATGAAATCTGCCGAGAAATTAATAATATTTACTTTGATAGAATTCCAACGATTGTCCACGAATTTGTAATTATTTTTAAAATGTGGATTTCGTATTTGTGTAAGGCGATACTGAACTGTCTGCGTTTTGTTGCGAATTAATTGGCCTTTCAATAAATATACATTTAGTTGTAGATGATTTGGGGTTGGTTTGTTACGAAAACTTAAAGTTCATTTCAAGAGATGGTACATTTCTACAGAATTTGAACGGAACTGGTTCTTTGGGGGGGGGGGGGCGATTTCCAAGAATAGTTAATAGTAAAAAAAAAAAAATTTCTTTTAAATAAAAAAGAGTGAAAAAACAAAGTCAACAAATAACTGTTACCAAAGGCTATAAAAGTTACTTTTCTACTTACCTGCCTATTTTTTTTGTTTTAAAGTATTTTAAAGCGCTTTTATTTATATATATTTTTATCATTGCCTTAGGAATCTTGTAAACCTACCGAATTAAATATAGCGCCAGATTTTACCTGATGTGAAGCCTCGGTGTCGTAACAACTCAAAAATTAAAAAATACAGCAAATAACTTACTAATCGATTAAAAATTTAATTTTCAACCGATCTGTATATTTTTATTAGCTGTATTTTTGTTTCATTTTTCGATTTTAGGGCGATTATCGAGGCTTCATACAGTAAAATCCAGCGCCATGTTGAATTCGTCGGGTTTACAAGAATCCGAAGGCAACAATAATTTTTTTTTAATAAAAGCGCTTTAAAATACCTTAAAGTACAAACACCTTATCTAGGTAGGTAGAAAAGTAATTTTTATTGCCTTTGGTAACATTCATTTGTTGCTTATTTGTTCCCCCCCCCCTTTTTTTTTTACTATTAACTATTCTTGAAAATCGCCGTTTTTTTGTTGTTGTTTGTTCCTTTTTTTTAACCCGAACGAACCTTAACCTAAGTTCTCGGTTTAGTTCGGCAAAAGTCGGTTCGTTTTGGTTCAAAGATAACCCAGAAGCCATCATCAAAACAGTTGATAAATATGGAATATGGTCGGATATAGAGCAGTAATGAACGAGAGAAGAGAAAAGACGACAACTAATTTAATAGTACATTGTACTATTAAGTTAGTTTTACAAAGTACAACTATAGGAGGAAAAAAATCTCCACAGAAAAATAGGCGTAAAAAAGTACATTTTGTTTTACTTTTGAACCGTAAGATTTTTTTTACTATTGTGTACTGTAACCACTTATCAAGGCCAAGAGCCACTCAAGGATAAGGGTTAATCAAATGGATTGATTGTCAGCCGAAACACGAGGAACACTATGGGAGTACGGTGCTTCTACAGAATTTGAACCGAACCGTTTTTTACCGAATTAAACCTAACTAAAATCAGTTAGGTTCAAATTCTGTGGAAATACCGGGAGTACTAACAATGGCCAATGATATGAACTACGTTTGATTACTTTGGGGCAGTTTATGATAAGAATTTGTTGTCTTTAGATTTGAAGAGGGTCAAATTGTAATCAGCAGGGAAGCAGCCCCGCAGCAATGTGTTTCACAGGTAAAGCTCTAGTGTTCATGGAAATCCAGCCTGACGATAGATTGGGGGGGGGGGGGGGTCATTCGAGCACCTTCCATGCAAATAACGGTAAAGTAAAGAAACTAGCAATGTCTCCTGTGAGAAAGGGGCTGTAGGGTCGATTGAACTTTAGGTACCGTTAGACTATCTCGCCCGGTCTTATTCGCTTAAATATTGGATAAAAATAGATTGTTCTGAAATTGTACTTTTCGTCCTGAAATAGCTGGAAAATTGTCTCTGTGGTACATATCTTCAAAACTTTAAAAAGTGCATAAGAATTATATTTCAGGAGAAGGAATACAATATAAGATCTATAATCAATTTTATCAAAAAACAAAAAAATAAAATAGGTGAAACCCACTAGAAATAGCAGAGATATTCCAATGGTCCTTATAGTACAATGGAACTGTTAAAAATGTGTTAAGATTTTTTTTGAATGGAAATTGTGTTAATATTATGGTGGGAGTTATTCATACAATACTCGTGTTAGACTAAGTTTCTACTTTTATACATTGTTTAATTTTTGCCCTCAAGTAACATCCATCTGGTACTTTATTAGGAATATATATCCAGGAAAATTTCAGTAGTTACGTCATCAATTCCGAGTTTCACTGAAGACTTCTGAGACTGGCGAACGTTAACGAACTTCACTGAACAAACTGAATGTATAATTAACTTTATTTTTTGCGAAGCAGTTATTTGGTAATTTTATAGAACCACACCCACCGTAGTTTCCCCCCTAAAAATTGTAAGATTCTACTTTTGGGGGGCAAATTACATGTAAACAGCCTTTAAAATATCCGCAAAGAAAAAAATGTTTTTATTATTTTAGAGGGGGGATCACTTATATAATTTTAACGTAAATTGAGCACCCATTTCTTGGCCACACCCACTTTTTTTTCTTGACCACTTAGCGCTGAATGGCGAGAAAAATAGTGGGAATATTTTTCTTATCCAATTGATTTTTATTTTAAATATAATTAGGAGGGGGGGGGGCGTTCTTTTAATTTGATTTTTTTGTGTTTTTAAATATTTTAACATGCTTTTTATTGCATGTTTTTTTCGGGCGCAACATTTTTTTAGTTATCCAATGTAGTTATTTTTTCGTTTTAAAAAATAAATGTAAGCTTATAATTTTATATTTTATGGAGTAGGGGGGGGGGGGTACTAACTTTGGTCATTTTTATTTACCAAACTAAAACATTGATAAAACGTTTTTCCTAGTTTGTTTTTCTTTATTTTCTCCAAGAAACCAAAATATATCATTTCATTTAAATTAATAAATGGGAAAGTTTGGTCCATTTCTCGCACGAAGGGTTAAGTCAAAAAACTCTATTCCCAATAAATTCAACTTATTTAATAGACGCACCCTTTGTTTTATAAACCGTTTATATAGGTGTGATATCAGATTTGTAAGGTTAACTAATTTGCATATTGGTTTTGTTAAAGTTAATTTATTAATGAACTATTTGTTATTGTTTTTTTAATTCAATGATTTTTCTTCATATAACAAATGCTCTGTTTGCAATTTTGTTTTATTGTTTTGACAAATATTTAGTATTTGTTTTCTAACGTCGTTTAAATGCTTCAGAAAAATCGAGTTGGTCGCTCTTTCTTTAAAGCGACCGACTCGATTTTTCTAAATTGTCAGTGAAATGGCAAATTTGTTTATTCTTTCATTCTTTTCTTTCAGTCACATTTAAATATGTTTCAAATTACCAAAATGTTAACGTTTCGTGTTTGAAAAGTTTATTATTTTAAACACTTGGCCTTTTGGCTAAGATCATAGTGTAGTATCTGTTCCGATAGATACTGCACCCCATAGACTGGTATTGTCTTGGCCTTCGGGGCTTGATTTACGCCGGTTTATGGGTCTGTCCTGTGCAGTTCTAGGAGGTCCACCCTCCCAGGCTTCGCCTCCCCACTTTGTGGAGGAGTAAGTTTATTGTTTACTGCCTGAGGCGCCCCTACCGGGGAATGCCGACGGGGCTGACCAGGCAATTTTTAAAACCCACTTTCCCGACCCGACCTTGGGTCACATCTTACTGTGGGAGTAAGATAAAAACTGGCCTTGTGCTTAACTCCTGGAGAGGAGTAAATCAATACCCGATATTGCCCGAGGGAATGAGAATTGATTTTTTACTGTTGTCACACGCGAGGTCAATCTCACTGTAAACCGAAACAACTAATCGAGGTGAAACTTAAAAAAAAAAATAAATAAATAAATTTAAAAAAACGCGAGATAAGTTTTACTTAAGAAAATAAACTAATCTCATCTCCCCCCCCCTTCTGTTAACGACGCCGTATTATTGTTATTGTTTTTTTTAATTATTGTTTGAAGCAATAGTTTCATCGATAGTAAAAGAATAAATGAGATGCTGAGAAAACATACACTTTAAATTATTTATTTGCACAAAATATAAAAATTTAACTAACGAACAAATTAGGCACAAGGCCATCAAAAGTATGGGGAAAAATGGAGGCCGTTGGTCATCCTTATCTTACTAGAATCATCTTAGTCACTACAATAAAAAAATTACTTCTACTTAAAATATTTCCAAATTGTTGAAAACATTTTTTCATAAATACATTTATTTACAGAAAATCATTGGATTAAAATCGGAAGTGGGCTCTTAGGAAAAAAGGCCAATAAACTATAAAAAAAATTGTTTTTATGACTAGGCATTTATAAATGAATGACCCCCCCCCCCCAAAAAAAATGATTTACTCTATATCTTTTAATGGGAATACGTTAGTGTAGTATCGGTTCTGTTGTCATAGGACCGTCCTCCCAGGAATTACCTCCTTTTGTAAGGGGATGGAGGTAATCCTCCCAGGTCTTACATCCTACCGCGAAGGAGGCTTAATGTAGTATCTGTTCTTTTGTCAGAGGGGAGAGTGTATTTTTCTGTTGCTATGATACTATACGAACAGGTATTACCTTCTGCTTTCATGGTGATATTTTCCCAGGTATTACCTCCTTTATTTTGGAAGGGGTATTGTAGTACCTTTTCTGTTATCATGATACCATCCTACCAAACATTACCTCCTCCTTTGAGGATTAGTGTAGTATATGTTCGTTATTTCTTCCTCCTTTGGGAGTCAGTATGTGTAGTTCGTTCATCATGATATCATCCCAACCTAGCAAAATGCGACCGGAGGGAGCATATATGTGCTAGTTTTAAATAAATCTGAAGACTTCGGACTGAAGCTGTGCTCGTAAGAATGTAAAAAAATAGTTTCATGTTTTTAGCCTTTTTTTTTTTTAATTAAATATTTTAAGAGTTTTTAATCTATGCTTTTGTATGTGTTTTTTTAAATGTTTGTATTTTTTTTATATTTTAAATGTTTTTATTCTATGCATTTGTTATCGTCACTTTTACTTAGCCAAAGGCGTATTTTCCATCGTGGTCGATTTTTTCTACATATATTAGCTAATTTCACATTTAAAAAACGTGTAATAAAAAGAATAAAATATTAAGATTAGCGTAAAATAATAAGATTAAAAAAATTATATAGGAATTTTTTTCTGATATTTCTTAAGGCTGCTTACATGTAATTTTTCTCCAAAGGTAGAATCTTAATAATTGGGGGGCGGGGGGTACGTTGGGTGTTTTTCTAAGTGGCCAAGAAGTGGGTGCTCAATTTACGTTAAAATTATATAGGAAAGTGATCTCTCTTCTAAAATAATTAAAAATAAATAAAGAGTTTTTCTTTGCGAATATTTTCTTAAGGCTGTTTACATGTAATTTGCCCCAAAAAGTAGAATTTAATTTTTTTAGGAGCAAACTACGGTGGGCGTGGTTCTATAAATTTACTCTTATATCTTGTATATTGTCTTGTGTATTCCGTAATGTGGTTTCGGTGCTTCTACACAATACGAACCGAATGTTCTTTTCTTACCCTAAACTAAGTTTTAGGTTTAATTCGGCAAAAGTAGGTTTAGTTTGTTTCGTATTGTGTAAAAGTAGTTTTTTTTTTTGTTTTTTAGGGAGAGAGGGGGTATTTTGGATATAAAAAGGAATTTGTTTGTTTTTTTAGTAAAGATAAACAGAAAAAAATCCTAATTAAAAGTTGCAAAAGTAATAAGTGCATCCAACAAATTACGTAAAAGTCGGAACTTGACTTTTGATTGAAAAATAGTCGTCTGGCAAAAAAGTAACAGCGCCTTTTTTATTTGTATATTTCGGTAAAAGTCGGAACTTTATTCGGATTTCTCTGTTCGTAGTGGGAACTGTTTATATCACGACTGCAAATCTATAGATACCTATTCCTACAAAGCACCTTTTATTTTCGGGTTTATGAGGAGAATTCTGTTCACACCATGTAAAAGAACCTACTTACTTGCCTCCTCACAAGGGCAGAGTTAAACACGAGGTCGATTTTTAATGTGGGGAAAAAGTACAGTTTCCCCAAAAAGAAGCACTCTGGATTGGAACAAAACTAAAATTGCATCAGTCTAGAAGGATACATTCTCCAATGGTGGCTTTGTTGCTGTCGAACTGAGGTATGGTTCGGTTTACTATGAGGAGGTCCACCATCCCGGGCTTTACTTTCTGAGAAAGGGTTAGTTTGAGGCGCCCCTACCGGGGAATGCCGACGGAACTGCTCAGGCATTTTTTGTAAGCCAGAGTGCGCTTGCCCTAGTGCGTTGGCTTTTCAACACATCACACCTGGCTGGCTGTCAAACCGCCTGGAGAGGAGGTAAATATAATCTGTCTAGAATGATTTCTCCTCTACTGACAGAGGACAGAACGAATACTACACTTTGATCCCAGTTCGAAAGCTGAGATATTGTAAAGGTGGACCCTAACTATCGAAACAGTATCGGAAAGTAAAGAATCAAGTTGTACCTTTACATTCGAGATTTGTTTTGTTTTTGTTTTTCAATTTACGTCAAATGTTTAATACGATGGAATTTACCTATTTAAATTCGTTCCGACACTGTTCCAATAATCGGGGTGCATTTTACACGACATTCACACTTTCTCGTAAGAAAGCAAATATTTTATTAAAAAAAAATTATTATCTCAGCATAATCAATTTGTATTTAATTTTTTCATTGACACCCATCGTATTTTAGACCAAAATAAAAAATGAAAACCCACACTTCTCCACAAAATCTGTTTTCCTACCAAAAAATTAAAGAGAAATAATGGTTACACGTCCCTATTCACCGCTAACTGGCCCGGTAGTGTGTGCTCCTTTTACGTTACATTTATATAGGAAAGTGATCACCCACTCTAAAGTCTAATTTAAATTCCCTTTTTGCAAATATTATTTAAGGTTGTTTACATGTCATCGCCTAAAAAAGTAAAAGCCATTTTTATTTGGGGCTAAAATACGATAGGTGTGATAAATTTACCCAATTTTTTTTTTTTTAATCTAAAAAAAAAAAACTGTACATTATAAAAGAATGCCTTTGTATACTTTAGCAGTTTTTATTTTATTAATAAAAGAAAAAGGAACCCCTGTATTAAATTATCAGACAAGATTCCGTGTGTTTCTCGCCTATATGTAACTTTCATAATTACACATTCAATTATTGTTTTTTTTTTATTATTATTTAATATTCATCGAATATTTATTGAAATCGGTACTTCTGCAGTTTACGGACAGTGCTATTTTTTTTTTTAGATAGCATTTTCAAGTTAATTCAATATTTACGGTATCTTGTTTATTAAATTGTTAGGTGAAAGTAGATACAGAATAGTTAACAAAACCCCCACTCCCCATGTTAAGAATTAATAACATTATTTCAGCACGATCCGTAAACTGCAGAAGTACCGTGAAATAAAATGTGAAAATTAGTCAATTTTATAGAATCACTCCAGTCTCCAATCCGTTGGTTTTTAAGCAAGGAAAAAATACACTTCATTAATCTAATAACTAACCCTATGTCCAGGGTGACAATACGCCAATGTGGACCTAGGTGCGTGATTGGGTTAATGAAGTGTATTTTTATTTCTTCTTGCTTAAAAAAAAAAAAAACACCCGGTTGGAAACGGAAATGATTCTACAAAATTACCGAAAACTAATAACATTTTTTTTTAATCCTATAAAAAAAAATTTTTTTTTAATGTAAGCATTACTATATTTTGAATTATTTTTCTCCGAACCTTCCTGACCCGGGCAACGCCGCGTTGGTACAGCTGCTGCTAGTATAGTAAACGGCTGTTGCGATAACGCAAAGTTCCTATTTACTTGCCTCCATACGAGGGTAGAGTTAGACACATGGTCGGTATTTAACGTGGGGAAAATTCAGGCACTCTGGATTAGGACAATTAAAATTAGCTCAGTCTAGAAGGATTTCTTCACTGATCGAGGAAAGAAAAGATGAAGTGTCGTATCAGAACAAATACTACACTTTGATCTTAGCCAAAAGGACAAGGAGCGATTGTGCAACGTTATTTGCAACGTTTATCGAAAGAAGCGAATAGTGCTGGAAATCTGGTGGTAGTGGGGGGGGGGGAGACTTGTTGTCACTCAGACTCCAGGGAACACCACTTGTTATTGACTCGTGTAAAAACTCCCGGTGAGTAAATAATAAAGAAGACGAAAACTTACCTCATCTCCCCAGTAGAGGACATCTTTTTTCCGATCCTTTAGTTTATTGTATTGGTTGATGAATTGCCTGACCCCGTGTTTACGAACATGGTCGGCTTTTTTCTTCGTCTCCTCCCAAGTGAGAGGAGAACCTTCCGACAACAAACCCATCAGCCGTTTCTTATTAGTATTATGCCTTTTATGGTTGTTTTTTTTTTTTTTTTTTCCTTCAAGATCGTTAAATGTCCAAGACAAGCACCGAGTAAGAAGCACTGGTCTCGGAAAAAAAAACTAAGCTTTCGTCAGTGCGTTATTGTTGTTGATTGCCAACGGACAAATGTATAACGCTGTATATATTTATATTATAAACATTAAATATAGTAACGAACGAGTCAGAATAACGTGTTCAGAAAATAAGGAACGAGGAAACTCGAGGTGTAAAAAAAAAGGCAAAAGCAAATAAAACTGGAGTAGCGTGGCTGGTTTGAGTATTAAAAAAAGCGCAGTGACCAGCTTTCGTGAGTTGCCAACGAGTAACTCAACAGAACTGAAAAGCCCGGTGAGCCAGCTTTTCAGTTGACGTTCTTATTTTGCGCATGTGCAAACGGTGCCCGTAGAAATTATACCTAACGGAGAAAACGACACCTTTTCTTTAATTCACATAATGAAGCTACCTTCTTTTTTTTTTTTTTTAATAACTTTAAAAACAGAAACTTAATCGCAAATTAAAGAGTAAAAACAACGATTAAGCTATTGTCGAATATTTTCGAGGTAAATTTTGATGGTTAAGCTAAAGAGTTACGTCCAATTCATTATCGGTAGAAAATATCGTGTACGGATGGCCAAAATGACACAACTTTTTTGTATTTTATTTTTTTCATTTATTATAAGAAAGTATTTCACAAGATTTTTTTGTATTTTATTTTTTTCATTTATTATAAAAAAAGTATTTCACAAGATTTTTTGTATTTTATTTTTTTAATTTACAAGATTTTTTTGTATTTTATTTTTTTCATTTATTTTTATAATAAATGAGAAAAATAAAATACAAAAAAATCTTGTGTATTATGTATTTCACAAGATTTTTTTTTTTTCAAGAAAAGGACTTAGGTAAACTGAAATGAAACTAGCATTAGTAATTTTCCAAGAATAATATTCTAATAAGTGCTACTGCTCCTAGAATGCGGCAAACATGTATCGTAAATGAAGTATATGACAATGATTTCATACGAACTGAAGACATATCATTACTCCAACTTCACAGAAACCTGGCTGACAAATTGGAAACGATTGAATCGCTTGCAAAACGTCGTTTGTTAGCAAATGTTTGTAGCTGTGTAATCTGCCATGTAAGTTGCTCCTTCACACGGTATTCGAGATCCAGTGATGGATGGAGATGGGGTTGTCCAAAAGACAATTTTCAACTTTCAATACGGAAAAACTCTTTTTTATGAGAACAATTGTTTTGGTGATTTATCTGTGGAGTAAAGATTTTCCGCAAAAAACATTATAGAAGAAACTGGTTTGAGTCACGTAACCATCATCGATTGGTGCAATTTTTTTAGGGAGGCATGCACACAATTTCTGGACAGAAACCCTCAAAGATTAGGGGATATTTCAGATGATGGAACTCCGATAGATGTGGAAATAGACGAAAGCAAGTTCTATCATAGGAAATACCATAAAGGACATTGGCAAAGAAAACACTGGGTGTTTGACGCGGTCGAGGGACAGTCGGGTCGCTGTTGCTTGAGGGAAGTGGCCGTTCCTATAATCAGAGAGTGGATACTGCCTGACAGTAGAATAATTAGAGATGGTTGGTCTGCATATGCCAATTTATTACAGGTAGACAGTGGCGTATACGACCACGATGTTGTGGTTCATGAAAAAGATTTCGTGAATCCTAATGATTCTACAGTCCATACACAATTAATTGAGAATACGTGGATGAGGGCCAAACGCAAACTTCGCCGACAGTTTGGTACCTCAGATACGCTCTTTAGCTCATATTTGTCGGAATTTATTTGGAGAGGCCGAGTCGGCCAGAACAAATTCAGCAAGATGTTCTGTTGCATTAATTTTATTTATTCATTCTAAGAAAACTTTACTTAAATCTTTAAGTTCTTGTGAAATAGTTTATTTTTATCAGTAACTACAAGTTACTTATTAAAACATTTCTGCCAGAAGAAATTCAGCAAGATGCTGTGTTGCATTATTTTTTAATTTAATGTTTAATGCTGGTTTCGTCTCAGTTTACCAAATAATACATAGGTACGTGCAAAAATGGCCGCCTCTTGTACGGACTATGCTTATTAAAAAGGGCTTATCATTAATTATTTAATTAGTTTCCGTGTAAACTTTGATTGTGTTTGAAAGATAAAAGCCTAAACTTAATCTCTAAATGAAAAAAAAAACTGCATATTTACATGTGAAAAATAAATTATAATGAAATATGTAATCACGGCGGCTAAAAAACTAAAAAATTCAGCGAATTTTGAACTTTGAAAAAATTACTTGTAAAAATCCCTTGAAAGATAAATATAAGTTTTTGGGAACTATTTCAAAGATAATTATTAAATTAAAGTCATAAGATACTGAATTAAAAAAAAATTCCCACGTTTTATTAAAAATTAGCAAAATTATCCCCCCAAAAGGCATAAATTCGTAAAATATGCCATCACTTAACCGGTAAAGGACTTTGTTTACCAATTGACTATCGCTATGCAAAATATATGGAAGACAAAAATGTCATAATTTATAATTTTTAACTTTATATATAAAAATGGTTTTGTAATAGTTTATAGAAGTTGAAAAATTATTATTCATTAATTTCTTTATTCTTTTTAAGGTTATAGACAAATTTAAGTACCCTTATTTTGTTATGATAAAAAAGGAAATGCTTATTTAATTAAAATATTTGTGAGTGTACGCAATTAAGATCTTATTTTATTTTTAACTAAAAAGGTTCATATTTAACTTGGTATTAGTTTTTAATTTAGTAATACTCTGAAATTATTGATGATGTCTGTTTACCAATGTCTTTCCTTAGAATTTGAAATAAAAGTTTTTTAAATGTTAAAAATTATGTTTACATTACGAACTGCGTCAATTTTATCAATTTTTTTTTACATTATTTAAAACTTTAGTTACTCGATTTATTCTTAACGTGTCATAACGATAAATTACATTGATTCTTTTTAAAATAAAGTATTTTTTTAATTTTAAGTGTGAAAAGGTAAATTAACGTCAATGACTACATTGACAATTTATTCATTAGAAAAAAACCTTAAAGCAGTTATTTATTGATAAGCAGAATTCAATTTTGAAAGAAAATGTCATGTTTGAATTCTCTTTATTAATAAATGATTGTTTTTAACTTCTTAAATATTTATTAATGAAAAAAAGACAAAACAAATACAAATCTTTCCAAATAATTGACGATAAATTGTGAAATTAACGAAATTGTTGAATCTCTAAAAATAAAAATTTGAGGGCGGTGTAAAAGTGAGTGGTTGCTGGAAGGCTAATCCCAGCTGGTTATTACAGAACGGGGCTACCATACCAATCAAAGTGAATCGTTAGTAGAAATTATCCAATTTTTTAAATTCTTTTTTTAGTTAAGTTCTTGGATCTCAAATTTGTCAATTTTTTATTTATTTTCAAGATTATAAAAAAATTTCTTGCGCTGATGATGCCACGTTCATGTATGAAAGGAGATATAATTATGTCGCATTTTTTATTTTTCCAGAAATCATTAAAATCACATGAAATATGTTTTGCAATTATATTATTTTTTTTTGTGAAAATATTGATTAAACAATGCTTTATTCAATAATAATATCGCTAATTCAAAAAATTAATTTTTCTTCGAGTTATAGTGATTTTGTTAACACGGTATTTAGGGGCTTTTTTTGTAATATATAAAAAATATTTTTAAAAAAAATTTTTTTATTGTTAACATCTACAATGCTTTATTTTCATAAAAAACAAAAAAAGATTAATGCATTTTTTTTATTAATATATAAAAATATAACTTTAGTAAAGGTGTATTTTATTTTAAAAGAATTATACATTTTCACTATGATTAAAATATAAATAATGATTTCATTATATTCCGTGATTGTTGATTAATAAATATTGAAAATTTCATTAAAAGTGGTTGATTTCCTGAATTTTAGTGAATTTTTAAGTGAAGGGGGGGGGGGTCAAAATGTTTTTACATTTTGGGAATCGGCTAATACAAAATACAAAAAAATTATTGTGAAATATTTATTTTTTACATAAATGACAAAAAAATCTTGTGAAATATTTTTTTATAATAATTATTTTTTAAATACAAAAAAATCTTGTGAAATACTTTTTTTTTATAATAAATGAAAACAAAATGCAAAAAAATCTTGTGAAACAACGAAACAGACTTTTACAACAAGCCTCAAATTAATACGGCTAAAAAAGTTGTGTCATTTTGGCCATCCGTACACGATATTTTCTACTGATAATGAATTGGACGCAACCCTTTAGCTTAACCATTCTGATTTCCGTCACGTAAATTATTTTAGAGTCGTAGTAAAATAACATAACACTAAATTATAGGGAGTTTCATCGTATACGTGAAACGTCGAAATGAAAACTCGACCGGGAAAATAATAGTTGCCATCTTTATAAACAAGTAGAGAACGAGGCTAAAGAAGTTCATAATTTTCTAGTTAAACGACAGGGAAACAGGTTTTAATGGTAAATTTAAAAAATGTGGTAAAATTGTAGTCTACACCCTATACTAATTCAAAACTGGGCAGTAAAAATAAGGCTAAAACCAACAAAAAAAACAACAATTATTTAAAAATTTCAAGTGGGGGATGAGTTTCTTGTGTAAATTTAACGCTAAATGATCACCCATTTTCGGGTCACCAGGCGGTAATGATCATCCACTTCCGGATCAGATAGCGTTGTAAGGACATATACATATTTTTGTTTCAAGACAGATTAATTTTTAGGGGCAGGGCGTTAACAAATCTTTGGCATTTTTATGCTAAAAAAAATTAGCATGTAATAATAAAAAAGAAGAAATTACTTACTTTGAAGTGATTTGCCAAGAGAACGATTCAGTTGCCGCTTGTTGAATGCTGAAAGAAAGCCTACAGAAGACAGAGATAAAGGATAATATCTGTATTAATATTATTAAATTCAACAATAATACAGTTAAAGTCTTTGCAAGATAAATTGGTGCTTTTTAGGAATAGGTATCCATAGATTTGCAGTCGTGGCGTAAGCAGTTCCGATTACAAACGGAGAAAGCCGAATCAAGTTCTGACGTTCCGAATTTTACCGAAATATACAGATATAAAAGACGCTTTTATTTTTCATACCAGACGACGTTTTAATCAATTAGAAAGATTAATTTCTGGCTTTATTACTTTTGCAACTGTTCATTTTAGAATTTTTGGAATACCTTTTCATTTACCTTTAAAATTTAATTACTTCGAGATGAACCTTGCATTTTTACATGCAACAATTTCGCCTTCAGTAGAAGCGTTGCATAACTTTGAGCACAGAAAAACGTCTTGTACGGAAGGAATTTATTTGTACGAAATGCCCAGAAAATGTTTTGTGTAAATGGCGGGCGAGATCAAAGGTTTCGTTTGAAAATGCCCTGTCTGCACAAATTTTTTTTTTTCTATACGCACCGGCGCCTTTTTTTTTCAAAGGTCGAAATTCAAATTAGAGCAGATAATTGCTTTTCTGTATTTGTGGTCCCACGAAAACGTCAGTTATAAGGACATAAGACGTGAATGTCGAATTTATCCTTACGAAGCTTTCACTGACTGGAAGAATGTTTTTAGGGACGTCTGCTGTCAATTTTTCGTGCGCAACCCTCGTGTGATTGGAGGCCGTGGGTACATGGTGGAGATAAACGAGACAGTCATGAACGAAAGAAAATATAGCGTAGGAAGAGCTACAGTGCCGCTCTGGGTTTTCGAGTGATATGGCCCAGCAGACAAGTTAGAGTTTCTGATTGAAGTACCCAACTCTAAAGCAGAAACCCTAATATCCCTAATAAAGAAATAAATTCTTCCGGGGACCACAATTGTTTCGGACGTCTGGAAGACGTATGCTAACTTTGAAGACAAAGGTTTCACACATCTGATGGTCAACCATACACAGCATTTCGTGGACCCAGAGACCGGAGCAACAGCCAATCATGTCGAAAGAATATGGAAGGAAGCGAAAAGAAAAAGAAAAAAAAAGAATGCGGTACAAGTCAAAAAGTTGCTCTTCACATATCTCAAAGAATTTCTGTAGAGACAAGGATTTGGAAATCATTAACCTTTCGAAAATATCCTGAATAAAATTTCTGACTTGTACACGGTTTCAGAAAAAAATTTTTTTTTATTTCGGCTACATCGCTACCTTCTACTTCTTTGCCTTCTTCTAATATTTCGTGAATATGCCTTTTCCAAATTTCATCTTCTTTTGCACCTCCATACACACACACGCACACACACAAAAAAAACATTTTTCTTAATTTTTGAATGATTTCGCTCTGCTATACCTTTGCCATCGCCCCCCTGGCCATGCCTTAGCCCCCACCCCATCCTTCGAGCACCGCCAGAAAGTATGCCCAAATAAACCCAAACACGTTCGTTTGCCTATGAAACAGAAACTACGAATGAGCGGAGCTCGTTAATGCCTCCAACTTAAAAAAATGTCTAACTTCTACGGACTGTGCCTTGCCCCCCCCCCCTCTGGCCATGCCTTTGTCCCCCAACCCCCAACATTCGAGCACCGACAGAAAGGCTATCCAAATGAATCCTGAACACATTCGTTTGCCCATGCAACAGAAACTATGAAAGAGCGTAGCTTGTTAACGCCTCCAACTTAAATGTCTAGTCTATACGAGCCGTGCCTTGCGGTTTTAACACCCCCTAAAAAACACGAAAGTTCCTTTCATTAACGTAAAAGAAAACAAACAGAAAAAAAACAATTTGCGTTAAATAAACTTGAAAAGAAAAAACAAACCAGTAAAATAAAAAAAAATTAGCCTCTTCTCTGTGTTCACTTCAGTTATATTGTTTTAGTTATTATAAGTGTAGTATAAAATTTTCAAAAAGGGTAAAAACTTTCTTTAAAAATCGTTATGTTTTTGTACAACAACATAAGGTAAGTAATTTGTTTCCCTTTCGCTCATCCATTCATATTCAACATAATAATCTCATTTTGTGTAAAAAAAATAGCCCCCCCCCCCCTCCTCCGCCGAAGGAAAAAATCGAATTTCGTACTTATATCTCAAGATAAAGAATGGGGGTCTTTCTCAGTTCGATAATTTAATCCTTAAATAAACTATTTTACTTTAAAACTGATGGAAAAAATATTCAGAGGCGGTACCCAGAAGGAAGTCTGCAGCTGCTGGGGTTGCAAAAAGAGTGCTCCTTAAGCGACCCACGCCAACAGGGTCTGGTATCAATCAAAACTAGAACTGTAATGATAACAACAACAGGAGAATTGCACCCGTATTTATAGGTGAAATTACTCCCACTATTCCCCACTCATTCCTGACTATAAAAGTCATTCCTTCTTTGTAACTCATGTTGGCCACATATCCCCCAAACGCTGAGCACACAATCAGTAAGTACCACCCTTTTTTTTTTCACAAAACAGCTTTCTATATAACTTTATTTGGGGGAGATTTACAAACAAAGAATTAAAAACGCATAAGCATCTTGCGTAAAGTACGCAAATAATGATCACGTCATCGATTTTGTGGTGCGCTTTGGGGGTCCCTATAGTACATATGGACCATTGCAAATAATTATATTTTTACTTACAATGAGACATTTAAAAGTTCTAAATGTATAGACTTTAAAAAGCAAAGTTCCATTTCGGGACAAAAAATGATGGAAATAACTATATTTTACTTACAATGAAACATTTAAAAGTTCAAACTTATATACTTTAAAAAGCAAAGTTCTATTTCAAGACAAAAAATAACTATATTTTACTGACAATATTTTTCTGTTCCAATACATTTCTTCATAAACTAAATTATTAACCTAAAGTTAATTTGGAATAACAGAAAATTATTACGTATGCAAAATTTCTAAGGGCAGGTGAAGTGCACTTTAGCCTTGGTGGGCAATCATCGAGAGATAGTGTTTCAATAAAAACACTGGTCCTCATCACCATAAGGGAGGGCCTGTGGACGAGTGGTTATAGCACTTGTCTTTGGGCTGGACGACCCGGGTTCGATCCCACCCAGCAGTAAAGGAGAGGGATGGGCTCCACCAGCCATATGCTGTGCCCTAGACACGGTGATTCTTAACAAATCACCGCCGCTACGGGCAGTGTGCGATGTCGGCAACGACACTCGTGTGCGTTCAGGCTATGCGACCTTTACCTTTTTACCTCATCACCCACTGAGTTGGCATCAGGAAGGGTATCCGGCCTATAAAAATCTTGCCTCAATTAAAATTTCATAAAAAACTGACCAGAGATAAGTTTGGAAGTCAATTTCTAAAAACCGTTAAACACATCAGCATATTGTAAAACGGACGTTAAACCGAATATGATGATGCAAATAATATAAAAAATAAATGAAAGAACAATATTTTTCTCTGTTTGAATAGATAGAACAGAGTGCCACACGCAGTGGTTCTCGGATATCCAAATTGTTCTGTACTTCGTTTTTATCATACCCCTTGTTGTAAAAAAAACATTGCTTAGGTATGTCGATGGAAATGGGGGAAGCATATTGTAATTAACGTGGGGGTGAAGCGTCCTACAAAAAGAATATGTGTGTTTTGCGCCATTGATCGGGTGGGGTGGGGGCAATACTTGTCGTTAACCGAAATGCGATCCAAGCGAACGCTAAAAAGCAAATGGCGTAAATTTATACTCCTTTTCTTTCTTTGCGTTGTTTGTCACTTACTAGAAACAAAGGAGTTCTCGCAGAAACACGTTGGCAGTGTAGTCCTGCCAATCAGAAACCAACACGTCAATAAGTAACGCGACTTTGTGACCCCTATAAAAGGAACGAGGAGAGTTCGCATTTCTCTTTTTTTCACTCATACAGACCACGAAGACACACGCGAGAGGTTAAATATGTGGTGAACACAAATGCGATCCAAGCGAACGCTAAAAAGTAAATGGCTTAAATCTCTACTCCTTTTTTTTCTTTGCGTCGTTTGGATACGCTGTCTTTGTCACTTACTAGAAACAAAGCAATTCTCACAGAAACATGTTGAAGGCTATAAATGGTTTTCCGCCGACGTTTATGCAAACTAACTTTCTGATAACAAAAAACTAACCTAAACCAACAAAAAAAAAAACATAGATAAATGAGCGAAGGAAACATTTTTTAAAGTTCAAATATATGTCTTAGGCGTGTGTGCATAAAAACAAACACAAAAAAATGTTATATACATACAAGTTCAAGGCTGGTGGCAACAACAACAAAAAGAAAAGAGTATACAAAGAAAAATACACGACAAGAAAAATAAAACAAACAAACAAAAAATATATAATTGTAAAAATTACGAACAAAAAGAAAATACTTAACACAAAAAAGAACAAAAGAAAAATATGCATACACTACGTGGCATACACAAAAAAAAACGGCAAACTAAACCCTGTCGAGAAAAGCCATACAAAAGGAAAAAAAGGACAACGAACGACAAAATCCCACCACAAAGACAAAGGAAAAGATTAGGCATACAAAAAAAAACGACTTCAGCCCGACAAAAAAATCTTACTCGGCAGAAGGACAAAGAGAACAACAAAAAAGCGCCAAAAGTTGAACTCTACCAGGTTAAAATTCGGCTTCATGACGCAGACAAATCTAACACCTGAAATTTTATTCAGCGCAAAAGTTTGTGCATGAACACTAATGTTCTGCCTATCAGCTCTGCTGCTCGTGAGGACTATATGTGGTAAACCGAAATGCGATCCAAGCGAACGCTAAAAAGCAAATAGCGTAAATTTCTACTCCCTTTCTTTATTTGTGTCATTTTGATACGCTGTCTTTGTCACTCACTAGAAACAAAAGAAGTTTTCGCAGAAACACATTGGTAGTGTAGTCGTGCCAATCAGAAACCGACATGTCGATAACGCGACTTTGTGATCCCTATAAAAGGAACGAGGAGGGTTCGCATTTCTCTGTTTTTCACCAAGACAGACCATGAAGACACACACGAGAGGTTCGCCGTCCACCCCACTCCATCCCGACCTCTAAGGGGGACAAAAAGAACGAACTCTTCAAAAGTATGAACAAGTGTCCCTTCCTCGTGCGCACAAATAAAGAACAAATACAGTCACGCAAAGCTTTCTATGACACACACACACACACACACAGTAGTAGAACAAAGGAACAAGTTGAATAACCATTTATAACAACTAACACTAAGTATAAACTTTACCAAAGAACATTTCCACTCATTAAAATGAACTCTTTCCAAGAAACGTATAGGTTTATAAAGGCCTTATCTAAAATAAATTATTTGTTAATTATAAAATGTTTTGTTGCTATAATAATGTTTTCTTTCACTTGTTAATTCACGGTCTAAAATAATGTTTTCTTTCCTTTCCTTCGTTCATTCACAAAACGCGATACATGTGGAGCGGGCATTTGCTCGCTGGTGACCCAAACATTTCTCCTCTAATATAATCTCTCCTTCCTTTAATTTCATCCCTATTTTTATTTACTATTCACATGTTAAGCTTAACTCTTCGTCGAACACGTGGTCGATTGACATGGCCCACACTTCTACTTATATCTTATATTATCTTTTAATGCAAATAGGTCACCAATGAGTAAGTAAACCAAAATATTGTGTCTGGTTAATTTTTCAACGGAGTTTCCTTTAAAATAATTTGTGACGCCAATAGTAACGTTTATCTAAATAATATAAGGATTAAACCCTTTAGTATTCCATGATAAATACCAGTATACTGAAATCATATGCCCTTAATAGGGTTAAGATGAAAATTCATATACACTAAATGTACAAAAGCAAGGAAATTCCCAAATTTTTACACTTTTATTGTCATTAAGGGTATGCGAGCACAACAGGGCTATGTATTTTACTGGTAGGAATTTTTCTTCAGCGCACCTCACACACTTCATCAACTCATGTATAGAGATTTATACTGTAGTGATGTGATAATGAAATGGTTTGGTTGATATGTAGTCATACCTTTAATTACAATAAAAGTGTAAAAATTTGGAAATTTCCTTGCTTTTGTACATTTAGTGTATATGAATTTTCATGTTAACCCTATTAAGAGCATATGATTTCAGTATACTGGCATTTATCATGGAATGTCACTACTTTTGTAAAGGCTATGCCTCAAGACCATGGTAATTTTTAAGGGTTTTTTGAATTTTCTGTAAAACTAATGTATGTGGTAAACTGAAATTAAAATGCCATCAACTAGACCCTAGAACCTCTATCTCTGCCAAAAATCAACTGAATCCATCAAATAGTTGATGAGATACAGGGTGGCACACACGTACGTACGTACGTACGTACGTACGTACGTACGTACACACGGATAACACAAAATCACTCCTGACCTTTCTGGATCTCTAGGTTGCCATGACTAATGATGCTGAAATTCTACACACTTATAGAACCTATCAAATGAAAATTTTGTGCAAAGTTTTAACTAATTTGGTTGATTGGTTTTTGAGTTATGACTGATCAAAGAAATGAGATTTCTAGCATAGGCCGTTTTTTAAGTCTATTAAGGGATAGAGCGCTATCGCGCCACCCTTGATTTTAAGGCGCTTTTATAATAAGTAAACAAGCCACGCGGAGGCCATATACTTTCCGGGGCCCAG
This sequence comes from Sepiola atlantica, assembly GCA_963556195.1. Classification (NCBI taxonomy): domain Eukaryota; kingdom Metazoa; phylum Mollusca; class Cephalopoda; order Sepiida; family Sepiolidae; genus Sepiola; species Sepiola atlantica. The sequence continues at coordinate 77,534,876 of OY744531.1, read as the reverse complement.
TGCGAGATGATTCAAACACTGCCTCAGTGATAACCAACGTCACGCTGGTCGAGGGACAGATGACCTGTGTCATGTCTCTGTGGTGGAAATGAAAATGATGAATATTCCAAACATCTGAGACAATGAGTTATTTGAATGACTCGTTTTTAACTTTGTTTTTTTTTTTAATGTTATTTTTCCTCTTTGCGGGTTTAATTTCTGAATTTTATCAGTTTTAATATTTTTAAAACGCAATTTAAAGCCAATTCTAATATTATTATTATCTGTAATTCTAATGAACGTGAAGTTGAACAGCCTCGGAAAAGAACATATGTGTTTTACACCATTTATCGAGGAAAACGGAAAATAGTTTCCTGGGATCCGGTGCGAGATGATTCGAACACTGCCCCAGTGATAATGGATGCCCACATCGGTCGAGGTGTCAAAGCGTATGATTCTATTTAAAACATCTGGGGCAGTGAGGGGAGACATTGATCGTGCAAAACGAATTATTTAGATAACCCGTTATCTAAATAATTCGTTTTGCAGCAAATCGAATGATTTGAATGATTCGTTTTTAAGTTCGATAAAAAGAGAGACAAGCATATAGATCGACGTCCCACAACATAATACGAAAAAAAATGTGTATAGGCGATACAAATGGGTTTATGTTACTGTTTTATTTTTATAATATCTAATGAGGAACCATTTCGAGTAAAAATCTATTTATTACGCATGTAATTGAAAAAAAATATGCTACAAGAATGGAGTCGTAATGGCTACAAAATTGATTCGAACAGACCGGAAGTACCGCCTATGTAACAACGGAAAGTAGTTAAACTGAAACGAAACGAAACAAGCACTTTCGTAATCCCAGAACGCAATTTTAATAATAACTTCGTTTCATGATTTACAATCCAGCTTTCGTATGCTTGATGCCGACATTTTCTGTTTTTGACGAAAAAAGTATTAAAACGTCTTCTTTTCCCCTATTACTACGTAATAAATAGATTGATTTTAACTCCAAAACGTTCTTCATTTAATAATATTTTTAAAAACAACATAAACTCATTTTTATCGCCTATACAATTTTTTTTTATCGCATTATGTTGGGGGGCGTCGATCTATATGCTTGCCAAAAAAAAGAGAAATAATTTAACATTCGGCATTCGATTTTTGAAATCAATGCTTTGAAGATTGCGGGTTGGACAGTGTAAACATAGCCCTTCAGTGAAGAGTCACAACAATGCATTTAGTCACGGTCTCGACATACATTTACGGATGCGTAACTGAGACGTGTTCTGGGAAGACCAAGATACACACAAATGCCTCAAGTAAGACGCTCATCCGGAGGAGAGTTGGTATGTTGGAGACACTAACTGACGAGTATGGACTATCTGTAGAAATCATATTGGTTAAATCAGATCAGAACCGATCAGTGAGATTGACCAGAGTGCCACAAAAAGGCTTTATATAAGAAGGAAAATTGAACCCATGGGAGATTTCCCCGAAATATTGTGATATTCCGGCTTCACACATACAACTCTGGTGAACGGAATCTCTATTTATAAAATAATTCGATCTAAATAGCTGTAGTGGAAAAATAAAAACATAAGGCCTACCCGTAATCTCGTCGGGCGAACGTGAATCTCGCGAGATTTCTATTAAACTCCAAAGATGGCGGGTATAAGTAATGCTGTATTGTCTTTGTTAGTTCAGTTCCTGATTGAGACCAGTGAACGGTGGAGGTCGGATTGGGTGCCCCAGGAAGAGAGACAACAAGAAGGTGTTTTTCGGACGACAAGCTATTCCGGCGGCCTACCTACATAACAGGATGGGTGACAGAATCAAATTAAGCAGTGACGTATTGAAGGCGTACGCTGGTCTAAATTGAAGATGGTCGCAAGATTGCAGAAAATTGAGGATGTGGCAACCTTGATTCCATTATATTTGGAAGGAAATTCACTTTCGGTCTACCTGGAAATGAATGACGCTGAACAAGACGATGCAGATTTGATAGAGGCAAGACTAAAGACCGCTTTCGCAGAAAGCGTTTTCGATGCCTGTAGCAAAATGCGCAGGATCACATGGACAGGGGAGAAAGTAGATGTCTTTGCGACGGAGATCTGGAGGCTAGTGGGACTGGCGGGTTATGCAGGGATGAGCCTTGAAAAAACGGTGAAAATGACGTTTGTGACTGGTCTTCCTGATAGTGTGTCCACAGAGCTGCAGAGACTGACAATGATCGAGAGCATGAACATGGATGAAGTGCTGACCCATGCCAGGGTGTTGACAAAGAAGAGTCACCAGTTGGAGGCAACCGCGAGTGTAAGCCTGATGGGAGGGAAGTCCGCAGTTAAGGAGAATCTCTCGTGGGGGCGGTCACCTGGAAAAGCCCCAGTGAAATGTTTTCGATGCCAGGGGCCTCATTTTGTACCTGGAGGGGCTTCATTTTGTACGGGACTGCCGAGAACCTAAGCCTGGCATAACCTGCTTCCGTTGTGGACAAACTGGGCATATCAGCCGAACCTGCACGGTGCAGGAAAACGATTAGAGGGGTGCCATAGCGCCAGTGGCTACCCCCCTATCAAGTGACGGCGCATAGGACTGCATTACGACAGGTGGAGGTCACCGCAAACGGGAAGAGAGCTAAAGCCCTGGTTGATACCGGCTGCACGACCACGTTGGTGACAACGGATGTTGCTAAATCTTGGCATGGAACGACCAGTGTGAGGGCGGTTGATGGCCGTGAGGTGATGTGCCGAGGAATGTGCACTGTGAGAATAATAGTGAGAGAGACCGAACTTGAGGTGAGGGCAATTGTGATGGAGCGGCTTGTTGCAGGTGTTGATGTTGTGTTGGGCCTGGATGTCATCGATCGACTAGGGGGTGCTATGTTTAGCATGGGCATGATCACATTTGGATGCGAGCGCCCAATCGGATTGGCAGGAATGGAGAGTGTTAAAGCCAAGAAGGCGGAACCATGCCAAATCAAAGACAAAGACTTTCAGGCCAGTTTTGATGGAGATAAGTGGACGGTGGAATGGCGTTGGGTTTCAGAGCCGCCAATACTAAAAAATCAAGTTGGGTGCTACGAAAGTACTCTGAATGGTGACACAAGGGCTGAATTTGAGAAAGAGATAGCGAGGTGGATTGAGGAAGGTATCCTTGTACCATGGTCCGGGGAAGCAGACGGAGTCCTACCACTCATGGCGGTAGTCCAGCCCACCAAAGGGAAGGTTAGGCCAGTATTAGACTACAGAGAGCTAAACCAGCATATTGCTTGCCACACAGGGGACGGTATCGACGTTTGCGAGGAAGTAATGCGAGAGTGGAGGAAGATGGAGCGGGCAAGCAAGATTGTGGACCTAAAATCAGCCTACCTCCAGATACACATAGACGAGAAGCTATGGCGGTACCAGCTGGTTAAGTTCAAGGGTCAGACCTTTTGCTTGACAAGGTTGGGTTTTAAGCTCAATTCTGCACCCAAAATTATGACTGCAATTTTGAAAACAGTGCTGGGGAAAGATAACGAGGTGGAGAGGGCCACAAGCTCATATATTGATGACATCCTGGTCGAGGAAGGAAAACTGTCCGCGAAAAGTGTTAGCAATCACGTTGGAAGATATGGGTTGATTGCAAAGCCACCTGAGCCACCTGAGCCACTAGAAAATGGCATGGCCCTAGGACTAAAGCTGCAAAGGAATAAGGAGGGAACGTTGATGTTCGGACGGGGTAATGAGGTGCCCGATATCTCAGACGGACTGACTAAGAGAGAGCTGTTCTCCATATGTGGGAAGCTGGTTGGCCATTACCCCATTTGCGGGTGGCTCAGAGTAGCATGCAGCTATATAAAAAGGCAGACCGAAGGCGGCCGCTGGGATGACACAGTGACCGAGGATGTTGTGCAGTTGATACGCGAGGTGGTGGAGGAGGTTAAGGTGGAAGACCCCGTCAAAGGAAAATGGTGTGTCGAATGGGGCAAAGAAGGTGTGATCTGGTGTGATGCTAGCTCTCTGGCTCTCGGTGTGCTGCTTGAAATTGGAGGAGCAACAGTGTAGGATGCCGCTTGGCTACGCAAAAGGAATGACCATGCCCACATAAATGTTGCAGAGCTCGAGGCTGCAGCAAAGGGAGTGAACCTGGCTCTAAAGTGGGGATTGAAAAATGCAGAGTTGAAAACGGACTCGGCCACAGTGGCCTCCTGGATCCAGTCAGAAGTCTCAGGAGACAGGAGAGTAAGGACCAAGGGAGCAGCTGAGATGCTGATCAAGCGTAGGCTCGGGATTTTGGGAGACTTGATTCGCGAGTTTGGACTGAGAGTGTCGGTTACGCTTGTCCCAACTCAAAAGAATAGAGCAGATGCCCTGACCCGAGTAAAGAAGGCCTGGCTTAAAGAGAAGGATGCAGCGGCTGTGTGCGCCGTTAGTGAGGAAGCGAGAGAGCTGCATGAAATGCACCACTTTGGGAAAGAGAGGACACTTTTTCTTGCAAGAAAGGTGAACCTGAGTGTGACAAAGGAGGCGGTTAAAGAGGTGGTGGAACAATGCAGAGAGTGTCAATCAATTGACCCTGCCCCATCCAGACACGAGAGAGGGGAATTACAGGTGACTGAAACTTGGAAACGGCTGGCCATTGACGTCAAGCATTATAGGAACGATATATTCCTGTCAATGGTCGACTGTGGACCTGGGAGAGTGGCAATCTGGCGTAAGTTGAGAGCGGAAACCGCGAGTGAAATCTGCAGAGCCGTGGAGGCGGTGTTTTTGGAGAGGGGTCCAGTGGAGGAAATATTACTGGATAATGGTGCCGCCTTCCACTCTGAAGACTTTGCAGAGCTGTGTGCCAGGTGGGGAACCCGGCAATTTTTTCGGGCTGCATATCGACCGGGAGGAAATGGGATTGTCGAAAGGCATCACCGAACCATAAAGGCTGTTGCAGAGAGAGGCCGAATCTCACCAGAAGAGGCGGTATTTTGGTACAACATGTCTCCAAAGAGTGGTCAAGATGAAGAGTCAGTGCCGCATCAGTCAGTCTTTCGGTATGAGTGCCGTCATCCTCTTGCTAGAACGAACATGAGTGAAGAGGGACAAGGATCCATCACAGTTGGTGAAGAAGTGTGGGTCAAGCCACCGGGAGCTCTATGCACTACACGTTGGGGACGAGGAAGGGTAACGCATGTACAGTCTGTAAACAATGTGAGTGTTGACGGGATGCCGCGACACGTGCTTGACATACGTCGTGTCTCTCTGCCATCAAATGGACATGCTGAGGAAGAAGCCGGTGAACCCCCGTTGGAAGAACCCCCGCGACGCTCTAATCGTGAGAGGAGACAACCGGTCTGGATGGCTGACTATGCGAGGTGAGATGTGATTTTAAGATCACGGGGGCATGTAGTTGAAAAATAAAAACATAAGGCCTACCCGTAATCTCGTCGGGTGGACGTGAATCTCGTGAGATTTCTATTAAACTCCAAAGATGGCGGGTATAAGTAATGCTGTATTGTCTTTGTTAGTTCAGTTCCTGATTGAGACCAGTGAACGGTGGAGGTCGGATTGGGTGCCCCAGGAAGAGAGACAACAAGAAGATGTTTTTCGGACGACAATAGCTTCTAACACTCTCAATCTTTTAATGCATGAGCATTTGCAAAGAATTTTAAACGCCAAATGCTTCCAAATTATTTTCAACTTTCGAAAAGTCACAAATTCGTTATTTTTACAACTATTAACAAAGGATTAAAATGGCTGGCTTGTTTATGAAGAAATAGAAATGCATTCTGGTGGATTTAATTTCATAATTAAATTATTAAAAAAAAAGATTTTATTTTAAAATTTTGTTTTAATACTTTATGCTATTGCATTTTTTATTTTAATAAATAATCGATTAATAATTAATTAAAAAAATAATACGTAAACCATATAGAGGCAAAAAACACACATACACACAAGAAGTTGTCACACAATTTTATTAATATAGAGATTATCATCATCATATTCGGTTTAACGTCCATTTTACATGCTGGCACGTATTGGACGGCTTTTAGAAATCCACTTCCAAAGTAACCTGTCTCTGGCCAGGTCTTTATAAACTGCATAGCCTGAAATGCAACCACTTTTCTTCAGAAGTCATTTCTATCATTGAGGCCGGACGCCCTTCCTGATGCCAACCCAGTTGAGTGATGGGGATCAGTGTTTTTATCGAAGCAACATGTCTAGGTGATTGCCCACAAAGGTTAAAGAGCGATTTTCTGTTGAGGCAGAACAATTACTCAAGCTCGGACGAAGTCATAAGCAAGGCGAGCCCAACAACGATGTGTAAGCAAACCAACTGACCACAAGAATATTAAAACAATGGGAAAGCATTTCTTGAAAATGATAAAATAAACTTTGTTTGGGGTGCTACAGTAAGATATGTCCTCGACAGTCCGACAGTGTCTATGCTGCAGTTCCAAGATATATATATATATATATATATATATATATATATATATATATATATATATATATATATGAAGCAATCCAACAAAAGATATAAGCGTCAACTAATATCTTATAATTAGTTAAAACATCTGGATAAAAACTGAAGCTCAATATACTGGATGGAGCGTTAATATTATAATATAAAATGAAGTAATAAAATAAGGTGTCAATCAAATTTTATTAGAATACTTTGCTTGAACTTTGAATTCTAATAAAATTTGATTGAAACTTTATTTTATTACTTCATTTTATATTATAATATATATATATATATATATATATATATATATATATATATATATATATATATATATATTATTTTTATTTTGAACAAATACTGATTCCCTCTCCTATCCTGCTTTGACATGCTTCTGTGCATTGCTTGGATGATTATTCTTTGGTTCCCACCAGCTCTATCAGTATGGCCTGCTTAATGGCCTCCATGCTTGGAAAAAATAAAAAGTCACATGGAACAAAAACAGGTGAACAAAGAGGCTGTTCCAATATGATTGTATTCTTTTTATTCACTGATCGGTTTTCATCATTCATTTCTTTGTGCTCATAGCTAACGACCTGACGAGATAGATGATAACACAATCTCCTTATTCTTCACACAGTACACGCAGTCTCAATGGTGTGCAGAGGTATGGGGGGGGGGGGCAGAGCGGCAGCCCTAGACATTCAAATTCGGGGTGGACATCCAATCATATTCAAACTATCTCTCTTTCTCATAATATTTCTCAGTACAAGGACATACTTGAGTCCTTGGGGCATACAATCAAAGAGTTGGCCCGGGACTCACCAGGGCATCACCACCATACCTCTGCATGCCACTGCACAGACCCTTTGACTTTTAAATATTTTCCTATGTTTATAAGAGCTTGAAATCAAGGTTACACCCAGTCAATAAACATCTCGAAAACATAATAGTGTTGGAGTTTTCCTTGTGTGCTACTTAATTAAAACAGGATGTATAGCGACAGATAGAGCTTATCAAACTTTTCTGTCATCTGTGACATTCAATGTGATTCAGGCTTTCTTCTATGCCTGAGTGAACGTTGCCATTAAAGACTGCCTTATTTTGTTAACCATGTCTGATCTACCACTAATTCAAACTGTGTGTAAAATGAATGGTTATAGACAAATGATAATTTGTCAAAATATCTCTTCATTCATGACAATCTACTTGACCTATTTATATAAACTAGCACAATCTCGCGGAAATTCGACGGTGCTTTCTACATAAATCTGTATAATTTACTGTCAATAATAATATTCCTTTCGAAATAATGTCTGTCAGAAAAAAAATTACTGTTTCTTTCTTCCGTATAAATAATTGTCATTGTCAGCTAAATATTCTTATAATACATAAAACGAATATATTTCTTCTTTCTTTATTTATTTAAAATTGTAGCAATTGAGTTCTTTTTGAAACAATAAATATTCTTATAATACATAAAACGAATATATTTCTTCTTTATTTATTTATTTAAAATTGTAGCAATTGAATTCTTTTTGAAACAATAAATATTCTTATAATACATAAAACGAATATATTTCTTCTTTATTTATTTATTTAAAATTGTAGCAATTGAATTCTTTTTGAAACAATAAATATTCTTATAATACATAAAACGAATATATTTCTTCTTTATTTATTTATTTAAAATTTTGCAATTGAATTCTTTTTGAAACAATAAATATTCTCTGTATTCTTGTCAGCTAAAGATTCTTGAAATCAATAAAACAAATGCTACTTTTTGAAATGTACTATTTAAAATGGTACTGTTTTAGTCGAAGGAACGACATGATTTGATATTGGAACAATTCATTTTAAAATAGGTAAAGTCAGAATTTTTACATTAGCGACATCAGATTTATCTTTAATAACAACTCACCATCTTTGCTAAACTTTTGCATTTTTTTAAATGTGTATGAAAGGTGATACCATACTTATAAACATAAAGTGCCGTACTATATTATTATAGAGAAAATTGATTATAATGTGGAGTATATCTTCTTCTTCTTCTTCTTCTTCTTCTTCTTCTTCTTCTTCTTCTTATTATTATTATTATTATTATTATTATTATTATTATTATTATTATTATTATTAATATTATTATTATTATTATTATTATAATAATAGTAGTAGTAGTAGTAGTAGTAGTAGTAGTAGTAATAATAGTAATAATAATAATAATAATAATAATAATAATAATAATTGAAAAGTCTCGAACGTATCAATTGAAGACGTCTTTTTGGTAGATATACAAATGTTATATTTATTGTGAATTTTAATGTTAACTAATAAGAAGTTTCAGAGATTTCACTTCAGGGGTCAGGAGATAATATTTTTGTTTGAGTTGAACGTAATTGAAACCCCCTCCCCAAAAAGATGCTAGTCACGTTAGAGAACAACATTTAACTTTCTTTTTTTCTTTTTTTTTTTAAATCTCAACCGAACTTTTTATAACTTTGCATCAATTTATTAGTCAAACATAGGAGGGGAATCTATCATCTTTTTTATTTTTTTTATTTATTTAAGAGTATCCTAGAAAACTTATAATGTAATTAGGTAATATATATATATATATATATATATATATATATATATATATATATATATATATATATATATATATATATATAATTATTTATTTATTTATTTATTCATTTTTTTTATTTATTTATTTTTTATTTTAATTTTTTTTATTTATCTTTTATTTATTTTTTTATTTTATTTATTTATTTATTTTTTATTCGTAAATGTTTCTTTATGTATGTGTGGTAGTGCACTTTGAACCTCATGAAAATGAGAGAAACACTATCCCTGTGACAGGATCACAGGTAAACTAAACCTTGTGTTGCCACAAACACCAAACCATGATAAATGTCTATAAATACAAATAAACGCCGAGTGTCATGATGGGCAGGTGCTCCCTCGATGGCCAACATAGGGGTCCAGGTCCGCATCCTGCGAATGTTGGCTCCTTTAATTTCAGGCACAAGACCACGGACAAAAAACAGGTAGGTAACCCATCAAATTCCAAATATGATAAGGACACTGACCAAACACAAGAAAGTAAGAATGAACATAACAAACCAAAAAGCCATAGAAATAAATGGACCACAAAAGAGAACAGACTGGTAATGGAATGTTGTTACAAAAGCCGCTACCCGACAGAAAAAGGATATCGGAAACGAATGAAAGATCTATAGGACATTTCTACTGACTACCATACAACGGCACAAAGGATAGCAGATCAAGCAAGACAGATACTCAATAGAGGGTGGTTCTCGGAGATGGAATTAACGGAAATTAAACAAAAGATAAATGGCGTGACAGATCAAGACACACTACTTGACGAAAACTCCCAGGAAGAAGACGGGAAAAACATAAACACAGAAACTGAAGAAGGCGAAAACGATGAAACTATAGAACTATCTAAGGAAGAAGCAAGAGAAGTGGAAAACATCAAACGATTAATGTCCGAGAGCAAAACAAAACTTCCATCCCTAAGGAACGAAGACTGGAAGAAGTTTAAAATTGAAACAGAGAAAGTAAACAGAGTACTCACGTACATCCCAACAGACACTATCACAGATCTAAACAACTTGATATATGCGGGGCAAAATCAATAAGTATGAAACTAAAAAGGGAAAAGAAGACTGACCAAAAGAATGGACAGACGAAATCTGGATGGGAGATCAGACTGGAAACCCAGATCACCAAACTTCAAAAGAAAGCTAAAACCGTAAATAGGATGAAGGAGAACAGTAAACGATGGAAGAGCAAGGAAAGACTAAATAAGAAACATGAAGAACTAAAACAAAAGATAGCAGCAAAAGAAGGGAGATTGAGACGATACAGATACAAATTGGAACAGTACAAACAGAACAGGACCTTTGAAAACAATGAAAGCCAGTTTTACAAAAACGTAAAAGGAGAAAGAACAACAGCAGAACAACCGGACCCGACAGAAACAAAACATTTCTGGAGCAAGATATGGGAAAAGGCTGAAGATCACAACAAAAATGCTAAATGGCTGAAAGACATAAAAGATAAACTTCTAGAAATTGAAGAAGGAATGGAAACAGAAATTAATGAAGAAACTATTAAGACAACAGTAAAGAAAATGGCAAACTGGAATGCACCAGGTCATGATGGAATACATGCGTACTGGTTCAAAAAATTCATGACCCTACATGAAAGGCTAGCACAGAAACTGAGAGGATGTATCCATAAAACAGACGTACCAGACTGGATGACCAAAGGAAGGACAACGCTCATACAAAAAGACGCAAAGAAGGGAACGACCCCAAGCAATTACAGACCAATAACCTGTTTACCGACAATGTGGAAAATCCTAACGGCACAACTTAGAGAGCAAATTTACCATTCCCTGAACAGTCGTGGACTACTTCCCGAGGAACAAAAAGGATGCAAGAAAGGGAAAAGAGAGATGCATGATCTGTTATACATCGATCAAAAGATCCTGAAAGAAGTTAAAAGCAAGAAAAAGAACATATCTATGGCATGGATTGACTACAAGAAAGCGTATGACAGAATTCCTCAAGCATGGATAATTGAATGCTTAAAAATGTACAAGATACCCGACAGGATTATTAATCTCATCAAGAAAGCAATGGAAACATGGAGATTAGAACTGAAAACTGGAGGACAATACTTGACGGAGATAAAAATACAGAGAGGCATTTTCCAAAGAGACTCCCTATCACCACTACTGTTGATCATAGCCATGATGCCACTCAACTACATACTCAGGAAATGTGATGCTGGATACAAGTTCACAGGCAGAGAACAACGAATAAACCATTTCATGTACATGGACGACCTGAAGCTATTTGCAAAAAGCAAAAAGGAAATGGAAAAGCTGATAAATACGACCAGAATCTTCAGTCAGGACATTCAAATGGAATTCGGAATGGAAAAGTGTGGCATGCTAGAGATTAAAAAAGGAAAGCTGGAGACGACTGAGGGCATGGAACTACCCAACCAAGAGCAGATGAGGGTGCTAGATGAGGGCGCTAGATGAACAAGACAGCTATAAATATTTAGGAGTTTTGAAAGCAGACACAATCAAATCAATAGAAATAAAAGAAAAGATTGGAAAAGAATACCTGAGAAGAACAAGAAAGCTCTTGGAAACAAAATTATATAGCAGAAACCTAATCAAAGGAATAAATTCCTGGGCAGTATCACTAATAAGATATTCTTGACCATTCATAAGCTGGACTAAAGAAGAACTCAGGCACCTTGACCAGAGGACTAGAAAATTAATGACTATGCACAATGCACTACATCCAAAAGACGATACAGACAGACTCTACAGGAAGAGAAACGAAGGAGGAAGAGGACTGGTAAGTATAGAAGACTGTGTGAACGACACTAAAAAATAGCTGGAGATATACATAAACCAGAACACAGAAAAGCTGATCACCGCAGACACAAACAGACAAGAAAAGAAAAATGGGAAGAAAAACAACTACATAGACGCTTCATAAGACTCACAAGAGAAGAAACCAACGCAAATAGCTGGACATGGCTAAGAAAAGGAAACTTGAAAAGAGAAACGGAATCTTTACTGATGGCTGCACAGAACAATGCGATTAGGACAAACTACATTAAAGCTAAAATAGATAAAACCCAGGAAAACAATAAATGCAGACTGTGTGGACAAAGAGACGAAACAATAAATCATATAATAAGTGAATGTAGCAAACTTGCTCAAAAAGAATACAAGAACAGACATAATTGTGTTGGGAAAGTAATACACAGGAAACTGTGCAAACAATTGAATTTCGAATATGCAGACAAATGGTACAAACATAAACCAGAAACAGTACTGGAAAACGAAAAACACAAAATCCTCTGGGATATGGATATACAAACAGATAAACTCATACATGACCGTATGTCATAATAATCGACAAGAAGGAAAAATCTTGCAAAATCGTAGACTTCGCCGTTCCAGCAGACCACAGAGTGACAATCAAGGAGACGAAAAAACGAAGTAAATACACAGAACTAGCCAGACAACTAAAAGGAATATGGAGCATGAAAATAGTCAATATAATACCAATAATCGTGGGAGCACAAGGAACAGTCCCAAAAAACCCGGAAAAAAGACTGGAAGAAATTGGAATCAAAGGGATCACTGAGACCATACAAAGGACGGCAATGATCAAAACAGCTGCCATTTTAAAGAAAATCCTCGAATGCAGAAACCAACCCACATAAGCTATGAACGGAAACCAATCACATGAAAGTTACAGCAGGAAGAAAACAAAGCCACAGGAAGAACACCACCGCATGAACCAAGGGACACAAAGTGCAAGAAACATCATCTGCTGCTCATTCCCTCCCCCTCCCCCTCCCCCCAAAATGGCACCGGCCTCGGCTGACACGACACAAAATAGTCATAGAGGGTCAAGGAGGATGGGAAGACCGAGGAGGGAGAACACAAACCAGATATCCACTGGAAGAGTGCAGGGAGTGTTGGGACGTTGGGGAGGCTTATTGCCACCCAAATCCCAGGGAAGACAAATGCTCGTTGCCAGCGAGAAATCAATGGTAGGCGGCTGTTGCGATACTGCAAGGTCATTTGCGGTGGTAATCAAAAAGAGGTGGAGAGTACTGGAACTATGTGGAGGCTTGTTGTCACTTGGACTTCAGTGAACACCATTGGTTGTTATCGGTGAGCAATCACTGATGATAACTTGTGTGATGACTCCTAGTGAGCAGAAATAATAATAATAATAATAATAATAATAATAATAATAATAATAATAATAATAATAATAATAATAATAATAATAATAATAATAATATATAAAATTAAGCCAACCTGATTTTATAAGTTTGAGCTAAATGCATTTAAGCTGGCAAGTCGTTGTTTGATTCTGACTAGATAATTTTTATTTATCATTATTGTAGTGGGGTTTTTGCAATAAAATAACATACTTTACTTCAATTTGTTTTTAAAAAAAACTACTTATTCCGGTCCGGGGGACTCTTATTATGCAGACATTTTTCAATTATTACTTAAAAGTAAAAGTCAGCTGATGTCATTAATAAAAAAAATATTCTTCCATGATTATTTTATCTATTTTGTTGTAATTTAAGAAGTAAGTGTTGACTACCATTTCATTACTTCTTTAAACTTCTGATTTCTTTTTTCTATAACTTTCTCAATCCAGTTTATTAGCTTAAAACCAAGTGTTCCATTCATTCAACTTACCACACAAATAACATAGAAATAATTCCTCTTAGCTCAAATAATAAAATTAATTAGTAATAACATAGAAATAACTAATCTTTGCTCAAATAATACATTTAAATAGTAATAACATAGAAATAATTCCTTTTAGCTTAAATAATAAAATTTATTTGTTATAACATAAAAAATTATTTCTGTTAAATAAATTGATAAAATTGATTAGTAATAACATAGAAATAATTCCTCTTAGCTCAAATACTAAAATTTATTAGATATAACATAAAAAATTATTTCTGTTAACTAAAATAATAAAATTAATTAGTAATAACATAGTAATAATTCCTCTTTTCTCAAATAATAACATTTAGTAATTATAACATAAAATTATTTCTGTTAACTAAAATAATAAAATTTATTAGTGATAACATAGAAATAATTCCTCTTAGCTAAAATAATAAATTTAATTAATTATTACATAAACATAATTCAGCTGAGATAAACGTCTTTTATTGTTTCAAAATATTCGGCCATTGTTAGTGAAAATTATTTTTTATTCAAAAAATGGTTTTAAACTTGTTTCATAAAGTGTTTTTAATAAAGATTACATATTGATAAATAGTTAAATCATTAATCAACTGTAATATATACCTTTTATTTAACTTCTTACTTTCAAGGTGTTATCTTATGGTAAAAGGAGGAAGTCACCGAATAAAATAATGGAGATAAAAGACAGGGTTATCTTGAAGATATGAACTGTGTTATGGCGGCCAAATGTTACGTCACACATTTCGACCGATGTTAGCACCCACCCCTTAAAAATATTTTGCCGCATTATTTTGGCCTTTTTTCCAAAGTTTTGGAATTTGTTTACAGCAAATAATTTCGACTAAATTTTTTTTTATTTACCCCGTTTCTAACAAAAAATACAGTTTACTTCATTAAAAAATGCAATCTTCACAATTGCTCGATCTATTTAGTCGTAATTCAGTGAGTAAGTATCACTTCCATTTCTTTTTTACAAACATTCGATTTCTTCTTTCGTTATATATTTCGTGAATAAATCCACTAGTATGTAATTATGTTAGTTGAAAATGACAGGTAATGAAGTTCAGTCAAGGTCAACCTGGTGACATTAAGGTTAGCATCGACCTGACTGTGAATTGATAGAAACGGATGTGATGTCACATGTCTCAAAAAGAGAGTCAGTTCGATTGGAAGCGTAGGAGTGCGAACATGCCATTTTAAAACGTCCTGATAAGATATGATTAAACAGTAATTATTGATCTCTGTCTGTTTACCCCCTGATCAGTGATTTAAAACAAGAACAAGGAGAATAAACCTCTTGTGTCTTCAACAGTTTTGTTTTGACTTGTTCCTTTTCTAGAGGTATAAAATAACCCAACTGCAGGCAGTGTTTAAGAGCAAGCAGCACAAAGTAAGATTAGGACGTTCCATGTATGACACAAGGTTCAAATGCAACACTTTCATTAAATTAACTTACTTAATCCGATGTTTAGATTGACATTAATTATTCCTTTCCTTTGAATTACTACACGCATCCAACTGTCTCTCAATTGGTTTGAGTTTCTAAATAATATTCAGCTTACATCATTAATCATAAAACCTATTCTCCATTAAGACATTAAAGTGACTTCCTTTGAACAATCCCCAAATTTTTAAGGACGCAAAAGTTTGAATGTTTTTTAGTTTTTATTTTGTGGATTAAAATTAAGTTTTGCTGCATAAAACGGATAGAAAGTGAAAAGTGGACTTTGTGTTTACTTTCAGCATCCTCGTAACTCTCGCTTTCTTCCTATTTTGTTCTTTAGACCGCAAGTCGATTTTTTTCACTTTCTTTCTATGTTTTTCTTGGCCTTCCCATGTGAACTGAACCTGCTACCTCAACTTTTCTACGTTTACTAACCCAAGAACACTCATCCATTCTTTCAACGTTGCCATACTATCAAAGTCTTCTGTTCTGCACACATCTCCCTATACTGTTAAGATTTAATTTTCTTCTGAGGTTATCAGAACTGATCCTGTCTTTAAGACTCACATTACGCATCCATTATATCATTCTCATGTCATTTATCTCCATGTAATGCATGCCCTCAACCCTCACTGGCCAGGTTTCACTTCCATACATCATTACACTGCATACACATGCCTAATAGACTCTTCCTTAAACTCTTCCTTTGGTCGACAGTGGTAACGCTCTGTTGGTTTTTAATGGCCGAAAGTTCCATGAACTTACTCCATTCATTCCTAATTTTTGCAATCACACTAGCACCTGCTCCACCCTGTGCTCCAATGGTATCACCACGATAACAAAACTTCATGACAACCTTAATAGCTTTGTTATCCATATATACTTTATCCACATCTGAGTTCTCATCCATCTCCATTGTCTTACACATCTTGCACACAAATTGGTTAAACTCTCTCAACCTACCAGTAATTCCACTGCAGTTCTAACACTACAACCACTGATCATCCGTTTGGTTTTAGTAACATTCACTCTCAGACCTTTACTTTTCCTAGCATTGTGTTAAGTCTTTAACTTAACAAGTAGGTATTCCGTTGTTTCCCAGGCAAGTACTAAATCATCAACATCCAGCATCTCTTCTGGACAACCTGTACGAAACTCTCTGGACAATGCTTCTAAGAAATAAATGAAAAGCTATGGACTCACTACAGAATCCTAATATACTCCTACTTAAGCTGTCACTAAATGTGATGCTAATTCTAACACGACTTTAGGCATTTCTGTACATTGCTTGAACAACTTTCACCAACTACTTGTTTGCCCCTAGTTTACACACCGCCTACTAGACAACCTCACTTGCTACTCTATCAAAAGCTTTCTCCAAATCCACAAAGCCAAGATATAGACTCTTTTTCTAACCAAGATACTTCTCTTGCATTTGTCTCAGGATAAATGTAACACCAGTGGTACTTTGCCCAGGCATAAAACCAAACTGCATTTCATCTGTGGTTATACAGGGTGGGCAAAAATAAGGGTCCTATTTTTAAAAATTCATAACTTTTTTATTTATTGATTTTTTTTTGATTTTTTTTTAGAATAAGTAAAGGACCCCTTCCGAAGCAAGCATGAGCCGTATTAGCCCTAAGGAACGTACCCTCATTTAGAAAACATTATTTTTGCTTAAAAAACTCAAAACAGTGTAAAAAACAATACTTTAGTTTTTGTAAGTTTTAAGAAGTGTTTTTCGGCTAAAATTTGTTTTGTTTATTTCAAAAAATCTCGGAAGGGTCAGTCTACACACACATAAAGTTTGGTGAGTTTAACTTTTATTTTGTGGAAGTTATTCAAATTCAAGTTATTCAAATTTAAAGATAGGACCCTTATTTTGGCCCACCCTGTATAACTTATTTGTTGCTCAATTATTCTCTCAATCACTTTCAGGATGTGATCCGTCAATTTTAAGCCAGTGCTTCCCCTTTACCATTATAACAATTCACAATTGTACTAAGTTCCCAGTCTTTCGAGATAACTACTTCTTTTATGATCTGATTTGTCTGTGATCATTTTAATGCCTGTTTCACCCACATCCTTCAACGTTTCTGCAATAAGGGTCCCCCAGTCTTACTCCTCTTCATCTTACTCCCAGCTTCCTGTACCATTTCTTTATTAATTCTTATAGCTTGATCAGATACTGTTTCAGCCACTTCTATATTTTCAGGGTTCCATCAAATATCAGTATTCACCAATTTCTCATAGTGGCATTTCCAAGCACCACTCTTGTCCCGTTCATTTGTTGCTAACACTCCATTGGCACTTCGAATGTACTTCTCTCCAACAATATCCATATATTTTTGCCATCTGAATACTTCGTTCTTTTGGTCATCCGTTCATAGTATATCTGGAAACCTGGCTTTGTATATTGTTCTTAATGTTCCCCTCTTTGCCTCCAGATGCACACCCTTACTCCTACACTACCGCTTTTCTTTAATACACTTCTCAACTTCCTCATTCCACCACCATATCATCATATGTCTTGGGGGCCTTTCCGTCCACCCACAAGTCTGGTCTGTTACCTCCAACAATGGATCCTTCAGCATCATCCACTGTTCATCCACACTTCACCTGTTCTTCATTCAACCTCGACACCTTTCGCTTACTTACACAATTAACTTTAGTCACTTTAGTCCCTCCTCTCTTTGCAATAAAAATAGACACAATATCTGTTCCATATTCATTTCCAATCCAATACAGCTTATATCCTGCATTCTTTCTCACAATCATTCTAGCAGATTTACTCCTCGAATGAATTTCTTGGAAACAACACAGGTCAATACATCTTTTCTCAAGAAACTCAACAATCTCACCAGAACAAATACTATATTACCGCCCCCCTCCGCTCAAATTGAACATTGGACATTCGTCTGAAATAGTATAGTAAACAGAGGAGGTAATTGTTTAAGTGTCTTTGAGTTGTCCCCCTTGGGCTGAGTCATCTCCTTATATGATGTGGGATAGTGGGAGTGAGCTCCGCTTTCTAGTTTGTTGTTGTTGCTTGAGCAAGATGGCTGTTCATGGGTGTACGGTTGCAGGCAAAAAGTGACCTGGATTAACAGTAATGTCTAGGAGGATGGTCTCATAACAACAGGACAGATACTACACTATAGGAGTGTGTAATGTTTGGGTAGATCGTCTCATGACAAAAGAGTAGATACTACACTATTCTCCCTCTTCGTCCCCCCAAGGAGGATGTAATGTCTAGGAGAATGATCTCATGACAAAAAATAGATACTACACTACCTCCTCCCGCAAGGAGGATATAATGCCTGGGAGGATGGTCGGTAACAATAGAACGGATACTACATTACCCCCCCCCCCCATTCGTCTGAATTGAAGATTGAAAGATAGTACTTTTGTCTGAAATAGTTTAGTAAACTAAATTGAGCATTAACAGATAATACAAGAGTAGATTAATAGAAGTAATAGTGTAGTTTCGGCTTCAGACAGACGGATACCAAATCTTTATTAGTAATAGATACGGAAAAATGTATAACTTATCTCATCCTAATCCATATCTGTTATCTGAAGGAAAAAAATAAGAACGAATTAGTTTCAATTGTGGGGTATATGTTCAGAAAGTGCACTTTGTTACTTTTGCAATAACAGATAATATTTGATTTAGAGTTCATTATTTGACAACGTGAATATACACAGACACTATACCTGCTTACCTATACAGCAGAGCTTTATAGAAAGGAGTGTGCTCCTTTTTTGTTGCAGCCAAAGAGCAGGGGACTAATTTTTTTATCCAGCAGTGTGGGGGGGGGGGGGCAAGTAAATAGGGACTTATCTAAAAAATAATGTTGGATATGTGTTGAAATTGTCAACAGGTTATTTTAAGATGCAGATGGAGTGGAGAAAGAAGCGGCTCCTTTTTAGGAGTGGGAGCTGCTCCGAAACTAATGGAGTGGGTAAAGCCCCGATCAAATGTCTTACCTAACCTCTGTTCGGACATATATAAATGTCTGCCAAAAAGACACCAAAAAATTCCTCAAAAAATGAAGCAAAATAGTTATACAAAAAAATCTATTATTAAGTTTAATTTATTATATTTATTATTGAATTCTAATGTTTAAGGCTTTCCACACCGAATTTAAAGTGTCTCAAAAGTTTAAATCTGATTCTCTTTTTTTACTTGATTTTCTCTTTATCTCATTGTGAAAACAAAAACTTAAGTCAGTCATGAGACTACATACCTCCGCCTGACTATATAAGGATAGGCGAAAGTCTTATCAAGGCTTTACTTCTTCATACTGTATGAAGTATTCCCGAAGTTATACCATGGAAACGTTGATAACTCAGAAAATATTCATCTGATCAAACTTAAATGTTACATGATGGTTACTGTTATCAAAAAGCACCACATCCATGCATCAAATTTGGAAAAATCGGAAATTGAATATCCACCTTGATAGAACGTTTCAAGGTTATATAAGACGCAGGACTTCATTGGCTATAATATAGGCCAACTTGCGAGTCTCAATAATGAACAGAACCGAAGTTATTGGCAAAAGTGTGGCTTTCACCATTTCCTTGATCTTGATCTTCGACCTAGATATCTCAAAAATTAAATCAGTCTTAGAATTGATTTAATTTTCAGATCAGATAATTAGATCATGACCGATATTTTGACCATGTTTGGTGACGGTTGGTCAAACCATATGGATGCTAGGCTGCACACAAACAAACAAACAACCATAATTACAAACTGTGCCAAAAACATAACCCCTGTGGAAGAGGTAACAATAACAAATAAAAATTTGACTAGTCAGAATCAAAGTTTAATTTGTCAACTTTAATGCTATTTAGGTCCAACTTTTTAGATCCGGACAACATAATTACAGGTATTAGATTTAAAGATAAATAACTTTTAAGTCGATTTTCCTGGAAAAAATGTTTCATTTTTAATCAATTTCATTTTCATTGAATTAAAGTGAGAGCCCTTAGTGGAAACTGACAAAAGAAGAAAAAGCTCGGCCGCTCTTCACTATCAAAGCTATAAAATTCTCGAGGGAGTTTATATGTGTGTTAAAATGATGCAACACGTTAAGAAAACCACCATTGTTATATAATGAGGGACTGAGAATGGTGGATTAGTCAAAAGCGAAACACTAACAGAATGATTGACGTCTGTAAAGTCAAAAGTGTAACCTCGGTGAATAAGCAAAAGTTGGGATCTGACATCATTTCCGGCGAAGGGATTTGTAGTCTTTGTTTCAGTCAGAGTTCAAAGCGAGTGGATACAGAAAATAAGTGTTCATCCCAATAGGGAGGGGACGGGGCAAGTGATGCAATAGTCTGACGATAATGCCTCTCTCTCTCTGTGTCTCTCTCTTAGAAAAGTATATACATACACATATATATACATATATATAAAAAATATATATGCATACATATATATACATATATATACATACATATACATATATATACATATATATACATATATATATATATATATATATATATATATATATACATACATATACATATACATATATATACATACATATATGAATACATACATATATATATATATATATATATATGAATACATCCATATATATATATATATATATATATATATATATATATATATATATATATATATATATATATAAATAATAATCCAACATAATAGAAAAGGAAAAAAGGAAAAACTTTTCGTCTTTATTTCAAGATTTTCTCAAGATAACTAATTTGAAGAAAAACATAGAAGTTAATGTTTGAAAATACGTGGTGCGTCTATGACGTAAAAAAATGCTTTGGGTTTTTTTTCGAACGAAACTTAGACGTTAGAATTCAAAATATGTGGTAGAAGCCGTTAATTGTTATTCTTTATATCGCTTTTATATTTACCAAGCCCTGAGTTACACCAACCTATATCTATAAAAAAAAATAACAATTCTCTAAATGCCCTCTTCTCCCATGCATTACATGACCATACTTTTAACTTCAAACAAGCTAGACTCATTAAATTCATTTTAAATAAATCTCGCCGAAAACTCTTTGAATCAGCACTCATTAGAAACTCAAACACACTTAAATAACGTAATGGATTCTACCATTTATCTCCTTTACTAAGCAAACTCATTCTATCCGAACAAAACTTGAATATAGATCCAGGCTAGCTTTTTTGACACCAACTTCCCAAACAAAACTTTGTACATAACATCGATATTAAGAATAATAAAAAAACATGTTCATAAACGCACCACATATTTTGAATTATAACGTCTATGTTTCGAATGAAAAAAATGAAGAAAACATTTTTTTTCACATTATAGACGCACCACGTATTTTAAAATATTGATTTCTATGTTTTTCTTCAAATCAGTCATCTTGACAAAGTCTTGAAATAAAGACGAAACGTATATGAATATATAAACAATTTTCGGTTTTTCCTTTTGTCATTCTCTCTATATATGTTCCCCTTTTTGAACACTGTTATGACGGCTGACTATCGTTGCCTACTCAACATAACAGGATTTATTTCTCACCACTTTGCATAGTCATTCAGAATGGCCTCATCAGTTAGGACGTCGAGATTTGGAGTTAAATGTGACTCTTGTTCCGGGGTTCGAATTGTGAGACCGGTTTGAATAATTATCTCTACACGGATGATTCTGAAAAGATGAAATGTAAATGTCTGTAGATAATTAAATATTTATTATTAAATAATTACACACACACACACACACACACATATATATATATATATATATATATATATATATATATATATATATATATTTATATTTATATATATATATATAATTAAAAACGAATGGGTATTTATTCGTATATTATTAAATAAACGTTGGCAAGTAAAAAACGGACCTTTTACTAGCTTCCGGACGAACCCGTTTTGCCGAGAAAAGGATGCTAAAAAAAAGTTATAACATAACACTCATAAGGTACTAACAACTTCATAGCTGTTTCTCTATTCATTATTTATTTGGGTCCATCTATTTATACCGACCTTTTGAAACCTACTTTGCTTATATGCCTATTTCTTATAAACATCTGCGTTTCTATTTATTGATACTTATATTCGCCTGCATTCATCCGTTTATTTAACTGTTTATTATTTATTTACTGATCTATTTCAGTTAATAAAAGTAAAAAGAAATAGCAATCTATCTATCTATCTATCTATCTATCTATCTATCTATCTATCTATCTATCTCTCTCTCTCTCTCTCTCTCTCTCTCTATATATATATATATATATATATATATATATATATATATATATATATATATATATAATAATCCAGGTGAAACATCCACAGGGTAGTAACCCAAAGAATTTAAACCAGGTTTATAAAAAGTGCTCAATATCAAATAGAGCTTTTATATATGATTATTTTTATTTACACAGACATTTATAAAATCTGCGACACTGGCATGTCGATGTTATCGATCAACAGTTATTATAAACTGAGATATATGAGGATAAAATACACGATATATCACAAAATGAAATACCGTGGAGAAAAGATGTGTAAAAAAAGACAAAAGGAAAAACAAATTAAACACAGGAAGAAATCATAGAAAGACGTTCGTTGATCCGAACGAAATCGGTAAATCTCTCGTTTTTTGATGATCTCTTCCTGTGTTTAATTTGTGTTTCCTTTTTTCTTTTTCATACATATCTGCTTATATATTTTTTCTTCTAATAAAATACAAATAAATGTCCAAAAATAAATATAGTGTAATTTTCCAGAATTTTCCGTTAGATTCCATCGCTCATTTTTAATACCGGCCTATTCTGAACATTATAACTCGTTCCTATTTTTGTAAGATTGCAAACACAGTATTCAGCAGGGGACGAAATACTTATTTTCTCCACTCTATCTATCTATCTATCTATCTATCTATCTATCTATCTATCTATCTATCTATCTATCTATCTGATACGTCCTAATATGGAGTACTGCTGCCACATCTGGGGAGGTGCCACTCAGAGCACTCTTTCTTGCTTTGACAAAATACAAAGTCAACTTCGCAATCTAGTGGAAGAAAAATCTCCTTTGTTCTCTAGAGTCTCTTTCTCACAAAAGAGAGGTTGCTAGTATTTCTCTACTCTATCATTTTTGGCTAAGATCAAAGTGTAGTATCTGTTCCGATGGATACTACACCCATAGACTGGTATTGTCTTGGCCTTCGGGGCTTGATTTACGGTCTATGGGTCGGTCCTGTGCAGTTCTAGGAGGTCCACCCTCCCAGGCTTCGCCTCCCCTCTTTGGGGAGGAGTAAGTTTATTGCTTACTGCCTGAGGCGCCCCTACCGGGGAATGCCGACGGGGCTGCCCAGGCAATTTTTAAACCCCACTTTCCCGACCCGACCTTGGGTCACATCTTACTTGTGGGAGTGAGATAAAAACTGGCCTTGTGCCTAACTCCTGGAGAGGAGTAAATCAATACTCTATCATTATTTCCATGGAAGATGCTCGTGTGAACATGTATATATGCGTGTTTGTTCGTGCGTTCACTCCACTGGTCGTAATCGTCTCCACACGTCGTGCCGGTTCAAAGGTTGTTGTGCTATCTCGTCTCCGTACTGTACCAAAGACTGTCATGCCAAGCAGAATCACAACTCAAGTCTATAAACAAGTAACAAATTTATTTGTTAGAACTTACAAATGAAACTCGTGTTCCCCGATTGAATGGCAGAGTTGCAAACAAGATCTCTCTATCCCGGTGAAATAAAACTTAAATCCAGCACAACCCTTTATCTAAGAGACCCAGATGGGCCCATCTTCCCCAGGCATCACCAGGCTTCAAACTGCCTGCCAGCTTTCCCAGCAAACCCCAACTTCCTGTCATGCCCAGTGGCCAGATCTCGCCTTTCCCGTCTTCCTTCTTCCTGTTGACCGGGTCTTTTCACTGGTCATCGGTGCGTCACCCAAGCACTTAGTCACTTAAGATCTCAACCTGAGATAACTGTCAAACAGAGAATTATCATGGCTACAATCCGTAAACATCCTAGCATGGGTCCATCCTTTTCCGAGAAACTTAATTCATCTCAAACGGAAACAAACTTCTGGGTTGGCCCAAACAAAACCAAAGATATTTTTACTTTATTTTATGCCCCTCTCCTCCTTCCTCTGGTCGAGCATCTAACATTTGCAACGTCCGCCATTCATATACATCACTACAGAAAATGCAGCTTACTGCATTTTTACATCGGCTGAACTTCAATCTCTGGTTCCTCCTTGTACGGCATTCACAGTAAGAACTCGTCTTCCTACCGCAACTGCAAAGAGCCTTTTTATTTATATTAGAGTGAGATTTTAATTTAGAGTCATATACGTAATAAGATGGAGTACAGCTGTCACCTCTGAGTGCTCTTTTTTGCCTTAACAGAGTACAATTTCGACCGCAATGTAGGAGGGGTGGATCTCTTCTTTTCTCTACAGCCCCTTTCTCATGGGAGAGACGTTTCTAGTCTTTCTCTACTCTATCGTTATTTCTATGGAAGATGCTTGACTGAGTTCCAATCTCTTGTTCCTCCTTGTAAGACATTTGCAGCAAGAACTCGTTTAGCTACCACAACTGCAAAGAACTTTCCTTTTTTCCTCTGTGTGCCTAACATCAAATGGAATTTCCATGAACAGAGTTACTTTCAAAGAACTTTGCATCTGTGGAACACATTATCATGGGACTGTTTCCCTGCAAGCTATAACATAGCCGTCTTCAAATCCAATGTCAACAAATACTTGTTATAACTCGTCTTCATAAGTAATCAAATTTTGTTCATTTCACTCATAATTTTCAATCCTCTCATAATATTGTTCATCATTCAACTGAAAATCTATCCATCTCATTAATCATTATCCTTGAGTGACTTTTAGCCTAAATAAATGGTGAATCGTTAGTAAAAATTATTTCAGTCGACTTAGATGGATTTCATGGTGTAAAGCTAATGGATATTTTATCTCTTAGCTTTTACATTTTTTAGCAACCACGTGTTGGGTATATCTTTCTCGTACAGGCGGTCATCATTTTGTGTGTAATGTTATCGTGTTGGGGGTAAGAGAAAAAAGAACAATAGTGAAAAAATAGTTGGATTAACATACATGCACATTTATTTTCACATAAACAGTTTGTCGAAAACAAAAATAAACGGGGGATATGAAGCATGTAAGGAGGTACTTAAAATTATATACAAAGAGATAAAACAGCAGATATAATTGCTAAAGAAAGAACACATTAATGTCCCCATACAATAAAAAGGTACGTGTGTTGTCGGGGTCATAGACAGATAAGAAATGTGAACAATGTATAAGTAAATATGACTTACATGTGTTGGTTGTGGTGTTCTAGGTGTCTGGACGACTGCTACCAGAAAAGAGAGTCTAATACAATTGCTACCAGAAAAGGGAGTCTAATACAACTGCTACCAGGGTTTGTGAAGGCCATAACTTTCATCTCCTTTCACTGTATGTTGTTTGACCCCCTCACTCTCTCTTATTTTATAAGGTGTCTATCACTCTCAATCCGGTCACTCTCTTTCACCCTGTTTATTAAAAGACAAAGGTAATCATTTTCCATCTGTCGCAACTTTCTTTAAACCACCTTCTCCTTTCTCTTTCTATATTGACAAAGAGAGACAGTGGGAATAATAATACTATTAACCCTTGGCTGGAGAGAGAAAGAGAAAAAGAAAGAGAAACAGAGAGAGAGAGAGAGAGAGAGAGAACAGAAAGATACTATTTTTTTTATTATTTTAACTGGCTTTGCAAACTCATTTTTTTCTGATTCAAAAAATCTAACCCAAAGGGTGACCCAAAGGGTGACCCAAAGCGTCAGATTTTTTTCTAGTGTGTATATAAAACACTCAGCCATAAAAATAGAAACACTGATGTTAAGAAAGATCAGATCACGATATAATGTTTTTATGTCTGACATTGAAATGATCATTTACGCCTTACTATGAAACTATTAAAATATGTATTAAAAAATTCATTAGGTCATTTTTAACAACTAGCATGGCTACTGGGCGTTACCCGGGAGTATGGACAACAAAATAGAAGAGTTAAAAAGTGTGTGTAACATTTTTCTTTTCACCCCCTCCCTCTCCCCCTCTCTCTCTCTCACTCTCTCTCTCTCACTCTCTCTCTCTCTCTCTCTCTCTACATCACCCTATGTTTATCTACCCCATCTCTACCCATTTTCTATCTATCTTTCTCTCTTGATTTTAATAGATAACTTAATTTTTGTTAGAATTTTTTCTGTTTTTTTTTAATCACACCATATAAATGTTGCAGGAAATAATTTTGTTTCTTTCTTTCTTGATTTATTAAAACGATTTTCACATTCCTAATACTAAATTACCTCCCTTACTCTTTCCCAGTTTACTTTTCCATTGTTCGGTTTTATTTTTAAATTATTATTAAGATTAAGCTACCCTTCTTTGCTCATAAAATTAAATTGGCATACGTGATTATTCATTACTTTTGTTTTCATGATTAGCAGTTATTATTAAGATCAAGCATCCTCTTATTTGCTCATGAAATTAAATTTGCATACAGTATTATTCATTCCTTTCTTTCTCATTATTTTCAGCTATTATTAAGATCAAGCATCCCTTTCTTAGTTCATAAAATAAATTTGCATACATGATTATTCATTCTTTCCTTTTTCATTATTATCAGTGATTATAAAGATCAAGCCTCTGTTCTTTGCTCATAAAATACATTTACATACACGTTTATTAAAGCAAACCGGACACACATATGCTCACCATTTTGTAATATAGATTAACGCCTATAAACATCCTCAAAATGTAAAATAATTTTATGTAGACATGTGATCCTATCGTTTGGACGATCTTGGGAACAGCATCAAAATGTGATCTGACCCTTTGTCGGGGAGTGTGTCTTAGTGTGTCCGCGCTGGGCTTTTATAGTCATGGCATGGCACACACTAGCTCTCCGGACTAAACGATAGGCATATCACTTTAATGAAATAGTTAATTATACTCAGGTGGATACTTCGTCGTTGCTGACTGCGTCAATAGACGTCATTAATTCTCTCCTTAGAATTTATTATTTGGCTAGATGGCTGGGCATATCCCTTTAATGAAATAGTTAATTATACTCGAGGGGGATACTTCGTCGTTGCTTGCTGCGTCAATAGGCGTCATTAATTCTCTCCTTAGAATTAATTATTTGGCTAGATGGCTGGGCATATCCCTTTAAGGAAATAGTTAATTATACTCGAGGGGAATACTTCGTCGTTGCTTGCTGCGTCAATAGGCGTCATTAATTCTCACCTTAGAATTAATTATTTGGCTAGATGGCTGGGCATATCCCTTTAATGAAATAGTTAATTATACTTGGGTTGGTATTTCGTCGTTGCTGGCTGCGTCAATAGACGTCATTAATTCTCTCCTTAGAATTAATTATTTGGCTAGATGGCTGGGCATATCCCTTTAATGAAAGAGTTAATTATACTCGGGTGGGTACTTCGGCGTTGCTGGCTGCGTCAATAGGCGTCATTAATTCTCTCCTTAGAATTAATTATTTGGCTAGATGGATGAGCATACCTCTTTAATGAAAGAGTTAATTATACTCGGGTGGGTACTTCGGCGTTGCTGGCTGCGTCAATAGGCGTCATTAATTCTCTCCTTAGAATTAATTATTTGGCTAGATGGATGAGCATACCTCTTTAATGAAAGAGTTAATTATACTCGGGTTGGTACTTCGGCGTTGCTGGCTGCGCCAATAGGCGTCATTAATTCTCTCCTTAGAATTAATTATTTGGCTAGATGGATGAGCATACCCCTTTAATGAAATAGTTAATTATACTCGGGTGGATACTTCGTCGTTGCTTGCTGCGTCAATAGGCGTCATTAATTCTCTCCTTCGTATTTATTATTGGCTGGATGGCTGGGCATATCCCTTTAATGAAAGAGTTAATTATACTCGGATGGCTACTTTGTCGTTACTGGCTGCGTCAATAGGCGTCATTAAGTCTCACCTTAGAATTAATTATTTGTGTAGATGGCTGGGCATATCCCTTTAATGAAATAGTTAATTATACCCGGGTGGGTATTTCGTCATTGCTGGCTGCGTCAATAGGCGTCATTAATTCTATCCTTTGAATTTATTATTTTGCTAGATGGCTGGGCATATCTTTTTAATGAAATAGTTAATTATACTAGGGTGGATATTTCGTCGTGCTGGCTGCGTCAATAGGCGTCATTAATTCTCTCCTTAGAATTAATTATTTGGCTAGATGGCTGGGCATATCCCTTTAATGAAAGAGTTAATTATACTTGGGTTGGTATTTCGTCGTTGCTGGCTGCGTCAATAGACGTCATTAATTCTCTCCTTAGAATTAATTATTTGGCTAGATGGCTGGGCTGGAAATTGAACGATTTGTAATGAACGAACAAACCATTTTATATATAAAACATGTAATTTACTCATGCCGAATAAAACATTTAAAACATCTTGAAAATGAGCTTGCCGTGTGTGTGACCCAAACACTAGCTGACTCGTACGCAAGTAAACGCCAGACTGATCTCAATCCCTTTGCCATACACTAAGCGAGAGAGAGAGAAAGAGAGAGAGAGAGAGACAATATACATCACACAAGGACAGACTGAGGGAGATAAGGTATTCGTAGCCCACCAGTGTTTTGTTATGATTGAAACAATTTCATCTGGGGTTTCTCTTTCAGCTGTCATTGTTCCGATTTCAACCTATTTCGGTGACAGTCGATCTGATCTTTGAACCCATCACATGCATCTGTCACTGAATTGATTTGACACTGACCCTCAGTTTTCGAAAACATGACCGAGACTGGCGCGCTGACACGTTTGAAGTGCAGAGAAATTTCGATCATAATCGTCTCCCCGTGTGGTTGTCCAAGTTAGGTTCAAGGGTCCAAGAGTAGAGAATTGCAGCTCCCCCAAAAGGGTTCACTTGTTGTGTCACAATCGTTCCCCCTTTTTGTGATGTTTGTTCCAATTAGCAAACGTCATAACGTCTCACTGACACAACTATACAATCTGTGCAGTCCTCATTTTTTTTATAAGTGTCGTTTGTAACTTTCGACTTCATTATTTTTACTCTCTCTTGAACAGAAATCTAATTATAATTCCTTTCTCAATTTTTTTTAATAGTCATTTTACTCTGACTTTATTAATTTCATTTTTGTTTAAATAGTTTTACTTTCTCCTTTTCTCTCCCGAAACATAAGCTTATGTCATGTTTTTCTTTCTTTTTCGAAAAAATACAAATTGTCCCCCTATTTTTTTAGTCATTTAAATTGTTATTTGTTTTTCGACATTTTTTTTTCTTTGACTCGTTATTACTTTTAATTTTGCTTGGTCTTAACTAGTTGTTTGTTGGTGGCCTCTTCCCTCCGCCCCCCCCCCGTGAACTCTAGGACGAATTCCTCGGTCGTATCAAACAGCCTTTTCATTTTGCCGTCTGCTATTGGGCAATTAATTTTGTGTCTGGGTGTGATTGGCCTTTTGTGATGGGATTTTGTTCCTTTTAGGTCCCTATTTAGGTGACAGATGCACGTGGAAAGGTGACAGTGTTTGGGAGGCTACTACGGCCCACAGGCATCTGTGATGTGAATAGGTGGAGAACACCTTAACTGCCTCTATCACCGGTTTCCCTTTTAGGACTGGGGTCTTACGACGGGGTGAATTCTTTTTTGGCTATTTTGTATCAACAGATCTAACAGTGGCGTGAGGAATCATCGATTTTACCACTGGTAATGATACCAAGTGGTATATTCACACTTTGACCTTCAATCGGTTAGGGTGAAAGGTTATTTGGGATCGGTTTCTTTTCAACCAGTCTCACCCAATATCAACTCCCGATCCAAGTCTGGGATGATATATAACCTCAATGAAGCACGTAGCTTCCTCACTTTAATGGGTAAGTGAACCATGTTATCTAGGGACATCTTTTGCCGTTTGCCAGGATAACTGTTAATTGGAATTTCGCAGTTTCACTTTTTTCTGATTTGAATTCCTCAACAACTGATGTTTTGAGGAGCGAGACGTCTGATCCAGTGTCGATCGGTGCCTCTATCGGTCGACCCCTTATTTTAACTTTAAATTCCGGAGCCTTGGTATGGATCTTGTGTCCTAGTGCTCCCCTACATCTTTGATTGTCATTGAAACAATTTCATCTAGGTTTTCTCTTTCCGAGGTCATTGTTCCAATTTCAACATATCTCGGTGACAGTCGATCTATAGAAAATGCAAAAGATTATAAAAAAAAGATTTTATCTGGTTATCTATTGGTCAAATCTATTTTTGAATTATTTGTCTGGAATACAATGTTCCACGTCAGGTTCATAATGATTAGACACACTTGACCCATTTAAGTACAAAATACTGAAAAACAATCAAACACACATTCACATGTAGAATCAAATTTAAGCTTACCGGCATAAAGGGCTCCAAATCGTTGATAAGAAATGTTTTGCTTGAATGAAGCAATCTATATAATTATACGCTAAGGCATTACATGTTCGTATGTACGCTATCACCTTTCACATACATTTTAACAAATGAGATCATATGATGGTTATTGGTGATTAATCTGATGTCGCTAAGACAAACAATTCTCACTTTACCCATTTTAAAATGAATTGTTCCAAAATCAAACTATGTCGTCCCATCGACTAAAACAATCGATATAACAATAGTGAATGTATGTGTGTCTGGCGACTTCAATAATCACGTATGCAAATTTAATTCTCATGAGCAAATGAAGAGAGGCTTAATCTTAATAATAACTGATAATAATACAAAAGAAAGGAAAGAATAATCAGGTATACGAATTCAAATTTTATGAGTAAAGAAGGAGAGGCTCTATCTCAATAATATCTGATAATAATAATAAAAAAGAAAGCAAAGAATTTCTTTCACTTTTTATATAGGCACAAAAATATTCCATTATTATTATTATTATTATTATTATTATTATTATTATAAAAACAGAACGAAGGGAGAGAGAGAGTTTTGTCTTCTTTTTCTTATCGAATAGTTTCATTTAAATGATTTCAAGCAATGAATAAGAGTTAAATTGTGAAGCGATAGCGAGCGGGCGAAAAGGTGGCATTCGTTTTTATTGATTTGAAGAATATTTAGCTGACAATTATTTTTACAGTAAGAAGACAGAGCATATTTATTGTTTTCAAAAGAATTAAATTGCTACAATTTTAAATAAAGAAATAAAGAAATAAAGAAGGAAGAAACATTCGTTTTATTTATTTAAAGAATATTTAGCTGACAATAGGAATTATTTTTACAGAAGGAGAAAGGGTCTTTTTTTCTTAATAGTATTGATCCTGACAGACATTTATTATTCCAAAAGGAATATTATTAACGGTAATTATACATATTAATGTAGAAAGCAACGTGGAATTTCTACAGGTCTCGCTAGAATTTATATAGAGATTATCCAATCATGGACTAGCAGCCATTCAGAAACCAGAGAATGGACATGCCCATGTCAGCATATTTCAGTTTATTTAATTTGAGCTCAACTGGTCAAACAGCTGAGCATTGACTACTAAATTCAATAGTAAAACGTGTGTGCAAATACAGTTTACACAGCTGAAGTTATGGGTTTAGAATAGTTTCAATTTTGTAAAGTTAAGCTCTGATTTAATGAGCAAAGTTTTCTAATTACTTATGGTTTAAAACTCCAACAAACAATGGTGTTACGAAATGGTTCATACCCCTTAATTGTTGCTCGTCACTTTCTGTTTCGATCAAACGTGTATTGATATGGTAAAAAGTAGTGACGGGACGATTCCTATATTTTTCCCGATTCCGATACAATTACCGATTCCGCTTCTTTTAAAATCTCTAAATATTTAGCTATAGAGTTGTTGTATTTTCGTATTACCGTAAAATCTCATGTAATATATGCATATATTTTTGCAAACGTAAAAATACACTTAGGGGGGGGGGGGAGCGATATATAGATTTTAGTTTCACTAGTAGTTTAAAATCAATGAATATTTATCATTTTATCATTAGTACCAGCATTGGAAAATTAAGTTATAAACAACAACAAAAAAAAAACAATTAAAAAATCGTTTTTGGCATCGGAAAATAGGCACAAATCTTTCGGATTCCGATACCGATTCCGATTCCGATACACCAAAAAGTTCTGATTTTTCCGATTCCCTATTCCAATTAATCGCCCCAACACTAGTAAAAAGTGTGCTGAAATAGATTTTACACAACTGAAGTTATAGACTTGCAGGGGCCATTCCTCTCAGGGGCCTCTTTTAAAAAGTTGCAGACACATATATGCAATCAAAAACATCGATTGTTATGGCGAAAACTATATGAAAATATCGCTAGAAAATAAAGATATGGGGTTCCAAAGGTTTTAATTGTGTGCAGTGGAACCCTTATTAGAGGGGTTTCAAATGATTGAAATGAACTCAAATCTTGGGAATCTATTTAATGGTGTGTTTAATGTGATAGTAATCTCATTAAACTCAGAGGTAAACATTTTTTTAAGTGGGGCAAATATTTGATTGAGTTTGATTTTAATGACATTCAAGCCATAATTCCATTACGTGAAATTAAATAGACCTGTTGAAGATAAGATATTATCAAATGAAAGAATGACAAAGTCTATCCATAAAAATAATATTTTTTTTATTGACAACTCGTTCAGGCAATGCAAAATAAAGTGTTGTGAATGAATAAGAGTTGAAAGAGTCAAAAGAAACGTTCTAAGTGAAAGAGTTGTTTTGTATGTAAGAAATAATTGAATAGACATGTTCATTTTGGTTGGCGCCGTGTACATTTACGTGTATGCAAATGAGATAGGCATGAAGATGTGTGTGCGTATTAGCATGCCTGTATTTCATAGTGAGAGTGTGTATGTACGAACTTGTGTGTGAGAGTGTTCAGTTAGCAGTGTGTATATGCTGTCGCTGTGTTTAGGAGTTCGTAAAAGTCTCTTGTGTTTGTTGAGGGGCTTCGTTCAGATGCGGATGTTAGCTTTTAAGGACGTACCCATGTGTGTGGAAGAAAAATACCGGAAAAAAGAAAGAAATATGTGTGATTGAGTTTTATTGTATGCGCTAGAATTCGGAGTTAATATTATTGCGTCTGTGATTGCCTGAAAGAAACTGCTGAATTGAGCTTTTATCCAATCGGGAGTCGATACATAAAAACAACATTTACTGCCGCTGCTGCTTTTAACAACATACCTCTTAAAAAGAGAAAAGAAATGTGATCCCCTTATGACAAGCTATATAGGTAATGGATCACTCCTACCAAATCTAAAGTTTGTAGGTCTAATAACATAAAAGTAGCCAATGGACAGACAAACCGGTTTTGTCTTTTATATAGATTATTGATTGACGAAATCGATAATTTATAATAACAACAAGGGATTTTTACCCCACCCAATAGACCGGTATTGTCCGGGCCTTCGGGTCTTGATTTACGCCGGTCTATCTGTTGTCCGTCCTGTGCAGTTCTAGGAGGTGCACCCTCCCAGGCTTTGCCTTCTCACCCTTTGAGAAGGGGTTAGTTTATTGCTAATCGCCTGAGGCGCCCCTACCGCGGAATGCCGACGGGGCTGCTCAGGCAATTTTTAAAAATCCAGAGTGCTCAAATTCTCGAGCGCTGTTTTTTTCCCAACTTCCCGACCTTGTGTCACATCTTACCTTGTGGGAGGAAGATAAATAGAAGAAGTAGCGAAGATTCTCATTCATCACTTTCTTCATGTTCATAGTAGCTACTCTTACGCCCATCTCTCTCGCTAGCGGTGGCATTGCCTTGCCTGGATCTTACCGCAACTTTTTTGCAGCTTCTCGACGAATTTTGTTGTGCAAACAGTCAGAACGCCTGCTATGATCCTTCTTCCTAACAACTGCTTCCACATTTCCGTCACAATTTTCCAACTCACATCTCACGACCTTCAAAGTATTCAATAAAAACTGAGTTGCAGCTAAGCTTTCCAACATTTTGTATCCTGAGCGAATCATAATGATGCAGGTCACTCTCTTCCAATATTTCGGTGCTTTTCAGTCGTCCATAGTCTCCAACTATGAAACTGTAGCAGCCATCATGCGGGTCCTCGAGAAAAAAGAGTGAGGGGCGCGCCGTGTGTCGTTCATCGGGGATTGAACCCAGAGCGTTCCACTTTCAAGATAAATCTTGTTATTTTTGTGTGATGACAAGAGTTCACTTATGCAAATGGGCATTGTTTTGCATGGGCGAATTCTCGTTGAGATAAAAAAGAGTAGGAACTTTCCTCCCGGTGCAGGTAGAAAAGTTGTCTTGACGAATTGATACCATGGCGAGAGAAAAAGAGAAAATATTGAGTTGGCGTCGTTTGTGTCAGGTTATGCCATTGACGAGATTCGTGCATTTTTGAGAATTGTTAATATAATTCGAGAGTTAGACTTTTGATTTTTTTTTATTGTGCGCGTTTTAAACTTTAACTACTACAGAAACCCACCAATAGTACACCGAAACTGCTATTAAATACTTCAAATGGTCTTGAAATGAAAAGAATATCAAAAAATTATCAAATTTGTTTCGAACACCCTGTAGTGTAAAGCTGCCCAGGGGTGTTTGAAATATTTATTTTTGTAGTTATTTAAATTTAGGTGTTTCACGTGCACACTTAAACTTTCATTCAATTAGTGTTTTTAAGTAAAGATAAGTTTAATGCCGAAACCTATTGTAACCTAAAATATTGTGAATAATTTCAAAGTGATACAAAAAACTGCATTGACGAAACCCATGTTACCCGAAAAGAAAACGTGAATATGAAACGGCCTAATTAAGAAAAAGGGAAAGAAAAAAAAATTTAAACATAAATGAATGTAAATAGAATCCTGAGCAACGCCGGGTAGATACAGCTTGTTAAAAATAAAGAAACGACACGGTTGGACCATCTAGTCTTATTTATAAGAAATCCAACCCGGCCGCCAAAAACACAATGATGTAGCAGACTGAAATAGGATCTATTTCTTCTCGTCCCCTGTGAGCCAATTGGTCATACTCTGACCAATCGGCTTGCAGGGCGTATTGATATCAACTGTCCCCTCATGGACTATTTTCTACCACCTGGTCAGTTGAAGAACAGAGCAGAGAGAAATCGACCAGCAACGAAGAAACATCTCTCTCCTGCCTTTCCCCTGCATCGTTCCAGCAGCAGCCATCTCCACTGGGAATATATTTGCTGACGATCCAGCAGCCTCTTTTCTTCACTGGGGCACAGTTCCAACCCTCTGTTAAATAAACTGTTTTTTGTTGCCCGTTACTCGGTTGTTGTTCGTTCAATTCATTTCGTGCGATAAATGTAAACAAGGGACCAACACCCCTTCCATTACAATGCCATTTCTTTGGCATGCATGATAAATTTTCTCCGTCGCCACTCGTAGCAAGTAAAAACAGTGTGGAAAGGACTTTCCTAAAATTTCTGGATGAGTTTCTGTGGCGTGTAAGGTCCGCTTACAAGTGAAAAAGAAAAGCAAAATGGCGGCCCCACGTTATTATATGCTGGCGAGTCTCGCGAAGTAACGTGAAATCTCGTTACTCATATGCAAACGAGATGGTGCCGGTTTGTAAAAAAAAAAACTGTTTTCAGATAAGGGTGTGTGATTTCGAGTCGCGAGTTTGGACCGCAGCGTGTGTACGTACAGTACTGAGGCGTGACGATTTTAACCGCGAAACTTTTTGTTTGATAATTCCGGTCTGTTTGTTCTTTTTAATTGTTTTAAATAGTCAGTAATAAAAAATGATGAAAATAGTATTATACGAAATTCACTTCCAGTTAAGTATTTGTTCTTCAAATACATCTTTTCACAGGGGGCACATTGTTATTTCACCGGTAAATAATCCGTCATGATCCACTATATTATACAGGGTGGGCCAAAATAAGGGTCCTATCTTTAAATTTGAATAACTTGAATTTGAATAACTTCCACAAAATAAAAGTTAAACTCACCAAACTTTATGTGTGTGTAGACTGACCCTTCCGAGATATTTTGAAATAAACAAAACAAATTTTAGCCGAAAAACACTTCTTAAAACTTACAAAAACTAAAGTATTGTTTTTTACACTGTTTTGAGTTTTTTAAGCAAAAATAATGTTTTCTAAATGAGGGTACGTTCCTTAGGGCTAATACGGCTCATGCTTGCTTCGGAAGGGGTCCTTTACTTATTCTAAAAAAAAATTTAAAAAAAAAATCAATAAATAAAAAAGTTATGAATTTTTAAAAATAGGACCCTTATTTTTGCCCACCCTGTATAAACAGAAATGTAACGTCTAACCGACACGTTTGAACTGTGTGTGTCTCTTTGTAGTACGTGCAATTGTTGCATTACCCGTTCTTTCGCGGTACCCGGTAAGATCCAATAAGAATGACAAAGAACAGAACGTATATGGAAACACTTTGGTTTTCTTTATTTCCCATCACCGGATGGTTTACGTCGGCTACGCATACATATAAAAAAAATCTTTTGACATACTTTTGTCTCATGAAAGTCTTTTTCTTGCTGAGGTCACAGACTTGGTTTCCACTAAAAACTTGTTCATATATACATCCGATTGGAAAGCAATTTGCTCTGCATTGTCTATCCGAGCGTGAACTGAAGCAATTGTTCCACAAACACTTCAAATTGTCTGTTTGATGAAATACAAGTCAGGAGATTCATTCACTGTACCAATTTGCTTATCAGTTTCATTTTTAGTCAGCGGACACGAAAGCCTAACAGCAAGACGGGCTTGGGTAACATAGCCAATAAAGCTTCATCGGTGCCATAAACATCGGTAAACTCCCATCCTTTTGGTACTTCGATACTCCGATCACCAAGCGCTCCGGCTCTTCGCGTTTCTGAAACTGCCGCCTTTAAAATCTCGTTTGCACTGTGGAACCTTCTCCTTTTTAACAGTTATCAAGTCGCTTTCTTTCTTTCTTTCTTTCTTTTTCGACGTCCCACCCACAATGGACTCGTCCACGATTAATTTTTGACACTCTTCTTTATCTTACACAATTATTTTTTTCTGTAAATGCCACCCATTGAGTAATAAAATAGATACAGGCAAACATTGCTATTATCGTTTTAAGATTTTAAAGGAAGTATAATTAGGAAATTAGTCCCAAACAATTTATTTTGGTTTACCTACTAATGTGTGACGTATTTGCGTTAAAAACAATTTAATATCTAATAGAAAATATAAGCATGTGAAATTACCGTTAGGGCTTGTTAGAATTGTCGGTACTCTTATAGAGAACGCACCGCGTTTCCGTGACTTCGCTTCGTCAACGTTCGGGCAGGTCTCGGAAGCGCCTGAGAGTTGATGAGCCGAAGACTGCCAGACGATAAATAAAAGACTACCAGACGATAAATTCAAGACAAGTTTCAAATAACAAAATTTAGACGAAGAAAATAAAAGTAAAATTCATATATAAGAAAAAAAACGAACAAACCATAGCTAAACAATTGTTATTAATTAGATGTTTATTTATTTATTTTGTCAAAGGAACCATTGTTAAGCAAATGTTTTTAAATAAAATGTTTTTTTTTTGTGCAACGAAAAGTTTCAAAACATGATGCTTTTATATAACAGACAACAAAATAACTGTTTTTAACCAATTTCATTTTTTTTTCTTTCAAACTTTTTTTCTTTTTTTTTAGCATTTTCTGGTTATGTGTTTAGGGTTTAGTAGGTACGTGCAAAATCAATGGCCGATTCCCAAAATATAAAAACATTTTAACCATCCCTTCAACTTAAAAGTCACCAAAATTGAAGAAATCAACCAATTTAATGAAATTTTCAGTATTTATTAATCAACAATCACGTAATATAATGAAACCAATATTTTTTTTTAAATCTTAGCGAAAATGTATTATTTTTTTAAAACAAAATACACCTTTACTAAATTTATATGTTTATGTATTAATAAAAAAATGTATGATTTAAAAAAAAAATTATGAAAATTAAGCACTGTACAGGGTGACCCCCAAAAAACGGGCCCTAAATCTAATTAGGTCCCGTTTCTTAGTGTTTCGTCCGAATGAAATGAATTTTGGGGCATAACTAGTTTACACAACATCATATCAAAACACTAGGGTATTTGGCCTTTTTTTCTCCGTTCTACAGCATGTGTTCTAGATGGACTCCTTTTAGCTCCGTGCATTTCTTGAGACGCAGAACGAAGTTGTCCATGACGTTTTTACAGACTGAATTGGGAATGGCTTTCATCTCCTCCCTGATGGCTTCCTTGAATTCCGTGATGGTTCTGGGTTTCCATGCGTACACTCTGTCCTTAAGATAGCCCCAAAGGAAAAAATCTGGGGGGCTTAGGTCCAGGCTATGGGGTGTCCACTCAAAATTAGCCTTGACACTGATCACTCGGCCTCCGAAGTTCTCTTTCAGCCAATCACGGGACAGGTTTGAGGTGTGAGAACTTGCTCCGTCTTGCTGGAACCAGAACTTGCTCATGAGCGACGGGTAGAGGGTCTGGAGCTCACTCTTGAAGGTTTTGAAGACCTCCACATACCGCTCCTTTGTGACTGTCACTGCTGCGCCAGATTCTTCGATGAAGATCGGTCCGATGATGCCTCTGACCGAGATTGCAGCCCACACCGTGCACTTAGGAGAGTGCAGGGGCTTGGTGGCTACTTCATTGGGTCTGCAGGATCCCCAGAAGACATTTGTCTTGGAGTTCGCCTTTCCGTCAAGATGGAAGTGGGCTTCATCTGAGGTCCAAAGGAGGTTAAGGAAACTTGGTGTCTCCTCGATCTTATCGAGCATCTTGACTGCCATAGCGCTCCTCTGCTTCTTATCTGAGGCTGTAAGGGTCTGCAGCGTCTGTTTTATGTATGGGTAAGCCCTGATATCGTTCACCAGCACTCTCCTGCAAGTCTCACGGGAGATACCGAGGGACTGACTTCGCTTACGAACAGAGCGTTTCGGACTCTCCTGGAGAGACTCTCTCACACTTTCGACCAGCTCGGCTGTCCACTTCTTGGGACGTCCCCAGTGGCTTGGACGATTCTCACTGGCAGCGTTGAAGTTCTCCACGGTCCCATACTTCTCGAAGTGGTCCACCCAGTTCTGAATTCTGCTTTTGGGGGGGGGGGGCCTTTTCACATCTGAACTGATGCATGAAACTGTCCTGGGTTTTCTTAAACGAACCTGTCTTGTAGTAAAATATACACAGTGTATTCTTTGTCCCAGCTCCCACTGAGGTCTTGGTGTACTCACGGTCGTTGATTCTGTCATGTCTTGTAAAATAAGGGCAATCGGTGAATAAATAAAGGAGATATCACATAAAGTGTAAACGGGGCCCGTTTTTTTTTAGTCACCCTGTATATGTTTAAAATAAAAAAATTATTTTAATCATTTCGTATATATTACGAAAAAGGCTCCTAAATTCCGTGTTAATAAAATCACTATAACTCGAAGAAAAATTAATTGCTTGAATTGGAAATGTTATCATTGGATAAAGCATTGTTTACTCAATATTTTCACCAAATAAAATAATATAATTGCTAAAAATGTTTCATGTGATTTTAATGATAGAGTTTCTGGGAAAATATAAAATGCGATGTAATTATATTTCTCTTTCATACATAAACGTGTCATCATCAGTGTAAGAAAATTTTTTTATAATCTTGAAAATAAACCCAAAATTGAAAAACTTTAGAATCATGATCATAACGAAAAAAGAATTTAAAAAATTGGATAATTTCTACTAACGATTGACTTGAGGACATATGGTAGGCCTGTTCTGTAATAAACAGGCGGGATTAGCTCACCAACCAATACTCACCCCCCCACCCACACACCGTCCTTAAAATTTTATTTTCAGTGATTCAACAATTTCGTTAATTGTACAATTCATCGTCAATTATTTGGAAAGATAAAACATAAGTTTGTATTTGTTTTGTCATTTTTTATTAATAAATATGATTTAAAAAGTTTTAAACAATTATTTATTAATAAATAAATATAATTCAAACATGACAGTTTCTTTCAAAATTGAATTCTATTTATTTATTAATAAATAATTTTTAATGTTTTACCCTTTTTTCAATGAATATTGTCAGTGTAGTCATTGACTTTAATTTACTTTTTCACACTTAAAATAAATAAAAATGCTCTTAGCTTTATTTTAAAAGAATTACTGTAATTTATCGTTACGACACATGTAAGAAATTCTTACATGTGTCGTAACAATGAATTAGTTATTTATTATTTAAGAATTAATTTAATTTAAAATTACATTAATTCTTAAAGAATAAATCGAGTAATGTAATTATTCAAAATTTTAATCAATTATCATGTAAAAATAATTAATAAAATTGACGCAGTTCGTAACGTAAAAATTAAAAAAAAACTATTACTGCAGTTTGAGCATTCCATACTTTGTGATTTTGTAGCCGTATTCTCTGGTTACAATTACAACACAGGTTCCGGACATGTTTTAGCTAACTTTCACTTTTTTTTAGATAATTAAGCAATTGTTACTAAAAAAAGTTACATTATTTTGTAATTCACTCTCTTAAGACTTTAATTTAATAATTATCTTTGAAAAAGTTCCAGAAAACTGATATTTACTTTTCCAGCGATTTTTTAACATGTTTTATTGAATCTTCACTTTTAACGGATTTTTCGCTGTTTTGATAACATTTTCCATTCTATTTTTTTTTTCACACGTAAATATACATGTGTTTCCTTTTAGATATTAACTTAATGCTTTTATCTTTTAAACACAATCCAAAATTTAACGAAAACTACTTTTAAAAAAATTTAAAAAATACACTTTTAAGAACTATAGTCAATACAAGCGACGGCCATTTTTGCATGTACCTAGGGTTTAAGGTTTGGTGTTGGGGTTAGGGTTAAGGTTAGTCTTTCGCTAGAAGTGACCGTTATTGACAGAACTCAATGAGTCCTTCAGGAGATTAAACGCGCTGACACAAATCGTAGAAATTCATTTTTTAACGCGCTGCAGATCGTAGAAATTAGTTTCTTCACAAAGTTATCGTCTTCTTGCTGCAACCTGATTGGTTAATTGTTTCGTCAACTCTCGGGCGCTTCCGAGACCTGTCCGAACGTTAACGACGCGAAGTCACGGAAACACAGGTCGTTCTCTATAAGAGTACCGAATTGCTTCCGGAGGCAATCCAAACCAACCCTTACAATAACTTCAAATGCTTATATTTTCTATATATTTACCTAG
Organism: Sepiola atlantica; assembly: GCA_963556195.1. Classification (NCBI taxonomy): domain Eukaryota; kingdom Metazoa; phylum Mollusca; class Cephalopoda; order Sepiida; family Sepiolidae; genus Sepiola; species Sepiola atlantica. The sequence goes on along the minus strand of OY744531.1, from coordinate 77,493,411 downwards.
ATACATATTATAAATTGTAGAAATGTCGGAAAAAAAAATGTTTTACAAGTAAAAAGGTATTCGTGTGCATACGTGAGTTTGAAAAGCAATGGGCAGAAACAATCGTATGAATAAAAATGTTTTAAAGTAAACTTATTACGTTATTATATATTTAGAGCTCTAGTAATATGAGCACTATTGAGCTCTCAACCAATTTTATTGTGTCAAACTATAGAAATTTATATATATATATATATATATATATATATATATATATATATATATATATATATATGAAGCAATCCAACAAAAGATATAAGCGTCAACTAATATCTTATAATTAGTGAAACATCCGGATAAAAACTGAAGCTCAATATACTGGATAGAGCATTAATATTATAATATAAAATGAAGTAATAAAATAAGGTGTCAATCAAATTTTATTGGAATTCAAAGTTCAAGCAAAGTATCCTTAAGTCCTTAGCTCATGAGTTTTCAAAGATAATTCTTCTCTTCAGAGGACCATTACCGCAGTTATACTACTACAGGTAATAAAATTAAGCTTTGAAAATATATAAAAATTATATACACAAATACATAAAAATACATAACATCAAATATATCAACCCAAAAACATACTTTTTGTTGAATCTATACAATCCATCCAGGTCATACAAATTGAAAAACATAATGAGGAAAGATATTCAGAGGGTTAACCGAGGATTACTCCAAGTTATATATATATATATATATATATATATATATATATATATATACTAGCTGAAGCACCTATCTACATCGGGTAATAGATTATGACTAATATCTAATGTGATATTTCTGCTTTATTAACAGCTGAAATAGTAAACTCGCTACAACGAAGACATAACTCTTGCCAAAAATATGAACTCAAAACTCAGAAAAAAGTATGTCTATTTATTTTCAATTGTTTGAAAAAATAACCGAAGAACAAATTCTTTTTTTTTATTCAATTGCTTCGTGAAACGAATTTATTTTAACTAATTATCGATACTTTTTAACCTAAAGTAGAAGCAAGAATTATGGAATAATAATATAAATTATTTTAATTAATTTGAGGTTTTTCGATGAAGGCATCAAATAAAAACAAGTTTTGTCTCAAATTTTCCCTTAGTTGAGTTTTTATGTATTCAAAACAATGGAATAAACGTTTCCTAGGAGGCGTGAGTCCATATCTTTTTCCAGGGTAGTAAATGCAATGTTACAGTAATAACGATAGCCTATATCTATTAATAATAGGAATTTGGTATCTGTCTGTCTGAAGCCGTAGCTATACTGTTTCAGACTATTGTACAATAGTCTGAAATAGTATAGGTAGAGGTAGTGTAATATCTGTTCTGTCGTCATGAGACAATCCTCCCAGGCATGACGTCCTCCGTTGGGATTAGTGTAGTATCTGTTCTGTTGTCATCAGACAATCTTCACAGGAATTACCTCCTCTTTTTAGAGGGTAGTGTAGTATATGTTCGTTTATCATGATACAATCCTCCCAGGCATTGCCCTGACATTATATATAGTAGTAGAAAATCGCTAGTTCAGTAATAACGATGGCATAAACATTATTTTTCTACACTGTGTATTCTCACCTAACTTAAATAAGTTGAATGCTATGACTTGCATTTTTAATTTCTCAATCAGGTGACATGCCATTTTCTGCAACCGTGACTCAAATCATTTCTAGATCCATTTTTATATCAGTTTAATACATCAATCATAAATTTGTTTATTAACATTAAAACTATTAGGTTGCAACACACACACACACACACACATATATATATATATATATATATATATTTATATATATATATAAATATATATATATATATATATATATATATATATATATATATGTATGGTACATGTATTATATTAGTTTCTGTAGATGTTAATCCGTTGAAACTCCAGTGTTTATAAAAAAAGTGCTCAATAACAAGTAGAGCTGTTCTTTAGTATAACATTTCATTTATACACACATTGTTGGTTACATATGTGCATACATGTTTCGGTTCTACTCTTCATAAATAAAAAAGTTATAAATTATTATTATATTATTATGAATAAAATGTTATACTATATATATATATATATATATATATATATATATATATATATATATATCGGGGGGAGCAGGGGGGATGGGCTGAAGCCCCCACCCACCCACTTTTTGACTTGCCCCCTCCCCCCACTTTACGGTCATCAATAATTAAGTTAATATGCATGTGTTTAACCGAGCCGCCCACTTTTTAGGAGAAGCCCCCCACTTTCATAACTGTCCCGCCGTCCCTGTATATATATATATATATATATATATATATATATATATAGAAATCCACAAATAACTACGGAGCTTGAAATGCTTCAAAATACGTTTGTAATAGTTCCTATTGATAAGGCGACAAATAATATAGCTTTTATCTGTAAAAAGTATTATATACAACGCTTATTGCTAGAAGTAGGAATAATAGGTGAAGTTTCAGATACTTATAAATTAAGTAATAATAAAAACGATAACATTATTATAAACAATACTGTTATTTGTGAAAAATTAGGATTAAAATTAGAAGAAAAATACAAAAAACTTCCATCTATGTATTGGATACCTAAAATGCATAAAACACCAGTTGGCGCCCGTTTCATTGTTGCCTCAAAAATGTGCATCACTAAACCTTTAAGTAAGGCTGTGTCTAAAATCTTTAAATTGATTATAAACCAAATAAATAATTTCCATAAAAAAAGTAAATTCTATAGTAATATAAACCTATTTTGGGTGGTAAATAATTCCGATCTAGTAAAAGAAAAATTAGATCGTATTAATTCTCGTAAACAGGCTAAATCAATCTCGGCATATGATTTTAGTACATTATATACAAAAATACCACATAAAGAACTTATTAAAGAATTAGGTAATACTGTAGATTTAGCTTTTGCAGGAGGAAAAGGTAAATACATAGACTTTGCAAAATCTAAAGCCTTTTGGTGTAAAAATAAAAATGGTAAGACGAGTGTATCCAAAACTGGTCTGATAATGCTTATAAGTCACCTTATAAAAGAGAGTTACTTTCAAATAGGGAATCAATTATTGCTCCAAACAATAGATATTCCAATGGGTTTGGATCCGTCTCCATTTTGGGCAAATCTATATTTACATAGACTGGAATATATATATATGTCATCATTAATAAAAAATGATATATCTAGAGCGTATAGTTATCATGGATGTAGGCGATATATTGACGACCTTGTTTGCATTAATGATAGCGAAGAGTTTGCAAATACTAAACATTTAATATATCCTAAAGAGTTAAAATTAAACTGTGAACATAAGGGAACACAAGCTACTTTTCTTGATTTGGATATAAAAATTGAAGATAAAATATTTATCTATAAACTGTTTGATAAAAGAAATTCATTCCCTTTTCGTATCGTGCGAATGCCATATAATAATAGTACTAGCCCTGTGTATATATTTTACGGGAGTATTATGTCTGAATTTCTGAGAATTGCTCGTGTTACCTTAAAATTAGTAGATTTCATGCCCCCAATTTCTGATCTAATAATAAGAATGATTAACCAAGGTGGCGATCAAAATAAAATATTTGGACAATTAAATAAAGCAATTACTCGCCATCCTGATGCTTTTAAATCTTATCAAATTAATCAAAATAAACTGATAGAACAAATCATAGGATATATAAATAGAAATAATGTAGAATATATATAAACGTATATATAACACATCTACTAATTATAATAAGAAAAAACAATAAAAATACAGTAGAAAGAAAGAAAGAAAGAAATGTTAAAAAAGAAGAAGAAGAAGAAGAAGAAGAAGAAGAAAATCGACAGTTATGAACGCCGATTTTAAACACTGGGAGTTGGCAAAGAAGAAGAAATAGAAAGAAAAAGAGAACAAATTAACGGTTAACTTAGAGACGCAGATTTGAAACACTGAGAATAGAAAAAACTCGACAGTTGTGAACGCAGATTAGAAAAACTGTAAGTGAACAAGGAAGATTAATATTTATTTGAGGTTGACGACAACGGGGAGATGGACAACAAAGGAGGACGAGGGAGAGAAGGAGGAACTAAAGGTATATATATATATATATATATATATATATATATATATATATATATTTATTTATTTTTTATTTTTTGATGTGTTGATGTTTTTTATATTTATAATATAAAACTAAAAATAATACATTAATCACTTAAATAATAGTGTCATGGATTCGTCCAAACACTTTAAAATGCAGCAACATTTTTGTAAGTAACGGATAAATTTGATTAGACAGACGAACAGCACAGGTAAAGACAATTTTTTTTTCTTGTGTCTTAAATAACTAATATAAGTTAGCAAAACATTTATATGGAACAAAACGTAGATTTAGTATAAGGAACGTTTATGTTTTGTCTTTTAAGGGAAGTGGGGTCTGATCAACTCTGCTGGGAAGCCATGAAATTAAATACTGTCTTGTTTTTAAATTCCCGAAACAGTTTTTCATGGTAAACAACTGATGATCCCTTAAAATAGTGTTAGAAATAAACTAATATAATAACTGTAAAAAATAAATTGACTTACTTGAGTGATTTTCCACTGGAAGACTTGGGACTATAAGTTGTTGTTTTTTTATAATATAGTTTTAATGGTTGAGAAACTTCCGAGACTATATATATATATATATATTGTCACACATAGTCGTCGTTGGGACTACGGCGGCGAGCGCGTGACAATGATGAATATAAAAATGGTAAAAGTGTCCGGAAGTGTCTCGTAAGTCCCTAGGTACCAATATTATCAACAGAATACAGGGCGAAAAAATATTCTCTAATTCAAGACATCATATAGAAAACAAGGAAGAATAACGAATAAGGTAAAAACCGACTCAAACACAAACTTAAGATTCAAACAATATTTATTTATAAAATAACAAGAGAATTAATAAACATATATAAAACAAATAACAAGAAAAACAAAGTACTATTTTGAGAGAAGAGAGATGCTGTTTATTGTTAACTAATGGCGAGCAAAATCCATGAACAAAATAGTGTCCCAAACATATCACGGAAGAAAATGTTGTTACAAGACTTCCCACGGGAGTTGAAAAGTTCAATGATTCAGGAATGTCATAAGTTACATTCATCCAAAATCCACACTGATCTTTGTATGGAAAAGTCATTAACAGAATTCAAGGGGCAAGTGTTTAGAAATCATATCTGCGGATGTGGTCGTGAAAGTTTCACTTGGCGCTATGCAATCTTTTTGCAGGGGAGTGTATTCGTTTCTTTACGACAATGTACTAGGTGTATTGTCAACGGCAAATTTAGTGAAATAATCTCGAAACCCTTTGTTTTCGTCAAATTAGCTTTCGACATAGAAGAAAAAATCTCGGGGCGATCAGCACGGTTATAGAGTTAGGATCTTTCTCAGTTTCGTGTTTTTTCCCTCTTTTTTGCTTGTTTTCCTTTTCATAACTCACAGCGCATACGACCGGCAACAGTTTACTCTTCGGCTGGATGTTCTCCGCCGATATGCGTGGACCGGGTAGGTGTGTGTGTGAAGGGTTTCTTTGGTTTGCATGCGATGACACTTTGCACTGATTTGGGGTCACGGTACTCGTGTCCGTTAATGGCTGACACCAGGTGTTTATTCAACGTTTAAATTCTCTTCGTCTCAAGGTTTAGGATGAACAGAGTGTGTCACTAACTGGAAATAAGAGTTAAAAGGCGACGACACTTGGGCCTTTGATGTGGGGTCAATTACATTTGCAGATGTTTTGAGAGACGACAGCGACCGGCTGCATCGTCTGATTTCCTTACAGTTAGGTTCGGGGCGATGCGAGATGTCGCTAATTAGACGCAAAATTAGCTTCTTGTGAGTGCAAGGGTAGGGGATGGGTTGGCGGCGTCGTTTCAACTGGATACAACATGAATTTCCTCCGTTATAATTTGCTTGGATTCAAAGGACAAATATAAAGATACAGGATGAAATAGATTTTGCTCGCTTTGATTTAATGTTTATATGGAATACATTTTATTCATCTAATTTTGATTCAATCCCCCCATTTTTAATAATATATAATGTAAATGCGTGTTGGCCGCAACGGTTAACACTCCGACTACGACGTCAAGAATGACTTTCGTATTGGGGTTCGTGCGACCGGCAAGGATTGTCTTCTCCCATACTGACGATTGCAGGTTTGGAATGAAACACATGTTTATATGGGTCAATTTGAAAATAATATTTATCCATAAATAAATGTTCAAAGCTCTCGCTAGATTTAGCACTTTAAGTAGGTTGACGACAATTTATAGCGTAATGCAATACTCTAGGCCCCACCTATTGAGTTCTGTTTGAAAGCTTGCTAACATGTCCGCTGAATTTGGCATTTAGACGTTAATTTACTCTCTTATTTTCACGACTGTTAACACTCTGACTACTGAGTTTAGAATGGCTTTCGTATTAGGGTTAGAATCGAGCAACCGGCAGGGATTATCTCCTCCCATATTGATGATTTTAGGTTTGGCATGAAACACATGTGTATATGAGTAAATTTGAAAATAATATTTAGTTATAAATAATTGTATCATATATATATATATTATTCATGTATATACACATATACTATTATAAGGTGATATATATATATATATTGTATATATATTTTCAGTATTTACTTCAACAGTACTCAATACGTGAGCAGAGAGTAGTAGTAGTAGTAGTAGTAGTAGTAGTAGTAGTAGTAGTAGTAGTAGTAGTAGTAGTAGTAGTAGTAGTAGTAGTATGAAAATATAACTACGGCAAATAGTATGAAAACATATTTATAATAAGTATGACTATGCCTAATTATTTCTTATGGGGATGGAATATGGACGCCTCTGTGTAGCGTATTTGTCATAGATATTTTTTCATATTATTACTATATATCTATACTAGGACGAATAAAATTAACTCCCCGGACAGAACAGTTTTACGCTACTTTTATGTCCTCTGACGAAGATAAAAATCAATATATAATGCTACTAAACCTTATGTATAGAATCCTTATTCAAAATTTGATCAAAATCCATTACATTATTTTATTTTATAAACGGTTCAAAATTTAAGGTTTAAGCTTAAGGAGTCTTAAATAAGAAATTGAAATTCAGGCAATCTCGTTTAATTAGAGTCTTAATGACTTATTGATCTAATTTAATGCAAATCTGAAATATTTGACTTTTCAAATGGGAGGTTGTGCCCATATTATAGTTAGCTATATATAAACATATACACACACATGTTCCTTTCAGTAATAGAACAATTTAACGACGGCTACCTTTAGATCGGATTAATCTCTCGCTGATTTACCGGGTTGTTGATAGCGGGTATGTGGGCTAAGTCGTTGGAATTTGTGTTTGAAACATGACTTGTATTCCGGGGTTCGAGTCCGGCGACCGGTACGAATGATCTTCTCTACACTGACGATTCCCCAAAGGATGAAACGTATACGTATGTAGATAAAAACAAATATTTATTATATATATATATATATATATATATATATATATATAGAGAGAGAGAGAGAGAGAGAGAGAGAGAAGAAAAAAGCGTATAAATATGCGACGATTGTCCAAATTTATTTCAAATTTCAAATTTCAATTGTTCAATGCAAGGTGTATTCAGTAATAAACTAGTGTTTATTATTCTTTCCTTAAGCCAAGGCTTTTCAAAGATCGAGATCTTATCATCAGAGGAGAAATACAGATAGATAAGTTGGCTTTCGAAAAACCAAAGTTCAAATATTTGAAAAATATATGAAAAATATTATTTAAAAAATGCAGTGAAAAAAAGAAAAGTTCCGTAAAAAAGATATGTGGTTTGTCCGGGTGGTAAATTTCCGTTGAAAAGATGTCCAATGAATTGTAGAAAGCGAAAAAAAACAAAAAAAATTTTTTCGTAGGAGCAGTGTGGAGAAAGTTTTCAAATATAAGTAAATCCAAACGCACTTAAAAGGAATTGAAACGAGAAAAGCTGGCCATTATTGATAAATTCCTGGACCATAAAAAAAGGCAAATGACATCTAGTCATTTGCTTTTTTTTATTTAAATTTCAATGTTTCACGTGTACGCTGAAAATTACATTCAGTTAGTGTTTTGGGGGGTAAAAATAAGTTGTTTGTGATTAATTCCGAAACCCATTGTAACAGAAAATACGTAAATAAAAAATAAAAAAGGCAATGACGAAACCCATATAAACTGAAAAGAATTTGACAAAAATATGAAACGGCTTAGCTAATGAAAAAGAAAAGCGAAACAAAAATGAACGTAAAAATCCCGAGTCACGGCAGATATATAAAACTTATTAAACATAAAGAAACAACTCGGTTTTATCGTTCTAAATATTCTGTGCAGGCGGAAGTAATAAAACCAGCCAAAGTTTTAACTAGCATTCAACATAAAATGTCAGTTATTTATTTGTTTAGCTAATACAATCTTTTCAGAGAGGACATTTTTTTATCACCGGTTAATTTCTAGAACGTCCATAGTACATAAGTGCACTTTGAAAAAATATGAAACAGCAGCAAATGTAAAAAGAATCCCGGGCCACGTTTGATAGGTACAGCTTATTAAAAATAAAGAAACAACACAATTCTATTGTTCTATGAAACGTCAGATATTTTTTTGTTTAGCATTGTCTAGCAAATACAATTTTTCAACTGGAACATTCGTTTCTTTTTCACCGATGAATTTTTTCGCATTTGTTGGAACAACGAAAAAATGTTTCAAAGTTGAAATCAAGTAGCGATATGAACAAGCTCTGTGTGCGTTCACAGCACATGCCGAGATCGTCCGCTCGTTGTGTTGGTCAAAGGTCGCAGTGTCAACCGTGTTATCCCAGTCAGTGCTGCAACAGAAGAATGCTCCCTCCAAATAAAACCACAACTCCAGGAGGTTACAATGGTATTCGTTTCTGACTTGAAAATTAGATATTTTTGCCTGATCAAATTAAAACACAAGTCCAAGGACCCAACTTGCTTGGAGAGGCACACAGCCCCAACCAACTGTCAGACCCCAGAAAAACAAACTGACTGTGTGACGCCCAGAGGGCCAAGTTTCACTGACCTCCCCTGCTCATCTGGAATATATGTACTTTTAACCCGAAATCCCAGACGTCCGGTCTTTTTCTCAGTCATCCCCATTCGACCACCTAAATATCTACTTGAGATAACGGCTTTCCAGTATCCACTTAAAAGGCCTATCTGCTGACAATCTATGAACATTAGTTTTTTCAGAGGCTTCATCTCTCAGCATGAATCTCCGTTTAAGGAAACGCTTACTTTTTTTACAGGGAAATAAACTTCTGGGTGGCCGAATTCAAAATCAAAGATATTTTCAATTACTTGTGTGGCTTCTTTTCTCGTAGCCAAACATCTCTCACCTGCAGCATGCTTTTCGCATGCACCAAAAACATGCAACCCACTAAACATGCAACTCACTAAACATGCAACCGCCGAGTTCATGTTTCCAACGACACAGAAGAAAGAATCGTCACGCCCCGCACCAAGAATTAGACGTTTTAATATAATCTTTCATTTTGTAGGTAATTCAATCGTCCCAAATTCTCAATTCAATCTATACGATAAATGTATGGAAACTCGTATGCGAAAAGAATAGCCGTACTGTGTATAACGTGAACGTATATAAAGTGTGTATAAATGTTGTCTTTAATGTATATAAGGTAAATCATTGTGAAAAATACAACTACTAAATATTCGATGTTTTCTTTAAGTTAAATAATATAATTAAATGAATTATTCCTCGTAAATATGAGAAATGAAGTCGTATGCTGCCCTAGGGCCGGCTTTAACCCTCAAGACAGATAGCATAACTCCTTTCGATAAACAAGACTCTGAGTCGTCGAATATTTTAACTGCAAGTTTTATTATCCCTCAAGAAGGTAAAAAAACTGAAAAGAAATAAAAACATTGTTCAGAAATGTGAATACGATAAATGACGACGAAACAGGAACGAGGAGTCTACAAATCTAAAAAAACTGTTAATAGGAAGTATTTTTAGAGTGAAAGATACTAAGAAGTACACATGTCACGAGCGATCGACAAGGAGATACGCACATGGGATGAGAAGGGAGAATAAAGTTCATTTAAATTAGAGAAATGTTCAAAGGAAATGACGGGCACGATATTCAATTCTGTTTGAGGAAGGAGAAGGGATAATGTCTCCTTAGGCTAGACATAACAAGTCGAGTTTCGTGATGGGAAGTATGCATAAAAAGAAAAATGTCTGGCAGTGGTTTACCATTTCAGCGATTGAATAAATAGGAATCTTCTAACTGAAAATTAAATTAAACGGTCATATATTGATTATACCAACAAATATAATAGTTTAAAAAGTGAGATAGTTTATCTGCAGACATCGTTTACGAAGCTCCAGTCACGTGACTTTAATGAACCTAGAAATTTAGAAGTTTGAAGGCATTACGTATTTGTTATCACATCATATCATATCGGAATATCAACATACATTTTGTTTAACAGTTATTTATCGGTAAGGGAAGAACAAATGTATCAGTGTTACTAATTAATATTATCAGCGAAATTTGCCGCTGATAGCATAATTGGCCTTCGTCTTTCATTTACCGCTAAGATATTTGTTTCCTTGCCAAAAACATTCCAAGCAGGATAAGTTGTATTTGCAAATAAATGAAATATATTTAAAAGTTATTGTTCCTAATAACATGCACCACCGTTCCACGAAAGAAGGAAGCTAGGAAAAATCAAAAAGTGATTTTTATATGCAATGCTATTTAGGTCTGAAGAAGGAAAGGGAATCTACAGAAAAAACTAAAAGTGTATTTATATGTGAAATTTTCCGGGAAGACAATGGAAGTGGTTCCGAATCTCTAGGTTCCCCCTAAGGAAGCTATGGGGGCAGGACTGCCCTTAAAATTTCAAATATATCCTATTCTGACCAAATTTAAATCATATATATACGATTCTCCAGGAAATACAATGGAAATGGCCCCGAATCTCTATATGCCCCCCAATATGTCGAATCTCCATGTTCCCCGCCTCCCTAAAGGACAGAACCCCCTTAAAACTTCAAATACGTATATTCCATTTAATCAAATCTAAACCATATGTATAAGACACTCACTACAAGTTTTTACCAAAATTTCACTTTATTCCGACTATATTAGAGGATGAAACGGAGGAGAGTAAAAAAAATTTTAAAAAATAAAGTAATATGGTGTTATTAGTTTAGTGAAAACAGGCATACTGTGCCTCATTAAATCCCAAGCAACTAAGGCTCTTCATGCTAGTATAGAGGTAAAGTGAAGAAAAAGTATCCAGATAGTATTTGACTCATGTGGAATTGTTCAGCTACACCACTTGAGAGAGTTGCCATAACATAAAAAGGGAGTATATTAATAGGTTACCTCCCTTGTCTTCTGAAATCGATTATCCCTCCTGTCTATTGCGTTAATAAATTATATCTATTGCCTTATAAAATAGTCTCGTTTAATTGGGCAAGATAGTTCTCTTTGACCAATCACTAGGAAGATAATTTTGGCGGGATAAAGACGAAAAGTTTATTCTCGTACTCTTTTGAATTGGTTTTCGTTCGGACAAGGCGCATTTACTGAACCGTCCTTGTGACGGAAAACGGAACCCTCTTTCACTAGTGATGTCACACTTAAACGTGCACTATCATATAAGTTGGTCTTTTAATTAAGCCGCAAACACAATTTGTTTGCAAGACACTTCCATTATAATTTCAATAATTGTGTCATTAATATCTGCCTTGTCAATTCTTCTGTTCCCATTTCAGCTTATCTTTCTCACATTCTGCAAATAAGAACTAACAAATTAATTTCAATAACGCAGTGACAAGGATTAGTATAAGCTGTCAACTTTTATATATATATATATATATATATATATATATATATATATATATATATATATATATATAATAAAATTGATATGTAAGCCATTAACAATGCGAGATTAATTTATATATATATATTTTTTTACATTAATCTTATATTTCGGAATAAATTATATCTTCAGAGGTGACCAGTTATTGAGTCATTTTTTTTAAATCAAAAACAAGAATAACCAAACTTATTTCTTTGTTACTTGATAAAACGTCTCTCCGCACTGGTGGTGTTGGCGGACATGATTCAAATTCCGGTGTCGAACGAAGAGCCTGGCTCGCTCCTGTAGGTTAAGTAATATTGGTTGGTCGTCCATTTAAAGCATTGTTGGATATGTTAATAAAATTGATATGTAAGCCATTAACAATGCGAGATTAATTTATATATATATATATATATATATATATATATATATATATATATATATTGCCTTATAAGATAGTCTCTATATATATTACATTAATCTTATATTTCGGAATAAATTCCATCTTCAGAGGTGACCAGTTATTGAGTCATTTTTTTAAATCAAAAACAAGAATAACCAAACTTATTTCTTTGTTACTTGATAATATATATATATATATATATATATATATATGATATTTTTCCTACTTACGACGTCGTTTCGAACTTACGGCTCTGATCAGCGCAGAGAAATAACAATCTCATACGGTAACAGGGCACGAACCCACGACAAGGCGGTCGAGAATCACTGGTGTAGACTGTAACCGATATTTATTTCATTTTTTAAAAGCTCTACTTTGTATTGAGCACTTTTGAAAAATATTGGTTCTCTGTTCATTATGTAAATATATTTGAGCTTAAATAATTAGTATATATATATGTATATATAAAGGAATGTTAGTCTGCTTGAAGCATTGCTAGTAACTAAGTAAGTGTGTATTTATGAACGATGATAACAACGCAGAAAATCGAAATGGTGAAAGAGACGATGAACAAAAACAAACAATATCTGAGCTATTAATCTTCATAATGATCTATTTATTTTTCGATAGATCTTTCACATACAATATCAGTATATATAAAACTTACTGTTAATATTAATAAAATTCAGGATCTTTTGATATTTCGGAAGAAACACTCTCCTTCTCAAAAAAGAAAACAAAAGTTCAGTTCGTCTAAGGGAAAGAAAACGTTCAAAATGGCTGCCTCATGGTTTTTGTTAATCCTCTCTTTCACCATTCCGATTTCCTGCATGTCTATCACAGCCTTCATAAATTCTCCCTCACACACATACACAACACACACACACACACATATATAAATCGCTTTAACTCCAACATCCAGTCGCTTCGAATCGACAAACATGGTCAAATGCATCTTACGAAAACACACATACATACACACACACACCTACACACACAACACTTGCGCAAATACACGTGGGTTTTAGACCGAGGCAAGCCATACATCTCTCTCTCTCTCTCTCTCTCTCTCTCTCTATATATATATATATATATATATATATATATATATATATGTGTGTGTGTGTGTGTGTGTGTGTGTGTGTGTGTGTGATTTTTTGAAGGCTTACCAAAGCATTCCGTTCAGGAGCCCAATCAACACCACAAAATATTTTTTCATTCAAAAATTATTTATTTATCATTTTTCAAATTAAAGAGTTTTTTACCTACACGTGTTTCACTACCAAGCAGGCCCTTGCTTTGCAAATCATCAGGGAAATTAAGTACCTTAAGGACCTGCTTGGTAGTGAAACACATGTAGGTAAAAAAAACTCTTTAATTTGAAAAATGATAACTAAATAATTTTTGAATTAAAAAATCATTTGTGGTGTTGATTGGGCTCCTGAACGGAATGCTTTGGTAAGCCTTAAAAAAAATCACATATAAATGCTCTGTACCCTGTAATCGAGTATCATCGAACTTGTTTTCATTGGACTAATCCCGGTCTTCACTGAATAATCATTTTTCTAAATGAAAAATCAATATATATATATATATATATATATATATATATATATATATATATGACTGTTTTTCCCCTGTCACCTTGGCGAAAGTAAGAAAATAACCACATACATAATAGGCTACACATTAAAATAACCAACATCAATTCCTCACCACCAACAGCAATTCCTAATGCGTGTTTCATGAAAAAATAATTACATTTCCACTTCTAACAAAAAAACATTAAAATTACTCCGAGATTTACACCTCTCACAAAAACATCTTCGAACGAGAGGATAGCTACGATTATCCCTCTCAATAGAATTAGTCCTCACACTCACCCCATCGACACTGTGAGCTTTGTTTATAGAAAGGGAAGAATTTCACCGCACCGTCCGATCCGTGATTCTGTAATTCTGGCTGCATTTTATTTTCATGTTATTCAATAAACGCATCCCCTTTAAACGAACACATTCGCCATCACCCATACTGACAGGCAAATACATTTTTGGACAATGGACTTTTCAATTTATTTTTACCATTTTCGCAGATACATTTTTAAATAAACTTCGTTGCATATGACATTACTCACACTTTTAATATTTTTATTTATGACTTAACAATAAAATAATTATTTTTTTACTTTAAAAGCAATTATTATTTCCTTTTTTACGTGAAAGGTAAGCAAAACCATTCAATTTTCAATCAAATACGATAACATTTACTATTCATTTTGCTATATACTTTTTGGTACTTATATCGATCTTGACCCAGTTTCCGTGAGTTTCTTGTCGGAAGCGTTCGGCTATCCTACGCAAACGCCCGAGAGATGACGAGCCGATTTGTACCAGACGACAATTTTGATACGGTGCTGCGTCCTATGATAATAATGTTTTGCTTGTTTTTTTTTTTTTTGTTGTTATGGTTAGGGTTTAGGGTTTAGGGTTAAGGTTTAGGGTTAGGGTTTAAGGTTAGGGTAAAAAATATTTATTTGATGACAGTAATTTCGCTCTATTTTGCTTGTTTTATTTGTTTTGTTGTTTAAAAAATTTCTTGCACCTATAACTAAAAATTATAGGACGCAGCAACGTATCAAAATAACAAAAAATATTTATTTGTTTTTTTTTTTTTGTTGTTTCTTTTAGAAAATTTCTTGAAAATATAACTTGAAATCATAGGACGCAGCACCGTATCAAAATTGTCGTCTGGTACAAATCGGCTCATCTATCGGGCGTTTACGTAGAGTAGCCGAACGCTTCCGACAAGAAACTCGCGAAAACTGGGGCAAGATCGATATAAGTACCTACTTTTTAACTAATATATATATAAACCTAAAAAATAACGTATTTTAAAACTTCCTTCCATATTATTTGTCAAAAAACAAAACAACAACAATATGAACGCCTAACAAAAAATGTTGGTGGCGCTTTTTAACGCCGCCTCTCGCCGCCACCAAGCACAATAAAGTATTTGCGTACGTGATTAAAATTAAACAATCAATCGAAACCATTTTTTTTTTAAAGACAAGATTACTTTTATTTTTATTTATTTATTTTTATTTTTAAAATACTCGATTTATACATTTCTTACTTTTCTTTGTTTTTAAATTTTATTTTTACTTTACAAAATAGAATTTAGTTTATAGTGTAGTATCTTATACTTAATTTTGTTCTCGATACCTCTGCAGTTTAGTTATTATTTAGATACCCGTTCGTAAAAGGAGAAATCCTTCTAGATTGCAGCAATTTTTATTTTTGTCCCAATCTGAGGCGCACCTTCTTGTGGGGAGATGAGTTTCCCCATTAAAAACTGACCTTTTGTCTAACTCTACCCTCTATTTCAATGTTAACCGATTGATATAAGACGTTTTCTTACTTTTCTTAACGATTTCTCGACTGTTAATTATTCGGTACTTTTAACATTGCTGTGGTTCCGATTTACTTGTCTTTAATTTAATACATCTCCCCAAATAGGGACACTCCGGATTTTGACAAAAATAAAAATTGCCGCAGTCTAGAAGGATTTCTCTTTCACTGACCGAGGAGAGAAATGATTAAGTACAATATAACAGATACTACACTTCAACGTTATTTCTATTTTGAAAAGTAACAAATAACATCAGACAGATTATATAATACGTTATTTGCCTATGTATGGTGCTTATGCAGTTTACGGATCGGGCTAAATTTTAGAGAGGATTTTCGAGTTAATTTCAATTTTTACGGTATATTTTGTTTATTAAATTGTTCGGTAAAAGTACCGAATAGTTAATCAACCCCCAACCTCCCCGTGTTAAGAATGGGTTTCTAAATTATGACGTTATGATTTCAGCCCGCTCCGTAAACTGCGTGAGTACCTGTTGTATAAATTCATAACGGGAAGAGCCGCGTTCAAGGAACAATCTTCTTTTTAACCAAGTTAATTAACTGCCGACACTAACAGCGAAACGTCAGGTATTCAGGAATACATACGTATACATACGTATATCAACTAAAAAACTTACGTGACTAAACTAAGATTTACTAAAAATACGTTACTAAACTATGATATACTAAAAAAAAATACCGATACTTTCTGTTTCTTTATTTGAGACTGCTTCTACACCCTGTTAGAGGTCCACAGAACTTCAATGACCTCGATACTATCACTGGTCAAGTTAGGAATACATTCAGAGATGCATGTAGTGCACATCGACTACTACAGGGTGGTAATGCCTAGGATGCTACTTTACAAGAAGCATTTGCATCTGAATATTTGAAATATGTGTTTGCCATCATGTTCACTACATGTGCAGTGTTTCATCCAAAAGGACTTTGAGATACCAACCCCATGAGCAAGCATCAATTGTTCGGAATGGTATTGCACAACTAAAGAAAAAGCAGACTTCTGACAAAGACATCCTATTGTTCCACCTGGAAGTTCCGTTGATGAGCTCAATGTTTACATCCAATTGTCATATTTGTGAAAGTACATCAAGTCTGTTAGATTATCTACAAACATGCGTGTGCATCTCAATGGCAAGATTGCAACAACTGACCATAGCAAAACTGTTATTATTCCATGTATTGCATTAATTGTTTCATCTGCTGTTTTACATTAACATTGTGGGGACTGTGTTCGCTGCTGGTCAATCATAAGCACCAAATA
>OY744531.1:77453877-77473877 GCA_963556195.1 Sepiola atlantica | reverse complement strand
TATGATTTAAAATTCTTTTGTTACACAAAAATAAAAAATATTTAAAAAATATTAACACATATCTTTTTTTATTTTATATAATATATTTCTTTTGTAAATATAAAAACATAATAAACAGAACATATATATTGATGATAATTTATGCTTTAGGAATATGAAGCGAATAACAGCATTTTTTAATCCTGCTCGTAAAGCCAAACATCAATGCCCAACATAAGATTCAGATAGAGATAGCAACAGTTCTTCAATTCTATCATCAGAACCTACTTCATCTCATCAACAGTCGGTCACTCGTTCACCAGATCTATTAACAGTTTCTTATTTATCTGAAAAAGGAGAGCCACCGGTTCAGCCAAGAATCGAGTTTCCACGGAATCAAGCTACTGGTAGAGGTATCAGTGAAGGACGTCGTTTTTGAATGGATCGAATACAGCATCCAGGAGAATGGTATCTTTCGTCATACATGAAGGCATTTTGGACATTCATGATGGGAGAAAAGTCGAGTCTGGATAAAGTTTGGCTTTCGCGATTGGACAGAAATTGAAAGCACATAATGACACTGATGTCCACAAAGAAGCGGACAAGGTTCGGATCACCTTAAAAAATGTTCAGAAAGTAGGGAGAATGGATTAACTCCTGGATCTATGCTACCGAGACAAGAAATTAATCAGTGAGCAAAAACAGCATCTCCTGACAGTACTGGGCATAGTATTATTCAGTGCAGAGAATGCGATAGCACTGAGAGGTGATGATGAAAACGAAGAATCATTAAACACAGGAAAATGTATGTAGTTACTCTCACTTTTATCTAAGTATGACCTTACTATTCAACAACGCTTGAAGAAACTTCCGAGAAATGCAAATGTTAAGCCCAGAGATTCAAAATGATTTACTCTTTTCAGTGCAAAAGGTTCTGTTAGAGGAAATCAGGGGCCAGGTTCAGGATACCGGATATTTTGCGGTTCTAGCTGATGAGGTTAAGGACATTTCTAACAAAGAATTACTTGGTGTTTCATTAAGGTTTCTGCACGAAGGAAAAGTTAATGAAGGTGCCATTGGTTTTATGGAGGGGTATGACTTGTCTGCTGCCAGTATTTCAGAACAGCTGCAAGGTCTGCTGCGGTCTATGAACTTGGAGAAGGAGATGTGTGTTGGGCAAGGATACGATGGTGCAAGTATGATGTCAGGTGAACGTGGTGGTGTTCAAGCGCTGATGAAAAGGGCTGGCTATACAAATGCCCAGAATGTGCACTGTACATCTCACAGGCTGAAGTTAGTTCTCGCATCTGTCACTGAGATTGATCCTGCCATTAAGACATTCTTCGAGATCATGGATTTAGTGTACACTTTCATGACAGGTACAAAACGTCATTCCCGATACCTGGAAATCCAGATTTTGCAAGATGTTGCATCCGAAAGACCCACAACTGGAACTGACCCATTCATCTACAACCAGATCCATAGAGGTTGAAAAGTTCTTGCGCCGTTTTGATGTAATTCTGGACACCCTGGCATCCTTTCAAAATGATCCTACTGCTGAAACAAAACTTTCTGCTATTGCTCTACTGAAGGCAATTCACACAAAGAAGTTTCTAGTTCTCCTAATCTTGTTTGGAATACTATATGACTATACAAATGTTGGGATCAAAGGCCTGCAGAATTAAAAAAAAACGAATGCGGAGACAGCTATTGGCTTGGTGGAAACACTACTTGAATACACAGAATCACTCGATACAGAGAAGGTTGCGAAGTATGCATTGGAACTTGCCATGAAGTACAATATCACGAATATTGATTCTCCGCCATCTGGAATGGCACGAAAGTTATCCTGAAAATTGGATGGTGCATTAGTGACTGGTTCTGTTGGCGATAACTGTGTGGGCACAGTGGAAGATTTTTATTTGGTACTCCGACAGTTGTTGGTGCACATTAGAGGAGAACTCCGTGCTCGATTTGGAAATCCTCAATTTATAGTGATGAAAGCTGCTGCAGTGTGTAACACGTCATCGGAATCATTCATGGACAGTGAAACGCTGAAACGGCTAGGACCACTGTTTGGTGTTTTGGTAAAGAAGGGCGAGATGGAAATATTTAAGAACTACATTCAGCGACGTCTCCCTGCCAAAGATCTTAGACTTTCAGAATTGATCGAACAATGTGACAGGGATATTATTCCATCGGTGCATTGAGTAGTGATGCTGCCTCTTCACCATCCCACAGACCTCAGTAACCGTTGAAAGACTAGTCTCTTCAGTAAAGCGCATCAAAACACGAATGCAATTTTTGATGTCAACAGAGAAACTGACCTCAGTCTGCCTCATGTCCTTTAGAAAAATATTTGCTGAGAAGAATCGACAGATAGGGCATCCTTGCGCATTTCAATAACTGTGAAACTAGGAGATTATTATAGAATTCTGTATAGCTAGCAAGTAGCTAGCGTATTTTATGAACTTTATGTTATGAGTACTGTGCTTACTATGTTTTATGTGCTTTGCACCTACACACACACTCTGAACCAAAAGGTCACCCATATTAGAATATTAATATTAGTTTTGCCCCTCTTAAAAATGCCTCGCTCACCCAAGTTAGAAGTTTAGCTACGCGCCTGATATATATAAAGAAGCTTTGAGTCATTTTAAACAAAGAAAGTAAATGCAGTTTAAATTCCCAGGGATACTAACTAAATCCAGCATATCGCAGACTTTGCACTCGCATAAGCCGACTTACCGCTGGAAAATTTACAAATACAAAAGGGGATTCAAGTATATAACAGTGAAGCATAAACTGGGGACCTTAACTTTAATTGTGAAATATTAAACAAGGATCATCAGCTTTTACCATGTAACTGTTTCGGAGATTTAAAAACAGAACAGCTATAAAATTCATGGCTCTCCAGTGGTACTACTCAAATTACCACTTCCCCAATAACTAAATGTAGAAATAATTCGGTTATTTCAGTAATATATATATAAGTAAATAACTAAATAGATAATAATAATAATAATAATAATAATAATAATAATAATAATAATAAAACATTATCCTTAAGACTACAATGTGATATGGTAATTGTCATATCAAATAATAATACTAATAATAATATTACTACTACTACTACTACTACTACTACTACTACTACTACTACTACTACTAATAATAATAATAATAATAATAATAATAATACAATTAAAACACTATATTTAAGAACCTTTCTGCGATATGGCAGTTATCATATAAAATTATACGGGGATAAAAGATGCGTAAAAAGTATATATAATGCGTCGAAGTATGTTGAAAAGAAATCAATAAAGTGCTCAATCGCAAAAATTTGAGAGTTAAAACACAAATTATTTATTTAAAAACTATATGTTACATATTTCAGAGACGTATCATGGTTTCATTGACATGGATTGATCTTTTACCGTTTTAAAAAGGCCGTTAGAGTCTATTCAAATCTTCAGCGACTTACAAAATTAAAACAAATCGAAGAATGGAGTTCAAGGATCACCGGTAACATTTTCCGGTGAATTTGCTCAAGCGTCGATTTTGGAGAAAGTACCACGTCAATAGGGGCGGACTATATATTTATATGGGGCTTAATCGTAACTAGTTATTATTTAGAATAATTTAATTGTTGATAACGGATGCTGTATATTTCCCTGCCAGGGTTTGTCACCGATTCTGTTATTGATGAGAGCGCAAACGTGTCAACACAAGTTTCATTGTCAGGCCGTCAGATTTTTTGCCATTCTCTTTTGTCAAGATCAACCATTTTAGGAATCTACAGGCTTTTCCTTTCTTTAACACTGAACGGCGTGATTTATAGAAGTTGAGATACTTTAAAATATTCTCATCTTAAGGTGAAGTGGGGCAGGTATACATAAATGACCCGTACTTGCTTAGGTTTGTTTACTTTACCTCGAAAATATGAGAGTTGTTATTACATATGTGAAGTTTGGTATAGGACTAATATTTAAACATCCGTAGTTTCTGGTGGAGTGCTGTTTGTACGTATTGACGTACGTATTGACTTCTGCTTGGGTTAAAACTCAGAACAGTGAGTAGAGTCCAAAGATCAACCAATCAAAACGCAAAAGGTGTTCACTTCCAAATTTTGTAGTATAAAAATCCAAACACAGCGTTTCTCTTTCTTTTTTCTGTATTTTTTTCACAGACAACACACATGTGTGTACGTCACAATCCAGCTTGGGCCCCTTTGGAGCTCAAAAAGCTTTCAGCGGGTAGCATTCACATAGCGAGAGACATACATAAATTCTGTAACTCAGCAAAGCACGCACACGCCGCCCAATTAACTCACAAATACAGTTCATACATACACTCCGTCCATAACAAAACAAGCACGCTAATACACACATATATTCATGTCTATCCCATTTACATACACGTAAACGCATATATGTGTACTCTATTTTTCCTTATTGACAAACAAACATATTAAATATATTTGTAATAAATTAAAACAGTCATGTTTTTTTTTGGTGGGGGAGGGGGGATTTTTCTCCAAACGGACAGTTTATTTACAATATATTATTGGAATATCTCGCTTATTTCGTGTGATTTTAGCACACATTTTGAATGAAACTTATTAATAAGTCTACAATTGTATTTTTTATCTCGAAATCAAATTCTAATTTATTATTTTAAGACTTGAAATTCGAACTGTAATGCAATGTCTTAATCATTGGAGGCCATGTTGTAATTTCCTCTTATTTTCTTTGTCGCTTGATATCTATAGAAAAGGAAATACGTTTGGAAAAAGGAACAAGTTAACAATTATTTCCAAGTGAATGAATAATCCTATGGACATGAGTCTGCTCGCTCTGATTACTTGTCCTGATTACAGATGGACGCATGCGCGTTAAGCGCCTTCGAGCACTTCCGGTCCTCATTAATAGTGGTTCTTACTCCCACTATCACTGACATCGCCAGAAAAATTCGACTCAGTTAACAGGCCTTATATTACGACGGCAATGACATTACCGTATTTTATGAATACTTTTTTCACATATAAACATATCAATCACCAAGCCTTTTTACACGCAGAATCAAAATAAGGATTTGTCAGTGTGTAATTGAAACAGAAAGAATTTGTTTCTTTACAACTTACTCTTAAAAAGAAACGGCGAGAGGGAGGAAAGGGGAGATTTGCTGAAAATAATATATCTGCGCATCTAAAGAAATTAAGCTTGTAAATACAAACAATTGTAAAGGAGGGTGACTTGTAATGGGGGGTGGAATGACTTAGCAGAATTTTGTAAAAGTTCTTGGTTGACTGAATAAGATGTTAACAACCTCGTACGAAGCCTCTTTAAAGTTAACAGGTGGGATAAAAAGAATTCTCCATGTCCCTATTCACCCCCCTCTCCTCTATCGAGGGAAGAGTTAGACACAAGCTGTTTTTTTTTAATGTTGGGAAAATCCAGCTCGCCAAAAAAGAGCAGCTTGGATTGGAAATAAAAATTCCAAATCTAGAAGGATTCACTGACAAAGGACAAAAAAGATGAAGTGTAATATCAGAACAGATACAACACTTTGCATTATTTATTTGCTATAAGATAAAAAAAAAATTGCCTGAAAAGCCCCGACGGCATTCCCTGGTTATACCGCCTCAGACAGCTTTAAACTAACTGCTTCCCAAAACGAGAAGGTAAGACCTGGGAGGATGGGCCTCCTGGAGATGAACAAAACAAATACCACAGC
Organism: Sepiola atlantica; assembly: GCA_963556195.1. Classification (NCBI taxonomy): domain Eukaryota; kingdom Metazoa; phylum Mollusca; class Cephalopoda; order Sepiida; family Sepiolidae; genus Sepiola; species Sepiola atlantica. The sequence goes on along the minus strand of OY744531.1, from coordinate 77,468,156 downwards.
CTGGCAGAAAAAAAGGCCAACCCCGTCACAATGGTCCAGTCTCAGATGAGCTGATTGCCGAGGACAGATCTACGACTGGTATACTAGGCGTAAGAAAGAAGACGGCTTTCTTCGTCTCTAACGGCATGGGAAATCTAGCCACAGAAACTAAAATAATAATCTATTTACTATTAAAATGTTAGGGTGTTTAAAGAGTTTTATTGTTCGTACGCAGATAGAAACATATGATTGGTTGACAAAAAAGGAATACGCAAAGTACACATTACTAACGCAGTAATTTTTACTATATAAATATCCGAATTCGAAATTTACGTACGTCTAAAGGATTTTTGTTTTACAAGATACATGTTTTATAAATTATAAGTTGAAGCAGGGATGGTACGCAGTCGTTTGTATATGCTTTGTGTCTAGAAGGAGGTTGAATTCGGCGAAAAGCTTTGACTGGAACTGGGTGCCTCTGTCGGTCGTGATGACTGCGGGTACACCATATGTGACTATTCACTCTTTCAATATGTTTTTGCTACTATGTCTGCTGTGATGTACTGTAATGGGATTGTAATGGTTTAACGGGAAAATCGATCGACGACCGTTAGCAAATAGCAGTAGTTCTGACAAAGTATGAGTCCAATGATGTATGTATGCAGATGAGGGAGCCTGGCGTCGGGATTGCTAAATGTCTCCATCGGCAGAATACAGGTAGTAGTTTTTACGATGTAAATATCCGAATTCGAATTTTGCGTAAGTCTAATGGATTTTTAAAAACTAGATATCTCTTTCATAAGTTTCAAGAAATTAACATAACATAATTAACATAAAAAATAATTGATGTCTATGTGCAGATAAAAGAGCCTGGCGTCGGGGTTGCCAGCCCAAAGTCTGACATACACATCTTTCGCCAATAATTTTCGGGGTGGCTCTTTTGTTGAAATTGCAATTGCTTAGCACCGAATATACACTTGTCTACATTTTATTTTTAGACTATGTTGTGATAGTCTTTGTAGAACTCGATACAGATGTTGCTCGTGTGTCGTTTCGCTCAGGCTTGTTATGAGGACGTCGTCCATGTATACGTATACAAAAGGTAATCTTCTTCAGGCGTTGTCAATGAGGCGTTGAAAAGTCTGGGCAAAGTTTCTCAACTGAACTGGAAAAGTCTGAAAGATGTGGCCACGGCGGTTTTTTGGAATGTCCTCGTCTGCTACTGGGATCTGGTAGAAAGCTTTAGTCAGATCCAGGTTGGAAAATACGTTCGTACATTGAAGTCCTACGAGATATCGGTCTGGTATAGTTAGTGCATTGAGTCGCCGATAATCGACACATACACGATGAGAATTCAAGTCTTGTTTAGGAAATAGGAGAAGTGAAACATATGGACTTTCGGAAGGTTCAATTATTATGTCCTCAATCATTTGCTGAAATCTTCGCTTAGCGTACTTGTATTTTTCAGGTAATAGACGTTGGGAATTTGAATAAACGGGAGGTCCTGGTGTTCTTATATGGTGTTTGGTGTTGTGTGTTTTATTGTGTCGTTTATGTCAAATGGTTTGGTGATGTCTGGATATTGGTCAAGAATGTTGATATATTGGTTTATGTGGTGAGCTGCTGAATATATTCCATTTGGACAAAACTGGGTTAGTATTTCCTTCACCTTGATGTTGGTCATGTCGTCCTAGAGTGGGTTTACATGTGGACAGACAGGCAATAATGTGAAAGCAAATCGGTTCCTATGATGGACATTCTAATATTAGGTTGCATAAATTTCCAGACGATTTCCGATGGAGTCATTAATATAGAGTAATTTCCTTTGTCCCGTACGTCTTGACCTTTGAGCCGTTTGCTACACACAATTTGAACGTCCCAGGTGGGGATGAGATAACATTTATCTCTGCACCGGTATCTAGTACAAATGTGTAACCGCTGTTGCAGTCCTTCACAGAAAATAAGCGACCTTTTTTCTTCCCCCAATCTGGAATTGAAGTCTCCCTGTTTCTTGTAGTTGCAAAGGATGTTACACTTCTTAGTCTTGTTTCCACATTTAAATAGTACTCACACATACAACCCTGTGGTTGGGTGTAAAAGAGACCTTTCTCTGTTACGGCTCTTATTATGCCTGCCTCAGGACTAAGAACGACTTCTCAGCTCTCTGTTTTGAGTTTGAAAGGCTTTCAGCATGGACTTCAGTCCGTGTAACTCTTGAAACTCGTTATTATCTGCCAAGACTTCAAAGATATCGTCAGTAACAGTAGTAGCCATATTAAACATTGAGAACGAGAGAAAGAGAGAGAGAGAGGGGGAGAGAGAGGGAGAGAGAGAGAGAAATAAAAGAAAGAAAAGTCGTTTTTTTTAATCATTTACTTTTGTAAATTATAGTGGGTTTGTTTTTTGTTAGTTTTGTTGTTTTTTAATTATTTTGAGCCACGTGTCCACAGAAAAAAGATGGCGTCGTGAGTTTGTCTTTTTGTTTAACACGTGTTCACACACTAACGGAAATGGCGTCATGTAACACGCGTGTATTCCAGCAAAGGAGATAGGGTGACAAGTTTTTCGATTTCTTTTTCACACGTGGTTCCGTTACTGGTATAATATTGAACATTTGTTTTTTGTTTTTTCTTTTCTTTTGAGACGGTCGCGTGTTTTACTGTTTTAGTCCGAAAACTTGGTGTTTTTTTTTCGTCGTTAAAAACGTATGTTGAGGGTAAAATGGAATTTGTCGAATTTGCACAAGGGTAAAAAGGAATTTGTCGAATTTGCACAAGGGTAAAATGGAATTTGTCGAATTTGCACAAGGGTAAAAAGGAATTTGTCGAATTTGCACAAGGGTAAAAAGGAATTTGTCGAATTTGCACAAGGGTAAAAAGGAATTTCGCTATGTTGAAAAATGGAATGTGTGAGTGTAATGTATTTGTGTTGCCGTTCTTATTTCCATTTAAAGATTTTAAAAAATTTTTTTTTGAATGGGTATAAAATTGCAACTTTGTTTTAAAGAGGATAGCTTGTTCAGTCGGAGGTCACGTCTGAGAAAATTTACGGGAACGATAATGTCTTCGAATACAAACATTTACACAGAAAAACAAAGTGACAACTTGAAAACAATGGAGTATGCAAAAAAAAAAACGTTGAAATTGTGTCCATGAGAATGTGTACAACAAAGTCGGCAAATGATGTTTGCGGGTGTGTGTGTAAGTTTTTGGTTACACAATTTTCTTGTAACGGGCATTTATTCTTATCTCTACAGCTACATTCATTATTGTTATTATTATTTTGTAAGTTGTTATCAGCACTTTTTAATATATGTCTATTATGACTCTGTAGTGACGGCGTGGAACGAAACAATCGTCACATGCAGGCGCGAACCCACGCCTATTAAATTACGGGAAGTTATATTCGCATCACGAGAGGGTTGCATTATGCAAATTAGGTGCGGTTAGCGGCGAAGAAGGGTAAATAAATGCTAATCAAACCCGTGTCTGTAAGCTTATATAGAATAAACAATATATATATATATATATATATATATATATATATATATATATATATATATATATATATATATATATATATATATGGGAAGAGAAGGATGAAGGTAATCCGACGTGATGGTAAAATGAAAAAGGAAAACCAAAAACTGGATGTTTTTTATGTGTACATCAACGTTTCGTCTTTATTTATAAGACTTCATCAGGATGATGATATAGGGAAAAGATATCATGCAAGTACAGATACATGTAGGGTAGACATGTTGGGAAGAAAAATAAAATAAAATGAAAAATAATGGCAGCGTCTTGGTGGACGTCCGTACTTGTTGGAGAATGAAAATGAGTGACGAAAATGAGTGGGAGAAAAGGGGAAGGGTGGAGGGAGCAAGGACTACTGTGGCTGGCGATGAGAGAAAGAGGTGGGGGATGAGCAGGGGTAAAATGGATGGCAGAGAGAGATTGGAGGAAGAGGGGGAGGGGGTGTTTGACCAGATGGCTGTGGTCAAGATTGAAGGGGAAGATATATATATATATATATATATATATATGTGTGTGTGTGTGTGTGTGTGTGTGTGTGTGTGTGTGTGTGTGTGTGTGTTTCCCTTTAGCATACGGTTTATTTGTTGAATTGGGGTGAATAGCAAGAGTTTATTTGTCCAGGTTATAATCAGGGTAATCAGGGTTGCGGTGTCGTAAGAATGCTATCATTTGAAGTCGGACCCGGATTTTTGCATCTCAGAAGAATCACCAGAAAATCTGAATATTAGAGAAGTTATTTATCTTCCTCCCACAAGATAAGATGTGACACAAGGTCGGGAAAGTGGGATTTGAAAACCAGCGCTCGAGAATTTGAGCACTCTGGTCATTTAAAAATTGCCTAGGTAGTCCCCGTCGGCATTCCCCCGGTAGGGGCGCCTCAGGCGATTAGCAATAAACTAACCCCTTCTCAAAGGGTGAGAAGGCAAAGATTGGGAGGGATGACCTCCTAGAACTGCACAGGACAGTGGTGCAGTATCCATCGGAACAGATACTACACTTTGATCCCGGCCAAAAGGCCAGGTAAGTATGAAAGAAACTGTTGAATATTAGAGAAATTTAAAATAAGAAGTCGTAATTGGATATTTTGGAATTCGAAGAGTCGGAGTCGGACTTTTGGGAATCCTAGGGGTCGGAGTCACAGTCGGATATTATAACTTCCGACTCTACAAACCTGGATATAATTCGCCTATATGTAACGTGCGAGAAAGAAAGGTTGTGTGTGCACGTTATCACATATATGTATGTGAAGTATGCTCGCTGTATATATATGTGTATTTCTGCTGCCTGTTCGTTTAGCAGCCGTGACAATCTTACTCCAAAGATGGAGACGAAGAGTATTTGTTCGTGGTGAGATGTTGACGGCTTTTCTGATCATCGTAGACAACGTGAAAGCTTTTATCCTGCTGTTGATATTCGATTTAATGTTTTATACAACAGCTACACTAATTATTCTGATATGAATAATTTTACACATCTGGGCCCATAACCTGTGTAACATTGCTTATTTCAGAATCTGTAAAGTTATTCATATTAGAATAATTAGCGTAGAAGCAAAATACGGTCTTTAAATAAAGTGGAGGGGCGAAGGCAATGAACACGTGAAGACTGTACGTATTTATTACTATAACTGGGATAAACAAAATAAAAAAATTACATTTCGTGCTAAAACACGCTGTTACGGCTAAAACTAACAGTAGAATGAACAGTTTTCTTTCTATACACACATATATGAATGCATATAAATATACATATACATATAAATACAGTATTTGCTGTCACTATGAGACTAACGCTGATTTAGCTTGTTTCAACGTCTCATACATAAAATAAACACATACATTAATTTACCAATAATGACATACACATCACCACCATTGCCGTCGCTCTCTTTTATGCATGCACGAGAAACCAGTGCACGTATATTGAATATATATGCGTACAGAACCTAACACTCCTCTTGTAAGGTGGAGTTCACTGGCCATTTTACAAGAACTTTACAAAAAATAAATTTGTTCTCATCTGAAGACTCTTCCCATATATGTTTGTCCGTATTTTTCTTTTTATCTGAAAAAAAATGCAGACTTTTTTTTTTCAATTTTTTCTAATGATCTTTTTGGTGTCAAAATCAAAAAAAAATAATCTATGTTCCATATGTATTACTAACGTTTTCGATTCTTCGTCGAATCATCTTCAGGCGCCCAAAACAAATTAACAAAAAGACTGGAGAAAAGAAGAAAATTTCAAAAAAACAGCCGAGAACACGCATGTGAAGTCAGACGTGTTGGCGTACAATCATAAGGTTTGGATTCTGGGAGCTCATCAGATATTGGCCGGTGCTCATAATAGTGGCTCGGTGTTGATGGTCAATTTCTGAGAGACCCATACCTCCTGCTCCTCTTGGTAGATACAGCCTTGGTAGACACTTGTTTCTGTACATTACTCTGTACATTGTCAACATTTTTCTCGTTTTAGCATCTAGTCTATCTATATGTCCTTTTGTGGTCAATCAATAATTCCAAAGCTGTATGCTATCACTAGCAGAGCTAATTGGTTAATGACAGTTACTTTGTTTTTGTTTGTAAGCTGTGTTTTGCAAATTTTTCTAACACGGCATATATATTCTCTGCCAATTTTTTCTCTCCATCCATATTGAATTGGATCGTTTTCCTCTATGCCAAGGTATTTGTATTGTTCTTGTTCTTCAAGGTCTTTGATGTCAGTATCTTCATCAAGATGTATGTTTTCCGTTTGGATCTTCTTCGCAGCTCTAAGGGAGCCCTTGGCACATTTGTCCAGGCCGAACTTCATTCCAATATCTTTTGAGAAGGTATGTACAACCTGCAAGAGTCGGCTTAAGTCAGCATCTGAACTAGACTACAGCTTGAGGTCATCCATGAAGAGCAGGTGGTTGACTCTTTTGCTCGGGTCTTGTTGGCGGCCCTGGCTCAGTTTGTAGGCACTCCCGCTTTTGTTTAGTAATTTACTTAGCGGATCAATTGCCAGATAAAAGAGTAAAGGAGATAAGCTATCTCCTTGGAAGATTCCTCTTTGGATCTTGACGTCAGGGATTTTTATTGTTCCATTAGTGTTTCTTAATGCCATGGTTGTTTGGCACATATTTATATGTACTGCCATGGTTTTCTTGAAAATCTGATGGATATTATATAGATCAAGGCAGCGCAATAGCCGTGTGTGGAGCGTCTTATCGTATGTCTTTTGGTAATCGATCCACGCCATTCTTAGATTTCTCTGCCTCTTCCTACATGTTGTGGTTGCAAGGTTGAACAATAATTAGTGAGGAATACAATGAAGACGCAAACAACAAGGAGAATGCAATAATAAGTGTATTAAAGAAAAGGTATAGTTACAGTATGTACAAATGAAGGTGTCGAGTCAGAGAGTCTTGGTGGGAGGACATGTACGCTCTTCGGCGTCACTTCCGGTGGCATTTAGGTAACACACACTAAGGCCAACCTAGGCTTGCCATTTATAGTGTAACGTTATTCGTATATGCAAATGAGTGGTTGCCACCACAACACCCCCCTCCCAAGATTTGAAGTCACACAGATTTCAATATCTTTTTCTTTTTGGGTTTACCATCAATGGTTCATTAAATTTTCTTTTCCTACCTGATCTTCGGGGTTCAGGTGTATATTGAGGCGGTTCCAAATTAAAGGATTCGTATATGACATCTATGGTTTCCTCCTCTTCGACTGTTGTCGTATAATCATCATCTTGGATATGACGTTTTTTTATCTGATTTAGGTGCCTTTTATGTATACTCTGTGGACCTTTAATCATATATGTACAATCACCAATGCGTTTATCCACTACTCCACATTCCCAGTAAGATGTGTTATTCTTGTAGCACTTAAAATATACTCGATCTCCCGAGTTATATTTCTTTCTTCTCGTGTGTGTAGTGTTTCGGATAATTGCCTGTCTTGGCAACAGTTTATCAAACGCTGATTTTACTTTTCTGGCAAACATTAGATCGGCTGGTGATATGTTTGATGGTGTACTAGGATGTGGTGTGATCCTATAAACTTGCAAGAATTGTTGCAAAGCTTTTTCTGTTGGTGTTCCAATGGATTTCTTTAACGCTCGTTTTAGCGTGTCCACGCTTGCTGAAAAATGGCAGGCGCTACTTTGATGCCAAAGGGCAATCGGTTGTATTTGTATAATCCCTTATGCGTATTGATGCATAGTATTTTTGAGCAATTTTCCTCGACCGGTATTTGCAAATATGCGTCGCTCAAGTCTATCTTAGAGAAGATATTACCACCATTTAACTTCGTGAATATTTCCTCTGGGCTTGGTAGAGGGTAATGGTGATCTTTTAATAGGGAGTTGACCCCGGTCGAAAAATCTGCGCACACTCTAACTTCGTCATTCTTTTTCTTTACGTATACGGTGGGGGCTGCCCACTCGCTGTGTTCTATTTTTGATAGAATTCCTGTCTGTTCCAATCTATCTAATTCTTTATTAATCTTTTCCAACCCAGCGAACGGAACGTTTCGCTTTTTTCTAAAAATTGGGCTGGCGTTTTCTTTAAGTTCAAACGAGGCCGTGAATTTATTACAGCGACCTAAGTTAGTCGTGAATGCTTCAGGAAATAATTCTTTTAAATCGTCTTTTATATTTACTGTTGTTGGAGAAGAACATTCTATTTTTTTACAGAATGTATTGATTGGCTTATCCCATAGTCCAAATTTCTCAATTAAATCTATTCCAAACAGATTTTCACTATTTTTCAGTACGAATATTTTTAATTTCTTCGTAATCCCTTTTAATTTTATCGGAAGGACAACTTCTCCTTCAAATTTTATACCACCACCAGTTACCGTCCGGGCTGATTTACTCGTTTTCATCATGGTTGGTTTTTTACCCAACTTTTTCCATGTATTCAGGTTTATAATAGAAATATCGGAGCCGGAGTCGAGTTGTAACTTTATTGGTGTTTTAAATATTTCCACTTTTACGTATTTTCGCCGATCTTTGTCTAATTTTGTATTTGATTTTGTTTGCTGTACTCTCTTTCTGGTGTAATCTTTATATCTGCAGCAATCGCTTTTGTGTCCCACCTTCTTACAAATGTAGCATTTTTCTTTTTATAAGGACAATCTGATTCCCAATGTTTTTCTGCACATCTCTTACAGTTATATCTAGGAAGAGGCTTGTTATATTCTGTCCTATATTTATGGTTATTAGGATTGTAATATCCCGTTCCATTTCGATTGCTTTTCTTTGTAAAGTTCTTGGTTGGTGTGTATGGTTTTCTAACTTTTCTTACATATGCCACTCCGGATTCTTCTATATTTTTTTAATCCTTTTTTAGTGTAATGGCCCTTTCACAGTCCTCTGCTAGTTTCTGGAGGGTTAAATCTTGCTCAGATTCCAGCTTAGACAACACTCGTCTGCGTATTTCTGCATTTTTCGTGGAAACTAACCCTTGTGCGAAGATTAGACATTTAAAATCTTCTACCGTTAGTTCCGCAAGCTTAAAATTATGGCAGTTTTTATTGACAACTGATGCGTATGTCAAATAATCTTGGTTGTCCATCTTTCTTAGATTCATGCACAGCCATCTTTTATGAAAAAGAGATATATTTGGATTAAATAATTCTTTTAGTAATTTCACAGCTTCCATGAACTCTAATTCCGCAGTTTTTTTAGGTAATATGTAATCTATGAATTTGCTGTGTTCTGATGTACCCAATTTCCTGAGTAAGAGGCTCACTTTCTGGCTATTCGGCCAATTTTTGCAGTCCAGTTGAAAGACATCCTCGTATCTTGTATAGTATGCTTCAAAAGTCGTTCCTTCCTCCGGCACATAATTAAATGTGTCCATACTATTAAAGATAGTTGTATGGGAGAAATTAACACTGTCGACATTTTCTCGATTACTCTTTAGTAGTTCCAGTGTTTTAGCAAAACGTTCATTTTGTCTTTCCTCGCGGTCAGCTTGTGCCTTTACAGGCACAAGCTGACCGCGAGGAAAGACAAAATTGCATGAACATTTTTGATAAGTCTTCCATTTTTTTTTTTTTTTTTTTTTTTCGTGACGTTTTACTGTATTATCCGTTATCCAGTGACAACTTTAAAAAAAAAATCCTTTCCTTGAGCTTTAATTTCTAGCTATGGTATTTCCTTTTAGTACCGCCGGCAAACAAATTATTAATTAAAAGATTCCTTTAGTTGTTGTTTTGCTAACGGGGAGCAGTAATTAGAATCCACTGGTGAACTTTTTTTTTTTCGTAGGTTACTTCCTTGCTTTTCGTAATACGAGTCTGACCTGTCGTTTTGCGACAGAACAAAATCCGCTTTTCGTTTGCAAGTTGGTCCTTTAGTAATACAAAACAGATTTGTCGTTTAGCGACAAAACAAAAATTCACTTTTACATTCGTTTGCAAGTCGGATTCCCAGAAAACGGCATAAATTGTCGCTTTTGCCACGTTCGAGTTTTTTTGTTTTTTTTTACTTAAGTTGAAACTTTTCTTTAGCGTAAAATCCGTTTGCTCGTCAACACTTTGCATTGTACTTTTTTTTTTTAATAGTTCTTCGTCAAACTGTTATATTTGACGCTTCATATCTCGTCGCCAACTGTTGTGGTTGCAAGGTTGAACAATAATTAGTGAGGAATACAATGAAGACGCAAACAACAAGGAGAATGCAATAATAAGTGTATTAAAGAAAAGGTATAGTTACAGTATGTACAAATGAAGGTGTCGAGTCAGAGAGTCTTGGTGGGAGGACATGTACGCTCTTCGGCGTCACTTCCGGTGGCATTTAGGTAACACACACTAAGGCCAACCTAGGCTTGCCATTTATAGTGTAACGTTATTCGTATATGCAAATGAGTGGTTGCCACCACAACACTACAGTCCTCAAGGATTGTCTTATAAATGAATAACTCGTCCTTTGTGCCTAAACACTTCCTCCTTCACCCTGCTTGTTCTTTTTCCAGGTACGCCCCAGAAGAGAGGTGTTTGTAGATGCTGTCTGCAACCAGGCCAGTGAAGAGTTTGTAGGTTGTAGTGAGGCAGCAGATCGGTTTGTATTTAGTAAGCTTTTGTGTCTCGCTCGTTTTGGATAAAAGTGTCGTATCACCTTTTACTAGCCATGCTGATGTGGTTTCCTCACCCCTCAACAGTCTTGTGAAGCAGCTACTATAATGGCTATGAAGTGCTGTTAGTTTCTTCAGCCAGAAATTTGGTATATTGTCTATGCCAGTTTTTTGTGATTCTGAAATTGATCTAGCTTTCGTTTTATCATTCCAGACGTTATCTCTGGCTCTGGCATTTCTGGCTTGCATTCATTACTTCGAGCTATATCTAAGATCCACTTGGCCTCTTGGTTGCATGGCCCCTCATTCTCAAACATATGCCTCCAGTCGTTTTCTAGCTCCTTCTCTTCCGATAGCTTTTCCCCGTTATATTCTCTCCCACCAAATTTCGGTAGAATAGTCTTGTGTGTGTTTGTGCTTATATGTGTGCAAGAAAAGTAAATAGTTGTTGTGTACAAGCCATTATATATACGGGTGTGAAGCACATGTGCGACATTTTTGTGGGGGGGGGGGGGCTGAATTTTCCACACATTAAGAAAAAGACCTTTTGTCTTACTCTGCCCTCGTGGGAAGGCATGTATATAGGGACTTTGCTGACTCGCGCGTATACAAGAAAGAGAATTAGTCGTTGTCTATGCGTCAGCATGTGTGAGTATTAAACACACGCTGTCGATATATGCGTGTGTGTTTATAGTAGTGTTCCACATCTCAGTGACCAGTGGTAGAAAAAAAGTCTTATTTCTGTGCTGGACAAGAATAGCTATTGATTTTCTTAACTCAGTGCTAATAAGTGTTTTTTCATCGTAACGCGTGAACTAGTCTGTTGTCATGGCGGGTCAAAATGTCGTTCTTCGAGTAAGCTCGTTGCTTTTTTGTTTATATATTTAACAATAATTTTCTGGCCGGTCTACTTTTCTTGAGTGGAAATGATTTAGTAATTTGAAACTATAATCAATTTCCAGTTCATCAGAAGTTCAACCATGCGGTCGGCATAAAGAGAACACCACGTAACTTATCTTGCTCAATCAGCTTCAGAATTATTTTATTTAGGGATGTGAGTTCTCCGCCTTTTAGACTAATTTCGCTTTTTTATCCAGAAAGGAAGATTTTAGCTTAAATCGCTATAGCTGGATGTGAGTTTTCCGTTTTTTATATCGAAATCTACTTTTTTTTAAATAAAAAAGGCTGATTTTTTCCAAATCGCTAGAGCCTTACCTCCTTATTTTTTCGTCACAATTTGGCTCGATTTTATTTCACTTTCTCGTTCTTCCATTTTTTTCTCCCTTCCTCTCTCCGTCTCGTCTTGCATTGCCTTCCTTTTCCCCTTTATGACAGTTCTCTCTGAAAATTAAAAATGTTCATTTTGCCGTGAAAGCTAATGCTTCAAACGATTCATGAAAGAGGTAGGGGGGTTAACTGACTTTTGTTTCATCAAAGAATGACTTCCTGTTTTCTCCCCTCTCTCCCCCCCACATGCGTACTCAGTGTCTTTTTCTTAATTTTTACTTTCTTAGTTTAAACTGACCTGTCAGTTCAATTAATCTGATGATTAACTTATTAATAAATTTGACTATTTTTCTTTTTTTAATATTTCACTAATTAAACATGTGTTACACCGACCGTTCTAACAGAAGAGAAACTACACCGGTTCTCACTATAAATAGTGCGAGTAGACAATCACCAGGGAGAAAAAGGACAGTATTGTAACTGTCTAGTCGAGTGCCAGTCAGTTTCCTTACCTTTGTACCTTTTATGTTAATACACTTGTTATCTTAACCCAACCTCGATTTGACTTCTTCTTTTTACTGTTGGACTACTTCACAACAACATGTTTAACTAATTTTAAATGTGTTTTTACTACTTACTACTAGCACATCATCTAAGTTGGTTTTAGTTGCTGTTTTTTGCGCTTTTCTCGCCCTACACGCACACACAAGGAGGCGTGGCCCCAGGTTGAGAAATTCATCTTGAGTTCAGCGTTTTTGCTATTGGCTACTCACACCTTTTGGCTAAGATCAAAGTGTAGTATCTGTTCCGATGGATACTGCACCCCATACTGGTGTTGTCTTGGCCTTCGGGGCTTGATTTACGCCGGTCAATGGGTCTGTCCTGTGCAGTTCTAGGAGGTGCACCCTCCCAGGCTTTGCCTCCCCTCTTTGGGGAGGAGTAAGTTTATTGCTTACTGCCTGAGGCGCCCCTACCGGGGAATGCCGATGGGGCTGCCCAGGCAATTTTTAAACCCCACTTTCCCGACCCGACCTTGGGTCACATCTTACTTGTGGGAGTAAGATAAAAACTGGCCTTGTGCCTAACTCCTGGAGGGGGGTAAATCAATACTCACATTTTTGCTGATTTTCCGTGGAGCCTCTATTTACACAAAAATATAAAAGTTTTTTGCAAGTGATGTTATTTTTGGAGACGTATGGTACTTTAGTTGTATCCCTCTTATTTTATCCTATAATTGTCGGATCTTAGCGCTGTTCTAGGTTCTCTGAGTGCTATTGATTTTGCGTAATTTATTATCCAAATGAATAAAGACGAAAGTTGGGCACATTTCTCGGACTATCGGTAAAGTCAAAACAATGCAAAACCTTACACAATATACGCACCATTTTATATATACTGCTATGTATGTGTGATAGCAATCGGTTAACTAATTTGCATATTGGTTTTGAAAAAGACATTTTATTAATTAACTATTATTTGTTATTGTTTCTTAATACAATGGTTGTTTTAACTTTAATATAACAAATAGTTCTGTTTCGCAATATTGTTTTATTTCCTATATAAATATTTAGCATTTGTCTTCAAATGTTCTTTTCTTTAGTGGCGCCGACTTTATTTTCAACAAGTTGCTATCTATTTCTAAATTGCAAGTGAAAAGGAAAATTGATTTCTTCTTTGTTTTCTTTCCTTACAGTCATATTTAGAAGATAAATAAATTTGTATCGAAATTGCCAAAATGTTAATGTTTATCAATCTATATGAATGAATGGGAACGTTTTTGTTTCGTGTTTACAACAAAGTTATGGGTATAATGTTCATTATTTTAAATTAATATTTAAAGTATTTCAAATAGCGAACTTTGCAAAGTGATAGCTAGCTGGCAAAGCCAGTTAGTGAGAATTATAAAATATGGGTTTAAAATTTATTTTTTTAAAAGTCATGAACAACCTACTTATTCTCACGAATACACGGTGACGCAGCACATTCTGGCCACGTCGAAATCAATTGAAACTTATTTCATTTCTGAATTCGTCAAATTATTCGATTGTAACAAACACGTTATGTCCTCTTTTTTCATTTTTTTTTTTAAACCGACATTGTTCGAAGAAAATAAATGAAATGCCGATCCTATCCTAGAAGCTCATATTATGTAGATTGAAGGAGTTGGTTGACGTTTGGGCACAGCGTCTCTTCTTTTATACATGTTCTAATACGAGCATTTAGAAATGAAATAAGGAAACAACACGGAAACGATAATATATGCAAAAAACATTTATTCCTCGCAAACACGATAGGGTTAGCTTTGAGATTGTCTCCATAAAAATGTGTACATAGTTTACAATGTGTACAATAAAGTATGAAAGGGTGGGTACGGGTGTGTGTGTGTGTGTGTGTGTGTGTATGTGTGGGTGTGGAAGTTGATGGAAATATCTTACATACCGCGAAATGCGTGTGGATGGCTCACGTGTATT
>OY744531.1:77378877-77448877 GCA_963556195.1 Sepiola atlantica | reverse complement strand
TATGCATATATATATATGTATGTGTGTGTATATGCATATATATATATATATATATATATATATATATATATATATATATATATATATATATATATATGGATAATATAAAGATAAATAGATTTGAAAAAATTGACGCGATATTTTTTCAATAAATGAAATTTTTATAAAAAATCATTTTTTGTTTTATAAACCCTAATCAATGTAATACAGACAATATTTTCCCCCTTTTTTTCACTGACTTAATTGGTGTATAATAATGAGACGGTTGTTACTGCAGTTAGAAGCGCCGTTGAAATGATAGATTTGAAAATTGAGAAACCAGATAACTTAACGCGATATTTTTTCAATAAATTAAATATTTATTAAATCATTTTTTTTTTTTGTATTTATTTTTTTGAATCCAAATTGTCGGTTTTATAAACCCTAATCATGGTAATACAGGCAATATTTTTCTTTTTTTTTTTCCCTTTTATTTTCCTCATCGTCGAGGTCTTACGGCGTTTTTTTTTTAAATGTTTAAATAAATTTTTCATTTATTGAAAAAATCTCGCGCCAAGTTATCTGGTTTCTCAATTTTCAAATCTATCATTTCAACGGCGTTTCAAACTGTAGTAACAACCATCTCATTATTATAAAGATGGATATTTTATATTAGATTCTATCGTGATAAGGAGATGCTCGATATTGTAGATAGATCATTATTATATGACATATTGAAATGATGAAAAGAATAAAATTGAATAATATACAAGTTTATTAAACAGTCAGGTTTTCAACCAAGAAATATAATAAACTGACCTTTAATCTATGGATTTTAAAAGAATTTCTCTTCTCCTCAAAGGGAAACTAATAAAATACTGATTAAAAAGAAAATTATGCCTAAAATTGACGAAAGCCCTTACTCTCATGGAAACAGTCCATGTGTAGCAGTTACCTCCTCCTTTCAAAACATAACTACACCGGTTTGCCGGTAGGTGTCGCTTTTTCACCGACAGGTGGCGCTGTAAAGCGACACCAGAGTTATCTGCCCCTCAGACTATAAAAACCGTTGCAAACGGAAAATCCATCTCTCTTGTTCACCGACCAGCCTCGACAGAACAACGCTGGCACCAGCGCTCCGTTTCACTCGCATTTTCCTAAACAATTGGCCTCGACAGAACGACGCTAATACACTAGCGTTTCGTCTCACGCTTTTCTCTTAGACTGGTCTCGGCATACCAACTACCAACACACGTTTCTTCCGTCAACACGTGGTCAAACAACGGTAAGAGTTCTCAACTCATTTTCTTTGTGTACGGCTTTCAAAGACTTTTCCTACGCCGGATTCATTTCTTCTTATACCTTTTCAAGAACTGTTTTTCCATTGACACACATGCATACATCACACACTTCATCATTCCACGTACACACACGTTCAATAAACCTTATTAGAACTACTTCATTTTTGTTTATTAATTATTACTCTGTCTTTGCATGCAACAATTGCTTGATTTACTGAACACGTTTATAATCGGCGGAACACCACTCGGTCCCCTAACACATGATTGCCTGTAATAGTGTTTCATTTGTGTCTTATGTAAAACCCTAATCCTAACCTTAATCCTGGCTCTAAACCCTAACCTAGAGTGATTTTTTGTGATGCGCATGATATGGGTCGCATAAGAAAAAGGTTGGGAACCATTTCTCTATGTTCTTGTTTTGTTCTATATTTTCCTATTTATTCACTGGTGCCATTTTTACCTGTGCCATTTTTACCGTGGCATTTTTAAAGTGCCATTTTTACACGTGTCATTATTACTTTAGACCAGTTAAGGGAATGGAGCTCTAGTAATTAAGTTAAAATTGAAGTCGTTTCTTTTTTTATGAATGTACCAGCTTTCCTAGAAAAGCACCAAGAGAATATATTCAACCGTGTTCCCCACGAAAGATGGACAACATGATACGCATTAAGAATATATGAAAAGCGAGTTATAAGTTCGGCTTTAAACGATATTAAAGAGCGACTCAGAAATTGAAACACAAAGGAAAGAAAGAACGATATCGAGTTATATTCTCTAAGTTTAGATTACAACGCCGATGTAAAGAAGTAAATATAAAATAAATAATTACAAAAAAAGTCGATGCATCTCAAATCGGCAGCTGGTTTAAAACTTGTGCTCGAAAAGAGGAAATCAAAAATTCATGACACAAGAAGCAAACTTTATTTGAAATGCCATTTTGTTTTCATCGTGAATAAAAGAAAAAAAATGAGAGCGGGGGGGGGGTTACAACAAATGGCAACTTTTAAAAATTTGATTTTGAGAGAAAAATGATTTTAACGAGACAGATTGACTTTTAGAATTAACACAAATATAAAAGGTGTGTGTTTTAGAAGTTACATGAGGGACTTATTTTGTTTAAATGTACGCGCAGTATCATGCGTTAGATTGAGTCGTGGTTTGGCTTCGCGCACGCGCACTCAAGCCTGGACTGTTAATTGCGTGTGTGTTATGATACATCTGCGTAGAAGCAAGATTAATACGCGTAGACGTAACTTGGCACACAAAAAACGATTTAAGATCAGTTCCAGTTTTGATCGCTTCTTTCACTACAAACAGGCCTGCTAGGATGGAACCCCATGATTCAGTATTCATCTATCGCTAAAAGCCAGCCTACCGAACAATTCTCATTGTGTTCCAGTTTCCCCTTGAATAAAAGTTGATACCTATTTAGTAGTGGAGATGTGGTCTTATTTATGGAAGATGGTGACCCTTTTTCTTGTTCAATATTCTATTTCAGTGAGATGCGGTCAGATAAATCTAACTCTGCCAAGTTACATTCTTCATCTTGACTTTCTTCCTAACAAACCAACGATATAACCTCTCCATCAAAAAAACGAAATTTGTAAAAGTAAATTATTCAGTAACCCTGAAAACTGTATTGGCCAAAACAGAAATGAACGTTCATCTTCTTCAAGAATACGAAGAGGGTTCAACTATAATTGTACCAGCAGCAGGTGTCAATCGTAATAAAAATAAAAATAAACACCGAAAAGACCTCACATGGACTAATTGGATAATTCAGATAATGAATTCATAACTATTGAATAAAAAAATGTCATAAAATAAGGCCCTATTTACTTGCCTCCCCACGAGGGCAGACTTAGACACAAGATCGGTTTTTGATGTTGGGAAAATCTAGCTCCCCCAAAAGGGGCACTCTGAATTTGGACAAAAATAAAAATTCCCTAATACTTCTCCTTCACTGACCGAGGACAGAAAAGACGAAATGTAGTAACAGAACAGATACTACACTTTGCTGATAGAGTCGGCTCCCCCATTTTTGTCACGGTACGATAGAGAAAACTCAGCAACGAGAACTCGGTAATGAGAATTAAAAACGACTATTGAGCAAGCAGAACTCAGCAAAGAAAACTAAAAACGAGGGTGCTTATGCAGTATTGTGTACACATGAAATATTTCCGTCTTAAATTTAAAAGAGTAACTTCAAGGGGGGAAGGATAATTGAAACGTTTTTGTCAAATCTGAATTCTCCAAAAATGAAAGCTTTAATTGCATTCGTCAATCTGCAATGGGTCCCGCTAGTTATATTATAGGGCTTACTGATATAGTTTTAATGTCTCTGTGAATTAGTTGTTTTAGTTTTCTTCCAGAAATCTTAGCTTGATTATAGAAAGGAGACCTAATTTGCATGGTTGAATTATCTACGAACAAATTTTTAGGCATGATCAAAGTTGCGCGGGAAATTTAGATCTACGTAAGTGAAAACATTTTTCTCAGACTTGTAAGATTTTTTAAAAATTCAATGTAATTTTTGTTGAATTGTCAACAACAAAAAGGAATTTAAACAGAATCTAATATAAACACATTATTTTGTTTTGTTTTAATGACGTACATTACCGTCTTAAATGATCTATCTGTATGTTGTATATTGGATTTGAAATAGACGAGAATGTATTAACTCAGTATAGACAACTTTTATGGCAACCCCCCCCAAAATTAGGTAAAGAATGAGAGTTCAAAGAGTCCAAAGAACGCTCTTGATGAAAGAACGTGTTTTATCTGTACGGAGAAATTGAGTACACGCGTTGATTTCGGTTGTCACCGTGTGCGTTTACTGTGTGTAAATTGGATAGATATGAAGATGTGCGTGCATATTAGCGTGTCTTTTTTTGTTAGTGAGACAGTGTGTGCATGAACTGTATACATTAGTTCGGTTAGCAGCGTGTATGTGGTGTCGTTGGGTGTACAGTGATTCGAGAACGTCTCTCGTCGCGTCTGGCGCTATACCCTCGGCATGGGGTGCCGAAACTATTTTGTGAGGGCTGTTATCACATGCTTCGATTGTGGAAGAAAGTCCGGAAAGGAGAGTAAGTTGTGTGTTTGAATTTTTATGGTGCGAGCGAGATTTTGAATCGAATATCCTTGCCTCTCTGGTTTGCTGAAGAAAAAAAACTGCGGATTGAGCTTTTATCCAAGTCTATACGTAAAAGAAAAACATCTACTGCCGCTGCTGCTTTGAACAGTTTAACCCTGAAACTATCGGAGAGTTTTGAAAACAAAAATGCAACAGTGGAAACAAATTTCCCGCTAAATATTTATCTACGTTCACTTTTAAACGCGACACCCCATCTCTATGGGAGCCTATGTCCGTCGGTCTGTCTGTTAGTCGGTCTGTTAGTCGGTCGATTTATCACAATTTAGTTTGAAATAGCATTTCCATTAATAAACGCGTAGATTAAATGGATGCAACTTATTATAAATGCGTCCAAGCATCTCCATAAGAGACTGTGTCCGTCAGTCTGCCTGTTGTCACGCTTGAAATTGTATTTTCGTCGGTATGTTACGCTTAAGTTTGAAATAGTATTTTTTTTTATTATTGTTGGCCGTGTGTAGCATAACCGTGGTGATTTTATCTTTTAATTTTTTAAAAAGAGCCATTCGAGGATAAGGGTTAATGAGTTTATTTACTTCCTCTCCATGGGTTTAGACACAAGGCCAAGTGTGGTTTTGAAAAGCGATCGCACTAGGATTAGCGCACTCTGGCTGACAAAAAATGCCTGAGCAGCCCCGTCGGTATTCCCCGTCTTATTAGCAATAAACTAGCCCCTTCTCAGAGAGAAAGTAAAGCCTCCTAGGACCGTCGGAATGATTGTCGAGGACGTATCCTCAATTGGTACCAACAGAACCTACTGAAGCTGCACCAGGATAAGAGTTAGAGACGGAATGAGTATCAGCCGAAAGATGAGGAACACTATCGAAGTATTAACATTCATCAATTGTATGAACTGCGTTTGTTATCTTATGGTGCGGTTTATGGCAAGAATTTGTTGACATTCTAATTTAGAGACGCAAGTGACTAGTAACATTGTGTGTGTGTAGGGAGGTATTCTTCAATTCCCATTGTGAACAACTGGCCGGCACTGTGTAGTGAACAGAAAACAGCTGCTCGTCTCCCTCGTTAACACGTGGAAGTTTGTTCCCTGGATAGCGATGTCCTCGGCTTTTTTTTCTCTCCCCTTTCCTTGTAGCTGTAATGATGGGGGAAATTTAAAAGAACAACAAACAACCCCATTATTTGCTGCTTGGATTTAGTTTATTTTTTATTGTTTTTTCGCAGTAACTTACAGCAATGTAAATCTAGAAGAACTACAATTTCCCTACCCACCCGGTTATGATAGTGAACAGCGAAAAAGACCTCTGGTCACTTTCACGTCGTACACCAAAAAGGAAAAATCGATCTCGTTTCTGTCACGTACTTCCTCTCGTGACGTTATATCCTACCACGTAGTCCTAATTCTAAAACTTAACTTCTAACGGAATTTTCCACTTTCTTACTCAATTTAAACCGTACGTGGAAATTTGCGATTTTAACCTTACTTTTACACACCCGCATCTTATAAGAATAGAGACGACAACTTACCAGCTTCAAGGCGTATCAGATGTTTCGAGTGTCAGCCAGCCGACCGTTTACCGGAGATAAAAGAGTTTCTGTTCATAATTGCATATTTTTATAGTTGCATGTGTAAAGATCAACTGACTTTTATAAAGACGGATTAAAAGCAGACGGACAATGGGAGTTAGACAGCTGTGAGAAAGCATTACTGTTGGTAGTTTTGTCAGTGTTGTTACGGTGTTGGGTGAACAGGAGTTCCTTCTGAAGTTTGGACCATCATTGTGACCCCATTACGGCTACAGGAGATTTACATAAATCTTTGTTTCTTACAAATCTGAATATTGCTAACCGGGCGCCTTAAGAATATGTTTTTACTTTTTAATAAATCCCATTCTTTTTAATTACATCCAATATCAAATTGATGTGATTGAATATTTTTCAAAACTTAATAAAGAATGTTTTTTGTAGCTCAGGAAAAAAAACTTTTTGAAACCTTCGTTAGAAGAGGCAGCACAGTGAATAATGTTGTTATTACGTATGAACTTTTGATTAGACAACCAGAGAATTCCAACACGTACTATAAAAACGCAAACAGACATTTTTCTTTCTCTGCTTCCTCTCTTTTTTCCGGAGACAACAGACGTGTGCACGACACTATCTTACCCGGGACCCTTTGCAGGGGGGGGGGGGGCTTCTCGGCAAACAGCCTACACATGACGAGAGACTTTCACAGACTACAAAACAACGCCAGCATATACACACTGTTAACTGAACACTCTCGCACACTAATTAGTACATACGCTCTCTCACTCACAAAAAACAGGTACGCTATTTACACACGTACACACATGCGGCGCCAGCCGAACTAAACATGTGTACTCAATTTTTTTTACAGACAAAACGATTCCTTCATTTAATCAGAAACGTGCCTTGGACACTTTGAACTCTCAATCTTTACCAACCTTTTATTTTCATTGTCTTAACAAGTTGTCGAATATAATAGTTTAATTTTCTATTGATAGACTTTGTCATTCTTTCGTCTGATATTGTCTTTCCCTCAACACTCTTTTTGAGATGAGGATTGATAATTCGTATTATTTGGATTATGCGGACTATTGTTCTCATCTTGGATGTTAATCTCACAACGTTTCGGTCGATGTAACGTAATATGTGCAGACATTGAAAAGTCGGGTATGACTGACCACATATGGAGGGAATAGGGAAACCATCTACGCTTATATGACGAAGTAAAAATGATAGACTAAGAAGAACAGTGCAGAGTAAAACGACTCAAAGAAGCGGCACATACGTTGGGCGACAATGAGCTCCTAAGTAGACCTCGTACAGAATTTAATACAATATGGGAACCATTAATTACAAATAATAGATGAGAAAACGATATAAAAAATATATTATATCTATATGAATAAATGCGAGAGTTTTTTTTTATTTATCTCCACTATATTAATATCAAAACACGTTAAGTTTATTTATTTAAATTTTACATTTATTTATTTTCAAACACATTATATATACACAACAGAAAAATGCCAAAACACACTAACCAACACGCTTCATTTGAATAATAATTTTATAAATACTCTCAAATGAATGAATATTCTGAACAATTAATTTCTATTTTTGTACTCCACTTTTCCTACATGAATCTAATATTTTTCTTCATATTAATATTAATATTATTATTAGTAGTAATATTATAAAGGAATGATTAATTACAAATGACAACCTTCTGAAGGTTAAAGGCTCAAACCTCTGTACGGTCGATACTAAGAATTTAATTACGAATTACTTAAGATTTCTACCCGGCCATGGCTAACGGAACGAAAACAGGTTATCCCTGTAGATTAAATTTTAAAAGTCTGTCTGAAATCCTGTACGGATTCCTGAGTTCGACATGAACAAACTGAAAAGATCGAAGGTTACATGAACCGAAACGTTGTGAGAATGACATCCAAGATGAGAAAAGTAGTCTGAACAATCCAAATTATACGCACATTCATTTTATTTTGTCTTATTGTGTTTCGAGATTAGATAACTTCAAAAGGGGTTGATTTATCGTAAAACAAACTAACCAAACCAATCCCTACGAAATGCACTCATTGAAAAGGAAGCGACAAAAAACAGATTTAGGTCAAACAACTTGCCTCAACATTAAGCTAATGAGTGATGCACTTTAAAGCCGCTTTCTTTCTTCATATATATATATATATATATATATATATATATATATATATATATATATATATATATATATATATATATATATATATACATATATATATACATATATATATATATATACATATATATATACATATATATATATACATATATATATATATACATATATATATACATATATATATACATATATATATATACATATATATATACATATATATATATATACACACATATACATATATATACATATATATATATATATATATATATGTATATATATATATATATACATATATATATACATATATATATATATATATATATATATATATATATATATATATATATATATATATATATATATATATATATATATATATATATATATATATCGGGCACATAAAGGAGGGGGGTTACGGTAACTCGATCCAGGACATAGTTGAAAATAACGACGCATAAACTACGTTTAGGATTAACTTTTTTAAGAGGCAAATACAAGCAAATCTTTGTACATGAAAAGGAAACAAAAAAGGCATGTAAATTAACTTTTTTTTAGGTGAGTCGCATTACGAACCCAAACACGTGAAGGTGACGGAGGAGGACATGGAGATAGACAAATAGACAGCGATAATTATGGGGAAATTCCAGTACATAAACAGCCATGGGCGTCCTCTGCCATGTTTCTGGGCGGGGGTGCTAGCAGGACACGGGTATATACTATATCAAAGACTTTTTGAAGCCATGTGAAATCGGTACTTATGCCAATAAGTACGAAGACGTTATAATAAGTGATAGCTAGTAATAGCTAGGAGACGTAGTAGTAGAAATAATAATAATAATAATAATAATAATAATAATAATAATAATAATAATAATAATAATAATAATAATAATAATAATAATAATAATATAAAATGCTAGCTCAGAATCAGAGAGGATGTATCCACAAAACAGACACACAAGAGTGGATGACTAAAGGAAAGAGAACGCTAATACAAAAAGACGCCCCAAAAGGAGACGATCCCAAGCAACTACAGACCAATAACCTGTTTACAAACCATGTGGAAAATCCTAACGGCACAACTGAGAGAACAAATCTACCACCCCCTGAACAATCGTGCACTGCTCTCCGAAAGACAAAAAGGATGCCGGAAAGGGAAAAGAGGGAAGCAAGATCTGCTATACATAGATCAAAACCTCATAAAGAAGGTAAAAAGCAGAATAAAAGAACATAGCCATGGCATGGATTGACTACAAGAAAGTCTACGACAGAATCCTTCAAATATGGATAATTGAATGCTAAAAAAATGCACAAGATACCTGACAGGATTATTAATCTCATTAAGAAAGCAATGAAGATATGGAAACTAGAACTGACAGCTGGAGGGCAACACTCGACTGAGATAAAAATAGAGAGGCACTTTCCAAGGAGACTTCCTATCAACACTACTATTTATCAGAGCCATGATGCCACTCAACTACATACTCAGGAAAGTTACAGACACAGAACAAAGAATAAACTACCTGATGTACATGGACGACCTGAAGCTATTTGCAAAAAGCAAAAAAGAACTGGAAAAGCTGACAAATACGACCAGAATCTTCAGCCAGGGCATTCAAATGAAAAGGGGAAAACTGGAGACAATAGAGGGCATGGAACTGCCCAACCAAGAGGAGATGAGGGCCCTAGGCGAACAGGATAGCTATAAATATTTTGGAGTTCTGGAAGCAGACACCATCAAATCTACAGAAATGAAAGAGAAGATTGGAAAAGAATACCTGAGAAAAACAAGGAAACTTTTAGAAACGAAATTATATAACAGAAATCTAGTAAAAGGAATAAACACCGGAACACTATAACTAATAAGATAGCCTTGACCATTCATAGGTTGGACTAAAGAAGGACTCCGGCACCTTGACCAGAAGACTAGAAAATTAATGACCATGTACAACGCACTACATCCACAAGTAGATACGGACAGACTATACGTGAAAAGAAACGAAGGAGGAAAAGGACTGGTAAGTATAGAAGACTGTGTGGAAGACACAAAAAGGAGCTGGAAAAATACATAAACCAGAACACGGAAAGGCTGATCACCGCAGCAAGAGACACTGTCCCAATGAACAACTCCGGAAGCATCAAAACCAGAAACAAAAAGACAAGAAAAGAAAAGTGGGGGAAAAAACCCAGCTACATAAACGTTTCATTAGAAATCAACCAACATTCCTGGGCATGGCTAAAAAAAGAACACCTGAACAGAGAAAGGGAATCTCTACTGACACCTAAAATAGATCAAACCCAGGAAAACAGTAAATGTAGATTATGTGAGCAAAAAGACGAAACAGTAAATCGAATAATAAGTGAATGCAGCAAACTAGCCCAAAAGAATACAAAAACAGACACGACTGCGTGGGGGAAAGCAGTACACTGGGAACTATGCAAACGACTGAATTTAGAACACGTGGACAAATGGTACAAACATAAACCAGAGACAGTACTGGAAAACGAAAATCACAAAACCCTCTGGGACATGGAGGTGCAAACAGATAAACTTACACAATCAAGGAGACCGGATGTCATAATAGTCAGCAAGAAGGAAAAATCCTGCCAAATCGTAGATTTTGCTGTTCCAGCAGACCACAGAGTCAAGATCAAGGAAACAGAAAAACGAAGCCAATACACGGAACTCGCCAAAGAATTGAAAGGGATATGGAGTGTGAAGAAAGTAAATATAATACCACTAATTGTAGGAGCACTAGGAACAACGATTCAATCATTATGCCTTCAATCCATGTAAACAATTCTAGTATGAATTTGGGGAGGCTTAAACCTTTAAAATATTGGTTAACTATCAATTCTATGAGACAGTCTCCTGGAGTTTAGAGGTTCAATCCTTACTACAGGCGATAGTTACTAAGAATAACATTAATTAATACTTCTACCCGGTCAAGGAAAAATGTCTTAGAGATAGTTAAGTAGTTTAAGGATGTTTAGAGTAAGCCCTTTATTTATGAGATATCTGTAATTACTTTTATAACCGATTGTACTCAATCTTTTTAAAAACCGTCAGTGAATAACGTATTTTTAGATAATCTCCCTTACCTCAGGACTCTCCTATGGTAAGTGTTTATTTCTTGGTTTTTGCATATTCAGCGAAGAAATTACGCGTGTTTATAATTAGTTTTAACGTAGCGAAAGAAATATTGTAAATATGTGAATATGGTGATATTAGCCTGTAATGAAAGTAAAGGTACTCTTCTTGCCGAAATAGCTTGTAATCATGTAATGAATTGAAAGGTACTCCTCTTCTTCAACACCGCAACAAACAACGACAAATCTAAACTCCAATGTTCTCTCTCAGCTCTCAAAAATTCAACTGCATGTTTTCCCTAATTCGTTCTTCTTAAAGGAGTTGTCCTCCCCATATGCGAATGAATAGCACATGTAAAAAATCAAATTACGAATACAAGTTCTTTTTTTTCACTGAAAAACGAGTGCCCAACATGTGAAACAGTCCGAAGCTTGTAACCCTTCATTTTCTTGTCCATTGTTACAGTCGGCAACATTCAATCGTCCTTTATATTTTATACCACACGCCCGCATGATCATCAAATATCATTTCATATCACACAATCCTTTACCCGGATCGGCACATTATGTTCTCTATGCGGTCTTTTCATTGCCACCGCCTCACTTTCATTGCCCTCATTTCCGGTGCTTACATCTCTATCGCAAACATGGACCAAGCGCCTAAATCTAAAATATGCTGCAACATCCCATCGATGCTCAAGTTGTTAGGGGATTGCACTTCAGTAATTACTCCTCTTCCCCATTGCGTCATACATCGTGTATTCTTGTCCTATTTGGATTCTGGCTGACCCTTGCTCATCGATTTCTGGAGATGTATCTTTTGGATGTCTCCATTTATAATTCAAAATTGATCTATGCGGCACTGTCTCCTCTTTGTGTTCGACCTTGAGTACCATGTTGTACCAGAATGAGGCATCTTCATATGATATTCCTCTTCTATTGTCTATTGCTTTCGCTGTCCGATGATGTCGCTCCACTATTTAATTTACCTCGGGACTATAGGCTGCCCTGTAATATCTTCTTATCTTCCATTTCTTGAGCATATTCTGGAGAGGTTCTGAGCGGTGCCATTGTTCATTATCATCTCCATTACTGGACCTCGTTCAAGTATCACCTCCAATTCCTCTGCAACCGCAGCTGTAACTCGCTCCATATTACTAGTTTCCTAGGTCCATAGCCAATCATTGACAAGTATAGACCCCCCACGATAGTTATATCAATAGCTAATCTTGTTAAATTGTTCGCAGTCCCAATTTCATCAGGATTATGTATATTCGGGGCAGGATCGATTGATTGTCATCGAACGCAATTCTTGGACACCTTCTGAACTCCCTCTCGTTTTATAAGTGGATCAACATTTCGCACCAAATATAAAGTTCTATCCACTCCCATGTGATGCATGCCATGCAACTCATTTAGTTCTCCAGTTCCTAGACAGCATAATAGGACCTCTTCCTTCTCAACTAATCACTGGTTGTTTATTTGTGCACAAACACGGCATTTATTCGTAGTCTTAATTCGGATATTAACTTTCCAAATATTCCTAATCTCCGCTTTACAGTCATTTCTCCGTATTCTTCCGTTCTTCTCCGCTGTAGAGTTCACTCAACTTATGGCTGAATCCGTCTTTATTTCGATGTTGCTCAATCCCCATTTTATAGCTAAATTGATGCCTTTCAGAACAACATCTAATTCGGCCACGTTAATGTGATTATAGTCATTTTTCTTCTCAGCCATACTGCATCTTCCGCCATGAAACCACTAATATCCACGACCACACCTGTTTCAATATTGCCTACATCGCACCACACCACTCATATTTTTGTTTCAGGTATGTACCAAGCTCCAGTAAGAGGGTCCTCTGTTTCTACATCAGCTAGAATCTCCCGTATTACTTTGACAGTTTTGCCATCAATTCTGCTCTTCCCTTTGCATAACTGCATGCCAATCGCAACAATGCAGCAATTAGATAGTACCCAACAATTTGCTGCAGGTATAGGACAACTGCCGTCTACTCATTTCTCCTGTCATTTTTTTTAACATAGTTCACCCCAAACAAGGCAGGACGCCACTGTAGACGTAAGGGGCTACTGAGAAAAAAGAAGAGGGGAGAAGGTAGGGGGCAGTCAACCTAGATTGGGATCTGTGCAGCGAGATGTCTGTTTACATTAGTTTTAAACTTCTGCATGTCTGTACTGTCGGGGAAACAGGGGGCAGGAACGGAGTTCCAGAGGCCAGCAACACGAGGAAAGAAGCTATTTGAGTAGAAGGCTCTCCGGCATCTGGGGACCTCCACAGTGAATGAATGAGATTTAGTTGATTGTCGAGTTAGTCTAGTGAATTTACGTCGAAGGGGGCACCAGAGTAGCCAGTTCATCGGAGCATAATCCATTGAAGTATTTGTAAAACAAGCACAAGGATGCTACATTGCGGCGATGGGACAGAGGCTGAAGCTTGGTTGACAGTGAGGGACCTATTAGGTTGGCGATTCTTTTTTGGACCTTGTCAAGGAGGGAGAGACTAGTAGATGATGCACCAGCCCCGATGTGACAACAATACTCCATGCATGGGCGGATGGTGGCTTTGTAGAGATACAGGATAATGTCAGGTGAGAGGAGTTTACTAGCACGGTAAAGGGAGCCAACCTTCTTTGCGGCAGCCTTGGCAATGTCTTCGATGTATTTGTTTCAATTCATGTTACCTGTGAAGGTTAGGCCGAGGAGTTTGAATCGTTGCTCCTTCTGAACATAAGCTCACCCATTTTTCCTTTCATCAGCTTAAGGCCCAGTGCCGCTCCTCCGTCCAAGGATTCTGGCGGTTTTGCTGCTAGCCCAAATTTCTTAAAATGTTCCACAACTTTCTCTGTCGATACCTTTGTCACATCTACCATCATGTCATCAATGTACGAATCAGTGGCCTCTTTTGTCTTATTTCCTTTCATTAACACAGTTTTAGAACGGCTGCCATAATCTTTGGCGCAACATCAAGTCCAAATCCTAACCATGTTAGGCAGTAAGTTGTTTTCTTAATAGCAGACCAGATGGTACTGCCATAGTTCCTTTGCCACGTGCAGATGCAAGTAGGCAAACTTAAGGTCCACAATCGCAGTTCATCCTTCCAACCGCCTCCACTTTCTCATCGTTTCGTCACACACATCTATTATGTTGCTCCCCGTATGACATGCTACAAAACGGTTCAATTCCCGAAAGTCTAACACTGGCCTGACTTTACGTTTTGGGGCCTGGAACACTGCTATCAATGGTAACACACCTTTTCCTTAACCCTTCCATGGTAAGAGAATACCGCTATCCATCTTTCCACCTCCTTCCCAAACTTTGAGTTTTTCTCACTCTCCAGGGAATTCTTGTAATACTTTACATTGTTCTGTAACACTGGGGGCTCTACCATCCATTTCTATCGCACTCTTCATTTCTCTCCATCGAAATCTGCTTCAAAGTCTTTGTCCTCGATGTTGCAAACGTTCGGTTGATCGGCAGCTACGTGTGTACGTCTTTATAGTCGCATCTCCCATCTCATTGAATACATCCATTTCAATTATGACGCCGATCCCGTCAATGATGTAATCCATTATAATCGCTTCCACTTTTATTCGTAATCCACATACTTTTATTTCCACTTTCCGGGCCCCCTTACATTTTACGTCCCTTCCATCAACTGCTTTTACTGTGTCACTCCTACCGCACCCACTCACTAGTTTGGAATTGAGTAAAGTGATGGTGCATCCGGTATCGACAAGTGCCGGCATTACTGTATTATTCACTGCTACTACTATCATTGGAAGAGGTCAGTACTGCGCCTTCATTCTGTTAATGGGATCGCTACTGGCGTAGAAGCCTACCCCCTGTTCGGTTTCCTGAGCCTGAGGACATTACCTTATAATATGCCCAGATTTTCCACAATCATAGCACATTACTCTGGATCTTTGGTGAACGCTGTCACTAGTCTCATTTCTATCTGTTCCTAATATAACTGACCTTCATTACTCATCACAATGTAGAGGGCACGCGCATCTCCGTTCAGAAAAAGTGGAATGAATCTAGCACGGTCTTGTACTTTTTGTAGCTTAGCCACTTCATCCACCCGACTACATCACCCTCTCCACTAAAAGACAATCTAAAATCTTTGGTTAATCTCACAATTCCCGACTCCATAATCACCTCTTCTTGCCGAAATAGCTTGTAATCGTGTAATGAAATGAAAGGATACTCCTCTTCTGCAACACCACAACAAACAACGACAAATCTTAACTCCAATGTTTTCTCTCAGCTCTCAAAAAAATCAACTACCTGTATTCCTCAATTAGTCCTTTTTAAAGTAGTTGTTCTCCTCATATGCGAATGAATGCCACCTGTAAAAAAATCTAATTACGAAAACAAGTTCTTTATTTCACTGGAAAACGAGTGCCCAACATGCGAAACAGTCCGAAGCTAGTAACCCTTTCTTTTCTTCTCCATTGTTACAGTAGGCAACATTTAATCCTCCTTTATATTTTGAACCACAGGTGAATAATTGATTAGTTAATGAGTTAAATTAACTGGTAAAAGATGTATGTCTATGGATTCTCTTCCCTTAATTTTGATTCACCGAGTCCTTCAAAAAGTGTCAACAGAAAGGTGCATTTTTCTGGTGGCCTGATATACTCCACGTCAATCATGGTATCCCATCTTGCTAAACCAGCGAAAAGACTTTTAAAGGGAGTTATCTATAACATCGTAAATGCTATTTCAGAAGTGATGTCAAATAGTTCATTCAGATTGAGTAAGTCTAAAGCTTGTAGCTTAGAAAATATTCAGCATACTCTCCCCGCCCTTATAAGAATCTCTTTCTACAAAAGCTCAGGGTTTCATCGAGAATAGCAAAAGACCATCCATGTAGAGAATATATGAAGCAGGACAGCAAATATATAGAACATGGTGGATTGAACGATGTGTAAACCCATATTCTACCTATAAACAACGTTGCGTTTTTTTTATTGGGTTGACCAAAAAGTTCGTTCGTTTTTTTAATGTTATCTTTCCGGCCTACTAAAGATCGGTTTCTATTCCTATTCTTCAAATTCTGTATTTGGTGTAGCAAGTATGTTGACGTCAGTGTGTAATAAGCCTTCGAACAGAAGAGTTCTTACATTTCTGCTTGTATTTCAGGATTGAAGCAGAGCACTACCAATATCTGATGCCTTTTCTAATACAGAAAAGGAAAAAAAGGTATAAAAACCTGCATAAAGATATGCCATGTGTCTGGGGAGAATGCTGTTACAGAACGGGTGTGCCAGAAATGGCTTACTCGATTCTGAAAAGAACATTTTTCAGTGAGAAATGCTCCTCGCTCTGGCTGGCTAAAGATGATCGACAGTGACCAAGTGAAAGTCGTAGTTGAACAAAAGATTGCAAACATTCTCAAGATTTCCAAATCGAGCGTAGAAAACGAATTGCATTAATATCTACTTAGTTCGGAAGGGGTTAACAGGATATAGGGCGGCGTTAGCAGCTATTCACGAAGATTGGGACAGAAGTTTTATAGATTCAGATAATCTTTTCTTCAAATTTCTTTAAAGGAATTTTTAATTCTCATTCTTCACTTAGACCGCTTCTCCCTAACTGGTGCTTACCTTTTGTTTTAAGGGCTCTTCGAACTTATAGATTCTGTGGAATTTGAATTTTTATCTAGAAAGACTCTCTTCCTGGTAGCATTAGGCTCAGCTGTTATAATAAGTGAACCTAATACTTTATCACTTTGGGAGTTAAATCTTCGACAGAAAGACGCTAATACTCAACGTTTGAAGAGAACTTGGTCGCCTTAGTTTATTTTAAACTTTACCAAATTAAAGAATAACTCTGATGACTTTATTTTTTTCCTTTCTATTATTTAAAAAAACATACATTAAAAGAACAGTTGTCATATATACTACCCCTCTGAGGGGAGGTCTAATGTCTCAAAAGTCACAACCAATTAAAATACATAAACGCTCATAGCATACCTTGCTGGTCGTTCGTTCCGGCACATGTCCCTTAATGTGACCCTTTCCGACTGAAGAAATCCCGTTTGAAAACAAGTTCGTTCAAACCCCGAAAATAAGGACCAAGAAGCGGCAATGGTTGAAGACAAGAAAAGATTTATTTGTCTGGGATTGTCTGCTCAATCACTGACCAGTGGGGGTAGACAGAGAGGTAATTACTGGTTAATCACATGTTAACAGGACATTTCTCAACTTCTCAAAGCTTCTGATCGAATTCCCTATTCTCTCTCCGTCCCTCCCTCTTTGTACCATGTGACGCCAGGTCCACCTCTATCAATTCCTATAGTGGGTCTAGCAAACCTACGAGCACACTACGCTGACCCCGACCGAACCCCATTCATTTTCACTCCTAACTAACGAAATTATACCCGCCCAATGTTTAAGACAGTTGCACTCGGATAATGAAGCTTTCATAAGAACCAATTTATTTGATTGTGTCTACAATAAAACATGTATAATTAATTAATTAAGATTAATTAAGTCCGAAGAATTTTACAGTTTATGATATGAAGCTCTTAGCTTCATCTTGGACTTTGTTGAATGGATATTGACTGATTAATGTCCATCAAGCAGCTCATTAGTCTTCAGAGAAAACGTTTGCATCTTTTTCACCTTTTTGCTAAGGATTCACCGCTCATCAAGGCCCAAAGGCCACTCGAGGACAGGGATTAATGGTTTGTGTCAAGTGGATGGTGAGACTAACATCATAAGGATTGCAGACGATTGTTGGATCTGCGCAGAATTTGATTACCTAAGAGGACCGCCCAACAAGAACTTGTTAACATTGGACTTGAAAACGACTATGCTGTAGTCGGCTGAGAAGCAACCCCATAGTATCGCATTCCACAGACGAACAGTTCTTTGGAAAGAAACTCTGCTTGTAGTGTTGGATAATGGCCCTGTGAGGCCGGACGCATGTTGAGTGGATCGTTTGGTTTGGCTTGCGCGATTTAGTGCGGCTGAACACGTACAACAGAATGCAAAATAGGGCTGATCTCACAGTCGGAGCTCACAATGCTATCTGCATCACCATTTCCCTTTGAAGTCTAACAACTCTTTCTCACCGTGACAGGCATGGTGGCAACGCGGTATTGTCAGACCTATGCCGTCTGGAACTCCGGTTCCTGACGCCAAGCGCTATTAAGGCCACAACCCGGCTAACAGGGCTCTGGTGAAAACCCAGGAGTCGGTATCAAGACCCGTCGTCCTCTGGTCGCCATCCGCCTCTGCGTGTGGCAAGCAAAGACGTGTCAGGCTGCGGAACCGCAAATCAATTGAGTGAAAGCGGCAACGTTGCCTTTGCACCATTCCTTTGTGTGTTCTGGGACAAACCTTCCCCGACTTCGCATGCAACCGCTGAGCCTTGCTGTTGTCGGTATCGACCTCTGTATGTTTGGGTAAAGAACTGCAATCCTGCAGATTAACGCAGAGCTGCGTCTAACTATGAAGGTAAGTCTTCCTCGTTAGACGCAACTATTCGTTAACCTGACAACTGAAACACGTACTTCGCGCTCTATGCAGAAGATCGACTCGCTTAACAAACAAACAAATAAAGAAGTTTCGCCAAATTGAAACGACGAACTTTGTTTTTAACTGATTAAATGCTTAATTTTCTTTATTGTTGATTATTTGAAAAGATAAAAGAGAACATCATTTGAAAAAGGAAATGACGAAATAAGACACGAAATTGGCACACACACAGAACATAATGAACACAAACCGAATTTCAAGATATCGAACGATGGAAATAAAGAACAGTACATGTTATTTACGCACAACAAACTAATTAAAAACTGTCTTACGCAATATTAGTTACATTTGTGCCGAAACTATGGAGAAAAAAAGGGCGAAAAAGAAAAAGGTGTCTTATCCTTCACTTCATAATAAAGAGCAATGTGCATTTATTTATTTATTTATTATATATATATATATATACACATAAAGTGTCGGAAAGCAGGGAGGGGCTCCTCCTGCAGGAGTGATCAAGAACTCTGATGGTGATGGTGATATATATATATATATATATATATATATATATATATATAAGTATCATTAAAAATAACGGACATCTTGTGTCTGGTTATTTTTTCTAAGATCCTTTCCGTTTTTCTGATTAGGTTCTTAGTTTCAGACGGAAACTGGCTGATAAAATTGCCATAGCTTCCCAAAGCGCTTTCGGACCCTTCCAGGTCCATCGTCAATGGAACAATGTTAACCAGGCATAGACCTATGAGTGAATATATATTCTATTTAGGCGGGAAAATAAAGGACTGTGCTTTATGTAAATTTATATTCATAGGCATTTGAACCTAATCAGAAAAACGGAAAGGATCTTAGAAAAAATAACCAGACACAAGATGTCCGTTATTTTTAATGATACTTGTATAAAAGAAAAGATGCTGCCAAGATACACACATATATATATATGTGTGTGTGTGGGGGGGTGCTTCCATCACGCCACGTAAAAGTTAGTGAGTAAAATATGTGCCTTTTTTTAGACTCTGGACGAAATTTTTTTCAATTGATCAGAGGAAGCTAGGAAGCAAATAGCAAGTCAGACAATCACCTCAGACTTACTCCGCCGCCTGAAATGAATCTGGAAAGAAATCTTCCACTCTGTAATAAAAATCAAGGGTTGTTGTTTCTTTATGTCATCAGAAATGATAATAATAATTTATATATGAAAAATAGAAAATACTGACGTAATTATTATTTTATATGAATATTTTAATAATATACCTAGATAAATATCGAGTGTGAACACTGGCGAAGCATTTTTCCTGTAATTTTTGATGACGTGGTGGGATATACAATAGTTTTTAAATAGTATATGATTACAAATCCAATTTCTTTTTAATGGCAGAATTGGAAACATTATTTTCATTTTGGGGGATTTGGGGCATAGAAATTAAATACATGTTTTTTGCTTTTTAATGGCTAGCAAACATATGCTCCCTCCGGTCACATAATTTTGCTAGGCTGGGAGAATTATATAATTGTGAAATAACTACATACAATGCGTAGTTGAAGCAAAATAAATTGTTTTAGACTATTAAAATAATTTCTAACGCTATTGATAATGGTTACCTATTCATTTTTTTTATTATCGCTTATGTTTGAATTCATGTTTTGAAACATGACGTAAATCATAAATCTATGACGTCACGTCAAAGCGATAATTATTTTGTTAAGATAATGTTTTAAGCTCTATTTATAAGAAAGTCCAAACAGAACAGTTGGTAGAAAGTTAAACTGAAGATCTCAAGGTTTCAGTTTCCGGTCATGGCATGCGCTTTATCTGTTGGGAATGTATTATTTACTATAAATGTGGTATTTTCCATTTCTAAAAGTAGTTAAGACCTCTGAAACTTCGAAATGAGTCAAATTCCGCAATGTATTAATCATGTTGTAAAAAATTGTGACTGACGGAAGAATTGTGACTTACGAACGGACGAATAGACAAAATCTCTATTTATATAAGAAGAGATTCAACTGCGAATATTTCAAAATTTATAAAGCTATTTACTTGTCAATTTTTACTTTGAACTTATGTTGGATAATGACCCTGTGGGGCCGGACGCATCTTGAAGTGGACGAGGACGAAGAGAAGGTACAAGAAATTAAAGGTGTGCAACATATTCCTTTTTGGTGTTAAAAATGACCAGTTGTTTAAGCGAGAACTGCCACGGCCCATTCCGGGACGGGTATACGGAGCGAGAACTGCCACGGCCCCAACAGGACGCTATGCAACACTTATACATGTGTGAACTTACGTTTGTTTGCGTTGGCTGCACAGGTTATGATCGTCTGCTCGTTGGCTTCGTCCGAATTCAGTGCTTGATTTCGGCGCTGGCCGTAGTGTCAATTATGTGGTCCCAGTCACTGCTACAACAAAGAGATTTTCCTGCAATCAAAGTCACAATTCAAGTTTAAAATAAGTAACAATTCTTTATACAAGGTTACAATGATAGCGATTTCTATATCGAACGGCAGTCACTCATAACTGAACACAAAACAAAGGATCTGTCCTTCAGCCTAGTGCCCAGAGGCCCATCGCAGTCTCTCAGACCAACAGCAACTAAACTGACCCTCACTGCCAGTCCTGATTGAATATATATATAGATATTGGTCTCATTTGGAGTAAACCACACAGCCAGCCTACTCGAGAATAAATAGATGTTTTATCACTGGACATAAAAACCTATTGACCAGGGTGCCGCTTATCTGGAGTAGACATTAATTTTCGGAAAATCTCAATCACAGCATGGTGCCTCGTATCCAAAAAGACATTATTATTTCAAAAGGCCAGCCAATTTCTTGGGTGGTCTAATCCCGAGCCAGATATTTTCCCATCACCAGCCTATCGTCGCAGTATGCATCTATGCTTAAGACCACGTGCGTCATCTCGACGAGCGTGGAACCCAACGTTGTGCGTGATCTAGTCAAGTCGTCTATTCTACTGACGAATCGTCGAGGGAACAAGCACTGGTTTACAAGTTGAAAAAGTAAAAGCAACACAACTCACAAGAAAGAACACAAACTCATATACATTGTGTATAAGTTACTCAAGTCGTTAACTCATCCCATTACTTGCTAAATCATTGCCGAGCTCTGCCTACGATCTGCTCTCATTCAATGCTGACTCTAAACTCAATACAACCTGACCACTCCTATACTTTCTTTTGTGTGCGTTGATGAGTTACTTCCTATTCTTGTCCGGAGCTTCGGCTCTTGCGGGATCCATAGTATCACATATGCACCCACTAAACATAAATATAATAATGATTGTTTTAAAAAAATCTTGGCTATTTTTCCCAAATATTTTCTTAATATTTGGGAAAAATAGCCAAGCTGAGTTAGTTTGAGGGTTTTTAGAGTAATATTAAATATTGTGGTGGGTACGTTTGCTGGTAGTTATATTAGGTAGTATATCTGTCAGCGATATGGCCAGATTTGCTGTGCCAGCCTGAATCAAAGAATTATGGTTAATTGGGAGGTAGACTATGAGAATGGAACGGGGTATCCAACGAGTTAGAACTATTTGACTCATACTGTACACCCTATAAATAGCCCCGACCAGTATTTACTTGAACCAACTACTTTTTTTACCTAAGCAACCCTCTTTAACTTCACCTAAGGTTACTTCTTCCAGTGTTGATATCAACCATCTGCCGCATTAATACCAGTTACTCCCACTTCATAGCTCCCATACAATCAGACCCTAAACATTGATAGTAGCAATGCTAACAATATATCTAATAATAGCTATATTAACACCAGTAATAATATAAATATTTGTAACCCTAGAGATAAGCTTTATACCTACATAGGCTCCACCTCGATCCGTCTTAAGAAACGTATCTTAAACCATAGTAGTTTAGTTAATAACCAGAATAAGAAAGACTCCACATCTCTCAAACCCTTATTAAAAACCTCAGAAACAAGATCATCCCTTATACTTTTAACTAGTCTATTTTGAGAAAATCAGTCTCTTATAAACCTGAATCAAAGGCCTGAGCTCTATACTCATTGGGAGCTGCTATAATAATGAAATCAAAGACCCTGCTTATAGACCTTAGAAACGAAATTATAGCTATCGGTAGACATAGGAGAAAATATAAATACGATCAATTTGTAATGCCACCTAATACCCTACACTTACTCAAAATGACATTCCCCTACCTCCTCCTCTCCTGTATAACCCTTTTATCGCTTCCCCTTTTTCTTACACTGTCCATGCCTTCAATTTGTCTTTTCTTTCTCCGTATCTCACCTATATTAATAATTTTATATGAATATCGTGTGTTTTGAATCAAACTCTTTTATATAACACTACCCCTATCCCGTGTTAATAGTCAACACACCTGACAAGGTTATCTCTCACCCTTCCTTTCTTCTTGCTTCATCAACGTACTTTCCATTTAAAGCTCAAATGAAGACACCTATTTAGGGCAGTTTCACTGGATTTATTCAAATAAAATAATAACTAGTTATAAAATAAAAAGAATTTTTATTTCTAGCCTTTACAGCTTTAAGTCCTATTAAATCTAGCTATAATTATCATAGTATCTAATTAATTTTCAGGAACGCAAAATTTTATAATACGTATACATTTCTATTTATCCTGTTATCCCTTGTAAAGCATTCACTAAAGGTAAATCGTATCCGTTTGGTAAAGCTATTACCCTGTCCTATTTTAAGAGCTAAAATACCTTATAGGCAATCTCTTGATTCAGTTCGATGATGATGATGATGATGATGATGATGATGATGATGATGATGATGATGATGACGACGACGACGACGACGACGACGACGACGACGACGACGACGACGACGACGACGACGATGATGATGATGATGATGATGATGATGATGATGATGATGATGATGATGATGATGATGATGATGATGATGATGATGATGATGATGATGATGATGATATCTTTTTCTTAATGAAAACATATATTTTCTTAGAAAAACCTTTTTAATGAAATAGAAATAATAATTTTTTATAAGAATAGAATTCTTTTTGTGAATCAGTAATAATTCTTTAACATCCAAATATCTGGCATGGCGACTTCTATTTTATCATTATCTTTAGTTTTTCTAAATTAGTTTCGTTTTTCATTTCTCGATTTTGTGTTTGTTGTGGTTGTTTTTGTTGCTGTTCCGGTCGGTGACCATTGACTTCCGGTTTTGTAGATTCTTACTTATCTGTCGCTTCTTTGCCATACAGAGACATATTTGAATTATTCTTTTGTCCGAAACAATGGCGTATGTTTAGGTCTTTGATATCTGCTTTTGACCTTACATGTAATCTCATGGTAGATATACCATAAAAAGTGTACTTTTGTTTTGAATACTTTTAAAGTTAAGATTTGAATGATACATTAAAAAATCTTTTTTTAAAGATTTTTTTCAAAAAAAAATTGTTTAACTTAAAATAAATTTCTTTAAAACTTCTACAAACTCTTTCAATTCTTTTCAATTAATATTTCAATAGTATTTGAAACATTATCTTATTTTATCACAAGTTGTTTATCCTCTGACGAGAAAAATATTATTTTCAAAATGTTCGTATTTAAGTGATGATGACTTTTCCAGTTGAACATACAGGAAAAATTTTTTGAATAATATCTTTGTTTCTCTTTCTTTATATATATTATTCATAATATTATTCCTCGACTTTATTAATGTACTATTTACAATATTAAGCACCCGCTATCGTATTAAGACTTTCTATGTTATCTTTGGATACCATCCCTTAGGATATCCTTGAAAATATAATCATACATTTTTATAATTAATTTTGAATTATAGAACAAGTATTTGGATTATTCCTATATTGGTTGTCATTTTTCCAACGTTTCGACCGATGTAACCTCCGATATTTTCCAAGTGAGCAACTTTTCAAGCTTGGGAATCTTTCTGTCGAACATGACATATATATATAGAATTTCGAACTATACTCTTATTTTATCCACGGGGTCGATTGTTCTCGTTTCGTCAGCCATGATCGGATAGAAGTGTAAATTACTATATTATTCTTAGTTATTATCAACTTTCACGTGTTGTTCGAATTAATTGCATGATAATTAATATAAGGAGTACGCCGATGGCTCTTTATTTCAGTTAACGGAAATATCTTCGGTCCTGGGAGGACCAACAACGAAGGTATAAGTTTAATTCGACAAATAATAAATATCAAATGATTATATAACAGTTAAACTCTTGCTTATGAGATATGTATGCTTGCTGGATAACCAACACAATTATCATCAATCTTGTTTAAAACTGTCTGCGAAAAACGTATTATTTTTAATTATCCTGTAAACATACACTAAGCAGCATGTTTATTGGGTTGCATGTTTGCG
The DNA here is from genome assembly GCA_963556195.1 of Sepiola atlantica. Lineage (NCBI taxonomy): Eukaryota > Metazoa > Mollusca > Cephalopoda > Sepiida > Sepiolidae > Sepiola > Sepiola atlantica. The sequence continues at coordinate 77,423,772 of OY744531.1, read as the reverse complement.
ATGCATGCGAATAACAGATATGCTACAGGTGAGACGTATTTGGCTAAGGAAAGAGAAATCACCCGACGATATTGGAAATATGTTTGGTCTGGAGCTTGAACCACGCAGAATTTGAATTGTCCATTTTAAAAATGTTAGGGGCTTTTTAAACGGGGGTTTATGCTGAGAGCAAGTTAGTTGAGAAAAATAATGGCCGACTAGATATGGGAGCCCCTAGACAGCGGGTGTTGATGTCCATATGTTACATAACCCCTACTAGCTTGGGCCGCGGCAGTACTCGTTTTGTATACTCGTCCCGGAACGGGCCGTGGCAGTTCTCGTTTAAACACTCGTCATTTTTTTAACACCATAAATCATATAGTTTGCATACCTTTAAATTTCTCCCTCGCCGCGTAGAGGGTGCGTGTCGTCCAGTGGTTGTCTTCTTTCTTCTCTTCTGTACTGCCGTAAACATCGCCGTTACAACAAAAACTTCATGACCGACTCACTATCAATTCTTTTTATTACAGGCGTTAGTCATCTATCGACTTGGAGATATTCACCAACGTCGAGAGAGAGAGAGAGAGAGAGCAAATTACTGCTTTCGTAATTACTTATCAATTATTTCCTTAATCATTCGTGGAGGGGGGGGAAGAGATCTTTCGGCTGTATTTTCTTAGGGAATTCATTCCTTTATGTAAGTTACAGACTACATGATAAAAATCACGTCTGATAGGTTCGCCTCCAAAACCCAGACTCTAAAACTCGCTTCTCACGAAGAACGAGTGACCTCACGGATCCTTCTGCTTCCCACGCAAAAACCCGTGACGTCACAGAGCCTCTATCGCAGGTGTGCATTGACCCTTGGTCTGAGGTCTCGTCGCGCGGTGACCCTGTCACGTCTCTGAGCTCCGACTGTGAGAACAGGTCCTATTCTGCACTCGACTGAACGGGTCCATCCGCACTAATTCGCGCAAGTCAAACCAACGATTTCCAACAGATACGTCCATTCCCATAGGGTCATTATCCAACACATAGATGTGAAGCAGATTAGCATTTTCAAGTGGATGCTGGCTAGCCATTATCTTAAGTGGTCTTTTCTTGTGTGGTCCCATAATGTCTATATATATATATTCCAGCAGATTGGCCCCCAGTTGATCTTCTGGAATATATATATATATATATATATATATATATATATATATATATATATATATAGAGAGAGAGAGAGAGAGAGAGAGAGAGAGAGAGAGAGAGATTTTGGGACCGTCAAAGTTGTCCCTCTGTGCGTCTCATGATCAATTTAGTTTTCTGGGGTCTGACAATCAGTTGTGTTTGTGTGCCTCTTCAAGCAAGAGTGTCCCTTGGGCTCTAAGTCATTGGACTTGTGCTTTGCTTTGGTCGGGCTAAAATTGCTCATTTTATTTGAAGGGAGAATTCTTCTGTTTGCAGCACTGACTGCGACCATATTGACACTGCGACCGGTGTCGGAATCGAACGACGACTTTGGACCAGTACAACGAGTGGACGATCACAGTCTGTGCAGTGAACGCACACAGAGCACGTTCACAGTTTCACTTACCCAAGAACTGTAAAGTGTATACTTCGCTCTGAAGCCCGTATGATAAGCACAGACAGTTAGAGAGGAGGACATACAGGTAATCATAGATATCTAATAAACTGGTGTTTTACTCTAAAAATCCTGAGTCTATATCAATATCTATACTTTATTTCATGTGTGGTTTGTACTGGACGTACTGTACACATATTTCGTGTCCGCTACAGTTTCCCTGTGATGTCCCTATTAGAGAGAGGACTCCATATTTATCAAATCTTTACTAATGTTTAGGGGCAAACCAGAAGAGTACCTGACTCAAAGTCAGCAGCAAACGGTGTTCGGTCAGATTTAGTTCCTGATATTAAAGACTTCCTGTTTTGGGTGGCTTACTTTTCTGGTTTTCCAAGTTTTGTACAAATCTTTATATATTAATTTATTTATTAAATTGTTAGGTGAAAGTACAGAATAGTTAACAAATCACCCCCTCCCTATATTAAAAATGTTTAAATAATCTTCTGCAGTTTACGGACCATGCTGAAATAATAACGTTATTATTTAGAAAGACAGTCTTAACATGTGGAAGGGGGCTTTGTTAACTATTCTGTACTTTCACCTAACAATGTAATAAATAGATTAATAAATTTGTGAAACTGAAAATCTTGCCGGAAGTTATATTACGGATGAAGTTTAATATCAGGAACTAAATCTGACCGAACACCGTTTTCTCCTGACTTTGAGTCGGGTACTTTTCTAGTTTTCCATGTTTAGGGTAAATTTACCTTTAGGTGATTATTTTAAAATGTTTCACATTACCAGTCGTCTGGGCCAGTCCTAGTCATTTTTTTAAATAAATGATTGTGAAGTACGTTAGTATATTTCCAATAACATGGTTCAAGGATAACAAATGAAAATTGCCTATCAAGAAGCAAAGTTTAATTTGTGAGCGTAAATGCTATTTGTGTCTGACTTTGAAATTCCGACAAGATAATCTTATATGTTATAAGATATAAGCACAAGATTGTTACATAAGATTGCAATCCTTATTATTTCATGCATATGCCCTTTGTCTTTATTTAACGCATTCCACAAATCACCCCCACTTATATGGATCTCTCCAATTAAAAATACGAGTTATCTCCCTGCTGATTTTTAGTTTTAGGTGATTATTTAAAAATGTTTTATATTATCAGTCGTCTGTACTGGTTTGGTTTGGTTTGGTTTACGGCATAGCAACCAACTATGGGTTATGTAAGTTGTCAAATGCAATTCCAATTATTTCACATTGTCTTGAAAGACAATGAAAAGTGAAATGAAGAATTTGTGATTCAATTTTTTGGAACAGTCCAACTTCCTTGATTGAATTTTAAGATTTTCGTCACATTTGGGTTTTTAAATAAATCTTTTAAATTTTTGGAGTCGTAATATTTGCTTCGAGTTTGTTGCAGATCTTGACAGTCTATTAATATATGTTTGACTGTGTAAGATTGTTGACATGCTATGTACATTGGAGACTCCTCTCCTTCCAATAAGTGCTTGTGAGTAATATATGTGTGTTCTATACAGAGTCTGGTTATTATAACTTCTTCTCTTCTTGCTTTTCTATAGTCCAGGGGCCACTCATCTATAGTTTGCCAAATCTTGTATAACTTGTTATTTTGGCACTCATCCCAATATTCTTGCCATTTTCTGGACTAAGTAACCTTTTGTAATGGACAGAGCCAATCCCCCGACATACACGACAAAAAATAGCCTGTACCTTGCATGTGAGCTTGGAAGGGACATTTTCATAGCATCCAGGTGAACTGATAAAAAGAAAGGAGTTGAGAATGAAAATAGAATGGAAGTGGAGAGTGGCAGGAACGACGGTTTATTGTAAGAAAATTGTTCCGGATTTTTTTGGTTTTGTGCGTTGCTTTCTTACACCTTTTTTTTTTAAATAAATCGTAGTATAGTACGTTATTAGATTGCCAATAACATGGTACAACAATAACAAATGAAAATTGCCTACCAAGAAGCAAAGTTTGATTTGTCAGCTTAAATGCTATTTAGGTCTGACTTTGAATGCCGACAAGATAACTTTATATGTTAGAAGATCTAAGCACCAAGTTATAACGTTACATAACATTCCTTGTTATTTTATACATAAGCTCTTTATCTTGTGGAGTTTGTGGACGCTTGGGCGGCGTCACTCCATCATGTTTTGTGTCGTACAAGCAAATAGATGAAACAAAAGAACGAAACGAAGGCAACATGTTTTAAATAAAATTTATTTTCCGCGAATCAAAACAGGTTCGCTCCCAGTTAGATTGGGTGTTTAAAAATGGGTAAATAGGTCAACTATTTTCATGTTTTTATTATTTCATTTTAGGAATCCTAAATCTGCACTGAATATAAACTCATTGACCCCTCCCTCCCCCGCATCCGGCTATTAGGTGATGAAATTCTTTTTCAAACATGCCTACACGTGGAAGGGTAAATGACACTTTTTTAATTTCCTTTTAAAAATGCCATTTTGCCTTTCTTTCATTCTTGAATTGTTAGACTGATTCGATATTTTTGCCTAAAAAAAACAAGTTTATATTAGGGGTGGGACGTAATGGGTGAAAATTTCAGATTTATGCGAGTAGTATTTTTTGTGTTCATTTATACATAAATAACACTAAACAATCAAACATTTTGAAAATTACGTCCTACCCCTATTCATGTAAACCGATAAAAAAAAATGTAAAAAAATGTCCACTTCTTTTCTTCTCTATCCCCCATCTTCAGAATGGGTACAGGGTAAAGACGTTGTTTTCCATTACATTATCTCATCTCGAGAAAATATAAGCAATATTGCCCCTATATATATGTACATATTTTTTAAGACCAGATTGAATGGGAGGAGAACTTATCTTCAATTTTTATGTGAAGGACATGAATACTTATATTAAGTATGAACATCATGTGTACATTTTTTTTCTTGACCGTGAGGACATAGAAATACTTGGTACAGTACCCAGACGAGGTGTTACCCCTCTCGGTGAGATGGACCCGTAGATTTTGTCAGATCATCCATTTAGGAGAAGGAAACTCTGATGTAAAACCTGCACCCTACATAGTGTCTTTTCAGTAATCTTTCCCGGGAGGTGACGGTGGTTAAGTGGATAACAACACGGACTGAAGACCTGGGTGTTCCAAGTTCGAATCCAGTCGGTTCCACAGTACCACTTTCACTTAGGGATGTTGGCAACCTTCTCGTGATCCTTCCCGTAAGTACCCGATGTCTTTTCAGAAAGATTTCAAACTAGAAAAACATTTGGGAAACTAATGCCAACACCAGAATCATCTGATTCACACGAAAAAAGAAGAAGAAGAAGAAGAAGAAGTAATCTTTCCCAACATGTCGCTGAAACCAGACCTTATAGAAGGAGAGAATGATGTGCATGTCGAACAAGCACACAGCACTGCCATTTATTTGTACACCCACTGATGGAGAGTAGATAATGCACCGTGGATGTACTTTCGGCAGCCCTGTAACTTTCGCTTCCCCTATTCTGTTCCTTAGTCCTCACCTTCCGAGAGTGATGTTTCTGACAGAGAGGGCGAAAATGCTGTGAGCCGTATGTGGATTCCTTTTTTCCCATCTTTGTTGCTATGTCACTAATCAGAGTGCTGGAGGTAAACGATTTATTTGGGCTGACGTTATCCACCTGATAGTCCAAGGAGCCGAACCTTGGAGTAACTCCCAAGGAAGCTGTCTTATCAAAATACCGGGGCTACTGTATTGCCATTTTGTGAATTGAGTCTAGATCATGCAGTAGTTTCCGGTGGGGCGTCCCGATGCCATATTAGTGGGAATTGCTACGGCTTTTCTCTCTTTAATGGTTTACAAAGATAATTGTCTTACTCATTCTCTCTGTGTTTCGTCACTCTAACAATCTACTGATCTTTTCCACAAATATTTTCAATCCCAACATCAAAAGTCTCAAAACAAAACAAAAGCTTAAACCCAATTCTCCAACTTCTAACGTGAATCCCTACTACCAAGTCTCCTTTTCAAATATTAGAGGTCTACGTAACAACCTTCCAGAGGTTGAAATCCACTTACAGGAGACCAAACTGGATCCATTATTTCTGTGTGAAACGGGCATTAGCTCGTCAGCTTCTACTGACAATTTCATGATTACAGGTTTCTCGAACTTGGTATCAACCCCCGACTTTCAAGATCGCCACGGACATGGAATGTGTGCCTACATTAAGAACGGCTTTCAATCTCCGAAGAAGACCTCAAATTGCTCTATATTTGTTTTCGTGTAGCACTTGTTCACAGCACAGCATTCATTTTTGCTCTCTATCGTCTCAACAAAGTTACTATCTTTGAGAGTATCTCTGAGAAAATTGACCATATCCTCTCGGTTCACCCTTCTGGCAGCATCCATTTATATGGTGACTTTATTGTCTACAATGTTGAATGGCTAGTCTACTCAAACAAGACCGATGATGTAGGGAGGTTTTTGTTATGATTTTTCCCTTGCCTATGATCTTACACAGATTATTAACAAAATTACTCACGTGCCTGATACTGACGAACATTTCGCAAGCCTCCTTGATCTTTTCCTGAAAACTAGTCTTGAACACTGCTCATCCATTGTTCTGTCTCAGCTGGGATCTTCCGATCACTCAGTTGTTTCAATTAAGATCTAATCAAAATTCAGTAAGACCTCTGATGTCCCTTTCCATCTTGTGTGTATAGATACTGGAGGGCTGACTGCGACAGCCTCAAATCCTTTATATTAGAAATTCCTGTACATTCCATTTTCCAAAAGAATATGTCATGTATCGTGTCCAATATAACTGAATGGCTAATTGGTGGTATTGAGAGCTTCATAACCTCCAAGAAATTCCAACATAAACCAAACAGCCAGCCTTGGTACATCCATGAATGTGCCGCCGCCATTGCTCACAGAAATCACTATTTCAATTGCTTTCAAAGAAATAGAAGCTCTGAAATCAAAGCCGCCTTTAAGATTGCCAGCAACCACTGCAAAAGGATTATAGAAAACGTGAAAGCGTCCTTTAGCCAATCCGTTAAATCTAGAGTGGTCAAACATATGCTAGGTTCACACGAGTTTTTACGAATAACAAATAGGGTTCTGAACAGGTCTAAGACCTCAATCTAACCATCACCAATAGACCAGAAGTGATATCCTCAGCATCTGATGAAGCCAAGTTTTTCTCAAAAAAATGTGCATCAAATTCCATCCTTTGCGATCAGGGCCGTTTAACCCCTATATTTTCCTCTATGATTGAAAACGCTTTGAGCGACATCCATATATCTGTCCAAACTTATCAAGAACCTCGACATCAGCAAGACAACTGGTCCTGACAACATTCAAATCATAGTGTTTAAAAAGCTGCAACTGGAACTAACTCCTATTCTTACAAAGCTGTTCAATCGTTGCTTAAAGACGAAAAGCTTCCCATTACCTTTGAAAACTTCATCAGTTTGACCAGTATTTAAATATACTGGAGATAGATCTTCTGCATCTCAGTACAGATTAATCAGTCTCCTGTGCATCATGAGTAAGTTGTTTGAATCTGTGATGAATCAAGAAGTTTTTAGTCACATTAGCAAAAAAAAAACAATCTACTCAGTGTGACAAGCAATATGGATTTAGTCCTGCAAGATCAAAAGCCAAGTGCTGACTGTAATATCATAGGTTCAGCGAATCTATTGATGGGGATTTCTAGAGCAATAGCTCTTGATATATCAAATGCCTTTGGTAGGGTTTGGCACAAAGGTCTGCTTCATAAGCTTGCTAACTATAGAATATCTGAAAATGTCTTCTCAACCATCAAATCTATCAAAATTTATAAAAGTAGTTGTTGATGGTCAGAAGTCTGAAGCACATTGTATCAATGCTGGTGTATCTCAAGGATCCATTCTGGGCCCTACCTTCTTCCTGATATTCATCAATGATCTCCTAAATCACATATTAAGATTATTTGTTAATATCCATGCAGACGATACAACCATCTATGGTAGCACTTCAAAGAGCATAAATGATAAAGATCCTTCTAATTCGCTTTCTTCCGGCCTGGAGCATGTCGTGCAATGGGGTAAAGATAGCTGGTTAGTTTTAATATATCTAAAACAAAGCTTCTCTCATTTGACAACCAACGCTCAGATCCTCACTTTTCCCCAATTGAAATAGATGGAGCTCCCTGTTTTGATAAGATGCTAGGACTGACGTTCACTCCAGATCTGAAATGGAAAACTTACATCAGATCTGTTGTTAAAGTCTCTGGAAAATTGTCGGATCATTCTACCACTCCAGAAAGTATCTCACTCCTGATGCAATCCTCTACCTGTATAAGAGTCAGATACGGCTTAAGATGGAGAGCTGCTACCACATCTGGGGAGGTGCCGCTCAGAGCACTCTCTCTTGCCTTGACAGAGTACAAGATAGACTTCGCAATTCAATAGGGATGCCTTCTTCTCTTCCCTACAGCCTCTTTCTCATAGAAGGGAACGTTGCTCGTCTTTTTCTACTTTATCGTTATTCGCTCCAATGTATGGTCCCCCCCCCCCGTAAAACATTCACAGCAAAAACACGTCTAGCTACAACCACTGTAAATAATTTTCTTTTCTTCCTTTGTGTACCTAAAACTAAACGTAACTTTCATGAGCAGAGTTTCTTTCCAAGAACTGTCTGTCTGTGGAACACATTACCACGGGGCAACTTCCTAGTTGACTACAGCATGGTCGTTTTCAAGTCCAATGTTAACAAATTCTTGTTAATCCGTCCCATTAATTAATCAATTTCAGTCTAGATCGGATCATAGTTTGCAATTCTCAAGATGTTTGTCTCACCATTTACCTGACACAAGCCATTAACCCTTGTCCCTGAGTGGCCTTTGGGCCTTGATGAGTGCTGACTAGTTCGTAAAAAAAAAGACTGAAAAAAGTGTATGCAAGTGTGTGTGTGTCTTAAGAAGATGCGGGAATGTGTTTCACATACCTTGGATTTTGTCCCCGTTCTCAGCGCCTCCTATCGTGGCGAAAAGAAAGATAATTAGATCAGCACGGCAAAAAAAGGAGATAATCAGATCTGAGCGCCCTCTAGCATATATATGTGTAAATGAGTGCGTGGAAAGGGTAGGTAATGCTACAATCTTTACTTAAGCCATTCCGCAAAACACTCCCACATATCTTAATCCCTCCAGCAATTGTTGCACCACAATGACATCAAATTAAGATATTGAAATGTCTATTGATTAATTTCTTTTTCAATTTCTGAGAAATTGTTCGATATTTCCACGCTTAAATTTTATTCATATCTACACGAAAAGAAAATCTTAGATACGTAATGAAATATCTTTCTCAGAATCGGGGTTATAAAATCTAATTTCTATATCTTCATCTTTTTGTCCATTTGTCAGCATAGAACTTAGCAATTCTGAATCTAAACAATTTCGCCGCTGCAGTTTACAAGGAAACTGAAATCATAACTTTTCATTCTAACTAAGATTTGCTAGGCGTATTAAAAAGGAATCTAGAATCTTTGATAACGAGTCTATACACTCTGTCAAAAATAAACGTAGAAAAATTATGCTACGCCAGTGTTCACACTAATACTCATATAAAATGACGTCTCAATCCGTGAAGTTAAAAAAAAATAAGAAAGAAAACGTCTCAAACTGGAAAGTTTTAAAAAGAAAAGCAAAAACGTATCAATCGGTATGGGAAAAGAAAGAAAAAGGTCTCATTATGGAAATAGATTAGAATTTGTTTCAGGCGACGGCGACGTGATGAGTAGTTTGTCTGACTTGCTATTTGCTTTCTCTCTTCCCCTAAGCACTTGCAATGGATTCGTCTGGCACGTTTTTACTCGCGTGACAGGAGAGTACACACACACACACAAACACACGTGTGTGTGTGTATGTGTGTGTCTGTGCGCACAGCTTTCCCGTTACGCGAGTAAAATATGTACCAGATCATATATATATATATATATATATATATATATATATATATATATATATATTGATAATAATGAGTGGGTTGTGATTGAAACATAAAACGATGTCGTTGTTTTTTTATATAATTTTTAATCATGATAATTCAATATTTCAAACGCCCTGCGTTCTTCGTCGGGAATTAATAGTGTGGTGGAAAAAAACTGAAAAGAAGCCGCCCATGTGCGGGGTATTAATATGCTAAACATTGGATGATCATATATTATTTAAGGGGAATGTCGGCTAAGTGCTGTTTAAATGTGTTTAGAGGCTGTGTTTTTAGAGTGTGATTATTTGATAATTTACTTATTATAGTTGAATATATATATCCGGGGGTTTTTTTCACCACAATATTCATTCCCAACGGAGTACGCAGGGCGTTTGAAATATTGAATTATCATAATAAAAAAGTATTAAAGAAAACTATGACATCGTTTTATGCTCCAACCACCATCCATTCATCATTATCTAAATATATCTCGAGAAGCATACGTGGAATATCAAACAGATCTACATCTAAGCATAAGTTCCCGCTATTGGTTCTTGACATGGTTATATGTTTCTAAACTTTGTTCCTAAATTATCACGTATTGAGTGCTTTTTTATGTAACTTTTTTCATTGTGTATTTGTTCGTTGTCTTGTTTATAGATATATGTGCATGGGCGTATTTTTTGCATCTATATACGTATATTTAGAGCTTTGTCTATGTGTATTTTATTAGTTTAATTTATTTTATTTACTGTTTTCATTTATTTACTTCTTATATTTTATATTTTACATTTTATCTTTTTTATTTTTTATTATTAATAAGACATGTAACAAAAGAACAACAGCCGACACCAGATATCTTCACAGAATTATATGAAATAACTTTGAAAACAGTTATTCAGACGAAAATATAAACATGGTTTAGTTCTGCAATACGAAATAATTACAACACCCTTCCCCCTCTCTCTCTCTCTTTCTATCTCTTTCTGTCTGCCTGTCTGTCTCTCTCTCTCTCTCACTTTCTCTCTCTCTCCCTCTCTCTCTCTCTTTCTATCTCTTTCTGTCTGTCTGTCTCTCTCTTTCTCTCTCTCTTTCTCTCTCTCTTTCTCTCTCTTTCTCTCTCTTTCTCTCTTTCTCTTTCTCTCTTTCTCTCTCTCTTTCCCTCTTTGTCTCTCTCTCTTTCTCTCTCTCTCACTCTTTTTCTCTCTCACTCTTTCTCTCTCCCTTTCTTTCTCTCTCTCACTCTTTCTCTCTCCCTTTCTTTCTCTCTCTCTTTCTCTCTCTCTCTCTTTCTCTCTCTCTCTCTCTCTTTCTCTCTTTCTCTCTGCAATACCAAATAATTACAACCCCCTTCCCCCTTCTCTCTCTCTTTCTATCTCTTTCTATGTATCTGTCTGTCTGTCTCTCTCTTTCTCTCTCTCTCTCTCTTTCTCTCTCTCTCTCCCTCTCTCTCTCTCTCTCTCTCTCTCTCTCTAATTGGACGAAATCCCAAACAGTTCATATGTGTCAGTACTTTGTGAAGAACAAGTAAAATACTGCAAATGCAATTATCAGCATCAGCTTGGAGACGAGACGTGCGATCAGTGAGCGAACTTGGAGCGAGAAAGAGACTTTCAAAACCTAACTGGAACGAACTCGATATTACCAATATCTCAGTTGCCTTAAATAAAGTATCTCTTCATCCTTCCTTCACTCCCTACTGTTTTTTTTTCTCAATTGTTTTCGTCTGCATCAGCGAAAAAATAACTTCTGTTTTACTAAGGAATATATTCAAAGCGGAATTTTCTATCAAGAACCGCGTGGTTCCTTTATATTTTTATAGTTTGGATAAAAATGTTCATTCTTGTTAAAAAAGGAGATCTCTTCGTTTTGATTGGTTATCGTCTTTAGATAGCACAATAATTTCCCTCTGTTGTCTACCGCAGAAATATTCTCTGCTAAAAATCACATGGTCCCTGTATCGTTTATTTTGACCAAAATATCATGAACGATACTTCCGTGCTCTTCCCTCAGCCTATTCTAATTAATTGTAAGTATAATGTCTAAACAAAGATTCCTTATCTCCATAATAACATCCTTACTCGGACATTTTCGGCTCGAATGATCTTTGTAAACACATTAATCATTGTAAACGAAACGAGTCGGTTGTGTTCGGTATCGCGCGGTCGTGTTCCCCCGATTATAGACGTGTTCAGTAAATCAAGCAATTGTTGCATGCAAAGACAGAGTAATAATTAACAAACAAAATGAAGTAGTTCATATAAGGTTTATTGAACGTGTGTGTACGTGGAATGATGAAGTGTGTGATGTATGCATGTGTGTCGATGGAAAAACAGTTCTTGAAAAGATATAAGAAGAAATGAATCCGGCGTGTGGAAAGTCTTTGAAAGCCGTATACAAAGAAAATGAGTTGAGAACTCTTACCGTTGTCTGACCACGTGTGTTGGTAGTTCTTATGCCGGGTATAAGAAATGAGTCCGGCGTAGGAAAAGTCTTTGAAAGCCGTAACACAAAGAAAACGAGTTGAGAACTCTTACCGTTGTTTGCCCACGTGTGTTGGTAGTTGTTATGCCGATTGAGAAGAGAAAAGCGTTAGACGAAGCGCTAGTGTCAGCGTTGTTCTGTCGAGACTGGTCGGTCGGTGAAGAAGAGAGAGACGGAACGCTAATGTCAGCGTACTCCTGTCGAGGCTGGTGAAGAAGAGTGAGAGATGGATTTTTCGTTTGCAACAGTTTTTATAGTCAGAAGGGCAGATAACTCTGGCGTCGCTTTACAGCGCCACCTGTCGGTGAAAAAGCGACACCTACCGGCAAACCGGTGTAGTTATGTTTTGAAAGGAGGAGGTAACTGCTACAAGGACTCCCCCCCCCCAGATTGAAAAATATTGAAAATATTATTCAATATGTACAGTTGTTGATGAGAAGCATTCTTTGTGGGTATGTCTGTTTTGCTGTTGAAGATTAGAAAAAGTAGTGTGCACGCTACTTATTTCTGTTTTTCTATCTGTATTGAATGATTGATCGCAAGTGCGTCTGCGGAATTGAGTGTTTGTAACGCATGTGGATCTGCGTGTTGTTTGGGTCTGCATCAAGTTTGAGCGCAAGTGAGTTTGCGGTCGAAAAATGTTGAGTGCAAGTGAATTTGCACTTGTTGGTGGCGTTGTTCATCTTGATTAGTCTGCGTGATGCGGAGCTGATGAACAGACGTTTAAGTCAGTGTTGTCCGGTGCTTGTTTGGTGCTTGGGTCTGCGCGGTTGTTGATGAGTGAGCACAAGTGGGTCTGTGCGGTGTTGATGAGCGAGCACAAGTGAATCTGTGCAGTGTTGATGAATGAGCACAAGTGAATCTGTGCAGTTGTTGATGAATGAGCACAAGTGAATCTGTGCAGTTGTTGATGAATGAGCACAAGTGAATCTGTGCAGTTGTTGATGAATGAGCACAAGTGAGTCTGTGCGATGTTGATGAATGAGCACAAGTGAGTCTGTGCAGGTGTTGATGAATAAGCACAAGTGGGTCTGTGCAATTGATTGATGAATGAGCACAAGTGAGTCTGTGCAGTTGATGAATGAGCACAAGTGAGTCTGTGCAGTTGATGAATGAGCACAAGTGAGTCTGTGCAGTTGTTGATGTTGTTCATGTTAATTAGTCCGTGTTGTGGAGCTGATGAACAAACATCTAGTTGTTGAGATTGGTGGTACACTATGGTCAAAATCAGATGCACAAATGTCTGCAAGTGAGTTAGCAGGTCCAGGTACAAGTGGGTCTGTACTGGTGTTGGTGCGCGTCGTTCTAGTTGATGTGTCCCCCAGTTGATCAACGAACGTCCAGTTGTTGAGTATTTAGTGGTGCTTGTGCAGTTGTACTCATTTTGAACTGGTGTGATTTCTTCCATAGTGATGTCAGTGAGGTCCGGAAATGTTTGGTGCTTGATGAATGTCCGGGAAGACGTGGTTGTTCAAGTTGATGTGTCCTCCTGTTTATCAACGAACGTCCAGTTGTTGAAGAGGGTTGGTAGCCCTTGAAGGGTGATGTTGGTGCTTGCTGAGCCTGACTTTTTACAACCAGTATTAAGTCTTGAGGCTTGGTGATGTTCGACATCGTGTGTTGTCTGTTTTGTAGTTTTCTTTTCTTTTATATATATATTTCCAACACGTGGGTAGAAGGGAAAAAGAAGAAAAAAAAATGGAGCTGTAATTTGTTTCACACACGGAATGACGTTTTTGTTTTCGTTTTAGTTTGTTTGAATGTTAGTTTCCACGTAGAGAAAGAATGGCGGCTTCTCTTTCCTTTGTTGTTGAAAAGAAAGGAAAAAAAATCGTATTTTCTTTTTTGTTTGAATTTTCATTTCCACGTGGTTAGAGAGATAAAAAATGGCGTTTTTTGTTTGTTTTTTTAATTTTTTTATCAACACGTTGTCCGGAAAAAGATGGCGGCATTTTTGAATTTATTTTATCAACACGTGGTCCGGAAAAAGATGACGGCATTTTTGAATTTTTTTTTATCAACACGTGGTAACGAGAAAGATGGGCAGCGTGAGCGTTTGTTTTCTTTTTATCTCCACGTGTCCAAAACAAAGGAAGTGGCGTCTTGTAAGGTCCTTTTGTTCGTCAAAAAAGGAAAAAAAAAGGATTGACAAAAGTTTGTCTTTTTCTTTGTATATAATTTTCCGACACGTGGGTAGAGAAGAAGAAAAAAAATGAAATTGTAATTTGTTTTATACTCGGAGAAGTCGAGAAATGTTTTTGTTTTTCTTGTTTGGGTATTTCCGCGTGGCCAGGAAAAATGGATACGGTGGCTTCTTTTCTTTTGTTTGTTTGTATATTTCTACCTCGTGGGTAGAAAAAAAAGGGAAAAAGATGGGTGCGTAATTCGTTTCACCACGAAAGAAAAAACGAGAAATGATTTTTTTTTTGTTCTAGTACGAAATTAATTACTCCGCCACATACAACAAAGCTTGCACGTCGGGTCACCAATGTTCGGATCGAGGGTCGTGTTCCCCCGATTATAGACGTGTTCAGTAAATCAAGCAATTGTTGCATGCAAAGACAGAGTAATAATTAACAAATAAAATGAAGTAGTTCATATAAGGTTTATTGAACGTGTGTGTACGTGGAATGATGAAGTGTGTGATGTATGCATGTGTGTCGATGGAAAAACAGTTCTTGAAAAGATATAAGAAGAAATGAATCCGGCGTGTGGAAAGTCTTTGAAAGCCGTATACAAAGAAAATGAGTTGAGAACTCTTATCGTTGTCTGACCACGTGTGTTGGTAGTTCTTATGCCGGGTATAAGAAGTGAGTCCGGCGTAGGAAAAGTCTTTGAAAGCCGTAACACAAAGAAAACGAGTTGAGAACTCTTACCGTTGTTTGCCCACGTGTGTTGGTAGTTGTTATGCCGATTGAGAAGAGAAAAGCGTTAGACGAAGCGCTAGTGTCAGCGTTGTTCTGTCGAGACTGGTCGGTCGGTGAAGAAGAGAGAGACGGAACGCTAATGTCAGCGTACTCCTGTCGAGGCTGGTGAAGAAGAGTGAGAGATGGATTTTTCGTTTGCAACAGTTTTTATAGTCAGAAGGGCAGATAACTCTGGCGTCGCTTTACAGCGCCACCTGTCGGTGAAAAAGCGACACCTACCGGCAAACCGGTGTAGTTATGTTTTGAAAGGAGGAGGTAACTGCTACAGTTGAAAGGTAATGAAAAACCATATTTTGTTAATTCCTATTTGATTGTAATATAATCTTATTGGGGATAAGACATATTATATAAATAGAGATTTTATCCGTCAGTCACAATTTTTTAAACGTAATAAATACATTGCGGAATTTGTCTCATTTCGAAATATCACAGATCTTAACTACTTTTAGAAATGGAAAATATTGCATTAAAAGTAAATAATAAATTCCCAACAAATAACGCGGATTCTTACGTAAAAAATGCAGTAGGCTGTATTTTTTAGTGATGCATATGAGTGGCAGACGTTGCAAGTGTTTGATGCTCGGCCAAAGGGAGGGGGACTAAAAAAGTGGAAATATCTTTGGTTTTATATTGGGCTACCCAGAAGTTTATTTCCTTTTGCAATAAAGTACCTCGTAAAGACAGGGACTCATGCTGGGATGCCAACAGATCGTCTCCCTAATAATCCTCTGTCTAACAGTTATCTCAAGTTGAAATCTCGAGTGATGAGTGCCTGGGTGGTCCGGTGATCACAAGTGAGAACGACCCGGCCAGAAGGAAAGGAGATGGGAGGAGGAGATCTGGCCCTTTGGGCATGACGGGAAGTTAAATTTTTTAAGAGAGCTGGCAAGGAATTGAAGCTGAGGTGGCTTCTCAGGCAGGATGGGCTCATCTGGGCCTCTTAGCTAAAGGATTGTGCTGGACTTATCTTTTTCTGTTTGGGCAAAGATCTCACTTTGCAAGTCTGTTATTCAACTGGGAAATACAAGTATTGTGTGTAACATCCAACAAATAAACTTGTTTCGTATTTATCAACTGGAGATGTGATTCTACTTGTAATAGGAATGCTTTGTTGCAGTGCTGACTGAATCGAACAACCTTTGACTGGCACAACGTGTGGGACGATTAAGGCCAGTGGAGTGAACGCACGCATACAGGTTCACACTTCGACAGGAAATCGAAACCGAAACGTTGCGATCTTTAATCTGAGCTATTTGGGCTTTCTTAAAAATAGAGCTTAAAACATTACAATAAAAAATATAATTATAGCTTTGGCGTGACATCATAGATTTATGATTCACGTCATGTTTTAAAACATGAATTCAAAGAAATAAAGAAATGGGTTAATATTATCAATAGCATTGGAAATTATTTTAATAGTCCAAAACAATTTATTTTGCTTTAACTACGTATTGGTGTTAAAACAATGTAATATTTAATATATACTAGAATTTGGGCCCATAATTCTAGTTATCAAACAAATGACAAACTCTATCCATACAAAATAATTAACTATATTAACAACTTGTTAAGACAATACAAAATAAAGTGTCAACAATGAATGAGAGTTCAAAGAGACCAAAGAACGTTCCGAGTGAAAGAAGGCGTTTATCTGTAAGAAGAAATTCAGTATATATGTTCATTTTGGGTGGCGCCATGTGTGTTTACGTGTCTGTAAATGGAATAGGCATAAAGATGTGTGTATATATATGCGCGTACCTATTTTGCCAGTGAGAGAAGGTATGTATAAACTGTGTATGTTAGTTCGGTGAGCGGTGTGTGTGTGTGTGCTTCGCTGTTTATGAAAGTATTTCGTTGCGTCTGTCGAGCACTTTAGCCAGAGGCCGAAGTTAACTTTTCAGGGCATATCCACGTGCGTTGTCTGTGGAAGAAAAATATCGAAAAGGACAGGAGGAAAGTTGATGTGTTTAGGTTTTTATATTACTCGCGAGTTTTGGAAGTGGATGTCCTCGCTTCATTGATCGGCTGAAATAAACTGCTGATTGGAGATTTTGAACCAGTCGAGAGTCGGTACGTAAAAACAGTATTCACTGTCGTTGCTGCTATGAGCTATCTTACTGGTTAGCATTCGAGTTCTATTCGTTGCTAATTTTCTTTGCAACTTTCCGTCCCATTTCTTAACTCTATTTTCATATTATTCTTGCACCATTCACTATTTGATTTAGTCATGTAATTAAACGTCGAGTCATAGCAATTGCCTATTACACAGATCTTTGAAAATCTCAACAATAACTGAAAACAAACCCATCAGTCAATGAAGAATATTTCAGTTTTAGACTTTTCATAGGGGCGATCGGCGAATCTAGGATCGGGAGCAGAAGAGAAGAGCTAAGTCCCCTATCTCCCAAGTCCAAGATATCAGCTAAAACCTAAGATCTCACGAACCCATCTGACTGTCGAGACTATTCACTGCCGTCCGCTCGAACTCATCTCTCAAACCCCGTCTCACTCATCTGCTCGTCTCTCAAATATATCTACCTTCGACTGGAAATCGTTAATGTCCGGTCTTTTTCTTACTTACTTTTAGCTGACCACCAGAACTGGTTTCATTCAGCTGTTTCCCAGCTCACTCTCTCCATCGTTATCTGGCCACCCAAAAAGTTAACAAATAATTGTCATGTCACCATTCGTCTGGGAAGTTCAATGGATCTGACGGGTGTTTATCGTCCCCAGTTAATATTTTCCGGTGGTCCCGGTGGGGGGGGGGGTTATAGTATCACAAGTTGACGTGGAAAGTATTTCAATAGGCACCATTTTACAATATTTACCTTTGTGCAGCTCCCATTTCAGAAAAAAAAATTTTTTTATAGCAGACCGTCTATGAAGAGGCCAAGCAGAAACAAGGTTTCTTAACTTTTATCGATTGTTAGAAGGAACAGTGGGTTCATGCCTTTCTTAGGTGAACTAACGGGATTTGAATGTGTACTGTCGATTCAATTACGTTATTGAGATGAGTGCAGTATTGGCGTTAGAAGCTCAAACACCACCAATCTATATGTGACTACTCTTTGTAAACAACCTGTTTGGGTTTCTTTTTCCTAATGCATTGAATCTACGATCACGTAACGATGAAGCAGTCAACTCTTGGCTGCTTTAGCCACGTGGTCACTTATATAAAAGGCGAGAGTCGGATTTCAGTTCATCTTTTCTCTTTTTTTGGACTAGCTGTTGTGGGAGCAACATTTTTTGTTATTTTTATTTTTGTTTACCACAAACAAAGCATATTGCGACTGAAGCGTAAGGTGTTACTGTGATAGGGGTTAGATTTAGTAGGGACAGCCTTGATGAAGAGTTGAGCAGAAAATCCCTTTATCTTTTCCCCGTTTCGGTTTAATATCCAAGGCGACAACATTTTTTTCTCCACCGCTCCTATTTTATTTAGATTGGTTATGTGTGTGTCGTTAGGACCTCGTCGTTAGTGTCACTGAGCTAAAGCCTCTATCTCCCAAGTCCAGAAACAGATCAGTTATGTCGAGGTGCCTTTGAGACAACATGCATCCAGTCATTTCCACGTCCATATCAGTTATGTTCGACGTGCCTCTTCACATATCAGTAACTCCTCCTTAACATATATCCACATATTAGTTTTGACGTGTGAGAATAGTTCGGTGTATTACTTGTAAGCGCAAATGAATCCTGTTATATGTTTATAACTAAGATTTTTAGTTCTTTTATGTTTATAACTTTTGTTTATTTTTAAGAACAATTAAGAAACAGAATAAATTTTATAAAACCAATGTATTATTCTTATGTTTTGTCACCAAAAATAAGAGAATTATCCAATTTTAATGAAACTTTCAGCATTTATGCAATAATCTACATATTTTATAAAAGAAATACAAGTTTAAAAACCTAACATAATTGAGATTTTCAGAATATTATAAGTTGGACGTCATTTTACTTGGAGCTAGATTAAAGCGCATGCGCAGTAACGTTTTTGGTGTACGTTGTTATTGTTAAATGTGACTCTCTTTATATATTTGTTCAACAACATTTTCAATAAGTGCACATAAAAATCTAATAGCCGTTGAGCATTGCTTAACTTATCTATTTCGAAAATTCCCAGCAAGTTTAGGGCCACACGCATCAGGGGTTCGCGAGTATGTAGCACCAGCTCTGAGTAGATAGTGTAACATTACCTACCCTTCTGAATACATTTACACAGACACTCACCAGGGGGCGTTTCAGATCCGAATTATCTCCCCCTTTTATGATAGTAGAATGCGCTTCAATCTGTGATATAAAAAGCGTCGCACAGCAAATTCAGACTCATTTTCATCCGTACTGACTGCAGACAACACCTCACCAGACCTGTTTTTTGTCCATTCGGACTGGCCACTGACAGCACCCTACTAGACTTTCTCTCTTTCATCCAGTCTAGTTTTTGGTAAACACCTCACCAACATGTGCGCGCTCGCACACATATTATACGGTATGTAAGGTGTTCCTCTACACTTACACACATACACCCGAACACATCATTTACAGACTTTGCTGTACACATTCTCATGGACTTAATTTCAAAGCGAGCCTATTCAGGTTCGTGAAGAATTAATGTTTATTTACATACTTCATTGTTTCCGAGTTGTTACTTTGTTTTCATTGGCAAATGCTTGTATTTGAACATATGTATATGAGGGAAACGGTGCTGCTGAGCGTTCACCCGTAACTCTTAATAGATTTGAAGTGATTTGTCATGCTTGGGTGTTTATATGACTAATAACTACTAGAAGATAACATACATAAAATATGTCAATTGTAGTGCGCAAATATTGGACTAATAGCGCTATATTTGAATGGCAGTGGCAAAAATTCGTCATATTTTTTTTTTCTTCTCTTTTTTACTTGCCAACATAATTATAAACGCTGGGAGATTGTATCCGGGTAGCTTTAAGCAATAAATATTTGAAAGTTGTACATCTCTCTCTCTCTCTCTCTCTCTCTCTCTCTCTCTCTCTCTCTCTCTCTCTAACACACATACGCACACACAGACTTACTTACGTCTTTATTGAGAGATGGGTAATAAAAAGAGATCCATTTTCTGCTTGTGTAAGTTGTTTTATGTTTCTTCAAGCTGGCATATCAATATCTACCATAATCCATTTATTTTATGTGCTCATCCTTAGTCAGCTGTGACACCGCTGTCTGTCTGTCTGTCTGTCTGTCTGTGTAACTATATATGTTCTTCTGTTTGTACGTCCGTCCGCGCGTACGTTACCTTTTCTGTGGCTCTGTAGTCATTTATCCGAGTCCCTATCTTAAAACTAAACCGGAAGTTCTGATCTCGCCAGTCGTCGCTCATACGACAAAATAGGACCTTGATTTGTATCGTGATTTTGCAGGCGTCAACAAAATCCGACGTTTTGGTAACAAAGAAAAGGTAATTTTTAAGAATCGTAAAAAAAATCAGAAAAATAGGAGCAAATAAAATAAAGAGATCCCAGTTTCAATGCAATTCAGTTTCTTAATATTAAACAAAAAAAGTGGTTAGCCGCTTACATTTCGACAAGCAAGAGCAATCTGTAATAATTTCAACAATAAAAATAAATTTGTAGAATTTGGTATATTCGGACTACTGTTCTCATCTTGGGTGTTTTTATCACAACGTTTCGGCCGATGTAACCTCCGACCTTCTTCAGGTGTACCTTGTCGAACTCGGGAATCTTTCTGTCGAACTCGGAAATCTGGACGGAATTTCGAACGGAACACTTTATTAAATCCACGGGGGTAGCATGCTCTCGTCCCATCTGCCATGACTGGGAAGAAGTCTTCAATAATTCGCAATTCTTCGTATCGCCCGCACTGAGGAGTGAATCGTCAAGATTCCCGAATTCGACAGAAAAATTCCCGAGTTCAACAAGGTACACATGAAGAAGGTCGGAGATTACATCGACCGAAGCGTTGTGATAAAAACATCCAAGATGAGAACAGTAGTCCGAATATACCAAATTCTACAAATTATCAACCCTCATCTAAAAAATTCCGAAACAGAAAAATAAAAATAAACTATAAAAGTGTCACTGCATACAAGCAGTTTCTATGAAATAATATTCTTGTAGTGAACAATAAACGCTATCAATAAAAAGAACAATATCAGAAATGGAAGAAATGAACAAGAAGTTGGTTTTGTTCACTCAGCAAGAATTAAAAAAAAAAGTTTTTTGCTCATAAATCAGAGAAAATCTTTCGTGCAAAAGGGTTGAAAAGAAGGCATACAATAAATCCTTTAAAACGTATTTTTCTTGAACCAATTTTGACGAGAATCTAAAGGAGCTGTTCTTAACAGAGAGTGTGAAGACCAACGCCGATAATATTATTTGTAGGTAACGAAGACCGTCGCACGAGAGAAAAAAACAAAACCTTTTTTATAACAACAACGAAAGTTACCGACACCGTTTGGTTTAGGGTGAAGAAAGTTAGACAGTGTCCGAGTGAGGAAAGGAAAGATTAAAAATTTCCTTGGCTGCCGAAAGTGCATGAGCAGCTGTTTTTCGAATGAAGATAGTCGATGCTCGGGAATCCAGTGGATCAAGGTAGGAGAGAGGAAGGGGGCGTTTTTTCTTGTTGCTTTCAGGAAACTCTCTGATCATTATCCGTGATTCCCAAATGGGACTGAAGTAGTCCTTCTTGGCTGATGAAAAAATGCGCCCTGGAAGCTGATTGGTCAGTGTACGAAAAAATCGCCTGAAAGGGGCAGTTCTCCGAGAGAAAAAAATAAGTCATTATTTGTGACTTCTACAAATCTCTTTCGCACTTTAAGTCCTTTTTTCTTTTTTTTTTCTTTTTCTTTTTCTTTTTCATTTTTCTTTTTCTTTTTCTTTTTCTTTTTTTTCATTTTATTTCTATTTTTTTTTTTCAATCAGTCTTGACTTTAAATCTCTTTTTAAAAAATCTCTCATCCTTTGTTCTTTTCTTCAAAAACCTCTGGTGTTGGTTCTTTTCTTTTCAGGGTCTTTCTTGACCGTATTCTTTCCTTTAAAACTTCTGTTTTTAATTATTTTTTTCTTCTTTTGGAGTCTACCTCGAATTTTCAAAAGGATAAAGTAATTACATCGCTTTCTGCAACAAAGTCCGATAACATATCTTTCATCAAGAGCTGTCGTCTGTCTGGAACTGAAGATTGAATTGGGTGCCTAAGGCTGTTCACAGCCCCTCAGCAAATAAGTAATACTCCAGTGGCCCGAGCTGCACCCTCGTATGTAATCTTCGTTTTTGTGGCAGCATTGAGACAAGATCCGGCACGATCTCGGCGCTATTGTGGCGATATATGTCGTCTTGGGGCCACGACATTCATAATCGCTCTGACCAGACTTTATCACTGGTGTTATGCTCATGCTGTGTATTAGAGAGGGAACTCTGTGATCAGTAGACAACTCTTGCTACAATTTCTTTTGTCTTCAGGTTACTGAAGTCATCTTCGGAAAGTGCTCATCACTGGTGCAATCTATGTCAGCAGGGAAACGATTGCAAGTCCATTTTTCAACATTACGGCCACCTGAGCAGAAGAAACCTCTGAAAGTGTTCTGCACCATAATCAGATGTCTGTAGAATTTTACGTGGAGAGAATTTGACACAACTTTGTCACTGCCTGCCCGTCTCAGGCAGCACTCACACTGGGCAGCCGACTTTGTGTAGGAATATTAAACTCACAAGCGGACCCTAGTAACATTTCAAGGGAAATGATTTTTGACGAAGTTACTTTTATGCAGCTTCTTTGGCAGAGAGGTGTCGCCGTTCTTTCACATACAGCACCTGGTATTCGCAAATGGTAACCCATCTGGTACTGACTAGGCTTTGTCACTCTCAATTTCATGATGTGAAAACAAGGCCTGTGGTTTTTCTGAAGCACTATAATGGTACTTTGAATCTCAAAAGTCACCCTGGCTATATGGTCAGTAGATTAAACCATCGGTGAACTCTTCGCTGTTAAACTGTTTAGAAAGTGAGTTCCTTTTTCCTTCAATAATAGTGAAAATTCTGCTCACAGTCCAATCAAAGGCTTCAAGATTTGGCATCTGAAAAGTTAGCGAACTAATGTGTTGTAAAGAAGACTTCACATTGTTTCATGATAACCCCCCATTGAAAACGCGATAGTTCATGGCTGTAGTGTCTTGCATTTGGAGACAACAATTAATTACCTCACTTACATTGTATAATTGTCTCCCTTTGTATATTTCTCTTCTGTATATAAACGAAAGCTGACGTGTATCTCCCTCTTTAGAAGAAGGTCTCGGAAGCGTAAACATCAAACCATGTCTCTCTTTCTTATTCATTCTACGTTCTCGCTTCGCATTGTATGTATAAGAATCTATTAGTCGCCAGCCGAATATTAATGGATTCACATAACAATTGACAAGCGAGAACATTATAAATGGCGACGAGGATTCAAACGAAAAAACTCACAGTAATCGAACACACGAGCTAACGTTTAGATTCAAAAAAAAAAAAAAAAAATCCAATTTTTTTTTAATTACAAAAAAAAAAAATGTCTTACAACGGAATACCCAATTTTCCAAGTTTTAGCGTCCACGAAAATCCGAGTACTAACGCAAATCGTTGGCAAAAGTGGTTGGAGAAACTTGAGAATGTGTTCGTGGCTTTAGACATTCAAGAAGACCGTAGAAAAAAAGCGTGTTTGCTGCACCTTGCAGGTGACGAAGTTTTTGATATTTTCCACAATTTCACGGATATTCAAAAAGGCGTTGGTGCAACCGTCGAAACGGATCACACGACACCAAACACATACGAAGTAGCAAAGAACTCACTGACCGACTATTTCACACCGCAAAGAAATATGTCTTATGAGATCTTCAAATTTCGACGCGCATCGCAAAATGCTGACGAAAATCTAGACTCATTTCATGTGAGATTGAGGACACTAGCGTCCACGTGTGACTTCATGGATACAGATCGGGAGATACTCGCACAGATCGTCCAAGGCTGTTCATCCTCTAAGGTCAGACGAAGGGCACTTCGAGACAACTCCACGCTCAAACAAGTGCTAGACGAGGCCAGAGCAATTGAATTAGCTCGCACACGAGCCGCAGACATTGAACGGGAAGAGGTGGTTAATGCCCTGTCGTCACATAACAATAAACGAGACAGCAGGCAGTACACACGCAGAGAAAAAGAAAGAAAAAATACCGACGAAAAACGCAACTACGGACACACACAAGGCAGTAATCGCCAGTTTACTCCGAGGACCCAGCCACGTGGCAAAGACGCCGGACGTGTCTGCCACTACTGTGGATACTCAGCAACACATGTGAAGTGTCCAGCGAAGGGTCAAGAATGTCGAAATTGCCGGAAAAAGAACCACTTTGCAAAAGTATGTAATTCAAAACCGGTAAGACAAATTTCTTACTCATATCGAAATGATATAGAATCCCTTTCTACGTCGAGTGATGAGTCTGTCTACACAATAAAAACTCCCACGTCGACAAAAGCACCCACAGCCACCATCCTCGTTAATGACTCCCCAGTGACCTTCGTTTTGGATACCGGTGCCAGTGTTAATATAATGTCTGGACGCACGTACGACGGTCTCCAGTACAGGCCGAAAATACACAACACTGCCACACAGATATTTGCATATCGGTCCAGAAAAGCCATGCCAGTCCGTGGATTCATCAATACCCCCATTGAATTTAAAGGAAAACGCTGCAAAGCAAAAATGTTCGTCATAGACAATGAAAACCCCTTGTTCGGACACGATTTACAAAATCTACTCGGTGCCCACTCTGCTGAGGCACTGGATATGATATCCTTCAATTTTACGTTCAATGTGGCAACATCTATCCCAGATGAATTCCCCTCATTATTCGACGGAAAGATGGGAAAGATTTCTGGACCCACTGTTAAGCTGCACATCGATACTTCGATCCCACCGGTGACACAGAGACAACGAAGAATACCCTTTCACGTGAGGAAGGACGTCGAGTCGGAATTAAAACGCCTCAAGGAGATGGACGTAATTGAGGATGTTACTGGACCTACCCCCTGGGTAAGTCCCGTGGTGATAGTCCCCAAAAAACCGAGTGGCGTGCGAATCTGCATAGATATGCGAAAAGCAAACGAAGCTATACAAAGGGAGACAATTATACAATGTAAGTGAGGTAATTATGAAACACGTTGTTGTCTCCAAATGCAAGACACTACACCTCTCTCCACCTTAATTAAGTGTACGCGTGCGTGCGTATGATAAGCGGGGGGAGTACAGTCCATCATTGTCCATGGTGATTCTCTGATTTCAAGGGGGATCACCGATTATACAATTGTCTCAGTCAAGGAGGAAATCGTTTTTTCTTTTTCTTTGCAAGATACGTAATTGAAGACCAACTTACGTCTGCAGGATGAGGGGGGGGGATCGACTTTCGACTCTTTTGAATCAATCTGTTTTTGATTCCTATTCTCTCTTCTTCAGGGGAGCTGTCTGAATTTGTCCGCGTGAAGAGTTGTCTTGGGTTGGACGTCGAAACTCTCTCCTTCTTTCTCTGTCTGCATATGTCACTGCTTCTCTTCTTTTCCTTTTTTCTTCCTTTCTTCGTGCATTGCTGCCACGTGGGAATCAAAGGTGTTAGATTCCGGGTTTTTTTTGTTTTTTTTTAACTGTGCGCTACACCGATAAATCTGGTTGTTTACGTTTTTCGTTGTTTTTTTTTTTCCTTTAAGGAGTTTTTTATCCCAGTTACGTTGTTTTTTGGGGTTTTTTTTTTTTTTCCTTCAGTGTTCTTGGTTTATTTTGTTTCATTCGAAGTGTTGATAGCATTCCCTGTTAAATCAACTAGTCGTTGTTTGCACGTGGGCACTGTATAGAGACTATCTGCTGTCCTTTCTGCCAAGGTACGTGGCACTTTTTGGGACTTTGCCAGCTCTCTTCTTATGTAGTAGAATTATGTCTGGGCTTGAATAACTTCTGTTCTTTGTCTCTGATACGGACTCTTTGAATGATTTTGGGCAATATCAGAGTTTGGCCGCATTTGTCTGTTTTCCTCTTTCGTTTCGGCCAGGGACCTGTTTCTTTCTTGCCTTTTCAGTATCTGAAGGTTTCCGTGCAAAACTTCACCGTTTTTGTTTTGGCACGGGCTCTTCGAAAAGTTCCGGAGCAACATCAAAGTTTGGTCAAAATTGTCTCTTTATTCATTCCGTGTGTTATGTTCTTTCGTTTCGTTCTTCGTATCGTTTAGTTTTCGTTTTGTTTTTTTTTTTGTTTTTTTTAAACGTGAGTTGTTTAAAATTCTCGTGGCCTTGTAACGACTTTCATTCGAAGTGTTTTTCTCTTTTTTTTTTTTTTAAACGTGAGTTGTTTAAAATTCTCGTGGCCTTGTAACGACTTTCATTCGAAGTGTTTTTTCTCTTTTTTTTTTTTTTTTTTTTTTGTTTAAACGTAAGTTGTTTAAAATTCTCGTCGCCATTGTAACGACTTTCATTCGAAGTGTTT
Organism: Sepiola atlantica; assembly: GCA_963556195.1. NCBI lineage: Eukaryota > Metazoa > Mollusca > Cephalopoda > Sepiida > Sepiolidae > Sepiola > Sepiola atlantica. The sequence continues at coordinate 77,397,334 of OY744531.1, read as the reverse complement.
TTTCTCTTTTTTTTCTTTTTTTTAAACGTGAGTTGTTTAAAATTCTCGTGGCCTTGTAACGACTTTCATTCGAAGTGTTTTTTTTCTTTTTTTTTTTTTTTAAACGTGAGTTGTTTAAAATTCTCGTCGCCATTTATAATGTTCTCGCTTGTCAATTGTTATGTGAATCTATTAGTCGCCAGCCGAATATTAATAGATTCACATAACAATTGACAAGCGAGAACATTATAAATGGCGACGAGAATTTTAAACAACTCACGTTTAAAAAAAAAAGAAAGAAAAAAAACACTTCGAATGAAAGTCGTTACAAGGCCACGAGAATTTTAAACAACTCACGTTTAAAAAAAAAAAAGAGAAAAAACACTTCGAATGAAAGTCGTTACAAGGCCACGAGAATTTTAAACAACTCGCGTTTAAAAAAAAAAAGAGAAAAAACACTTCGAATGAAAGTCGTTACAAGGCCACGAGAATTTTAAACAACTCACGTTTAAAAAAAAAAAAAAGAAACAAAACGAAAACTAAACGATACGAAGAACGAAACGAAAGAACATAACACACGGAATGAATAAAGAGACAATTTTGACCAAACTTTGATGTTGCTCCGGAACTTTTCGAAGAGCCCGTGCCAAAACAAAAACGGTGAAGTTTTGCACGGAAACCTTCAGATACTGAAAAGGCAAGAAAGAAACAGGTCCCTGGCCGAAACGAAAGAGGAAAACAGACAAATGCGGCCAAACTCTGATATTGCCCAAAATCATTCAAAGAGTCCGTATCAGAGACAAAGAACAGAAGTTATTCAAGCCCAGACATAATTCTACTACATAAGAAGAGAGCTGGCAAAGTCCCAAAAAGTGCCACGTACCTTGGCAGAAAGGACAGCAGATAGTCTCTATACAGTGCCCACGTGCAAACAACGACTAGTTGATTTAACAGGGAATGCTATCAACACTTCGAATGAAACAAAATAAACCAAGAACACTGAAGGAAAAAAAAAAAACAAAAAAACCCAAAAAACAACGTAACTGGGATAAAAACTCCTTAAAGGAAAAAAAAAAAAAAAAACAACGAATAACGTAAACAACCAGATTTATCGGTGTAGCGCACAGTTAAAAAAAAAAAAACCCGGAATCTAACACCTTTGATTCCCACGTGGCAGCAATGCACGAAGAAAGGAAGAAAAAAGGAAAAGAAGAGAAGCAGTGACATGTGCAGACAGAGAAAGAAGGAGAGTTTCGACGTCCAACCCAAGACAACTCTTCACGCGGACAAATTCAGACAGCTCCCCTGAAGAAAAGAGAATAGGAATCAAAAACAGTTTGATTCAAAAGAGTCGAAAGTCGATCCCCCCCCCCTCATCCTGCAGACGACGTAAGTTGGTCTTCAATTACGTATCTTGCAAAGAAAAAGAAAAAACGATTTCCTCCTTGACTGAGACAATTGTATAATCGGTGATCCCCCTTGAAATCAGAGAATCACCATGGACAATAATGGACTGTACTTCCCCCGCTTATCATACGCACGCACGCGTACACTTAATTAAGGTGGAGAGAGGTGTAGTGTCTTGCATTTGGAGACAACAACGTGTTTCATAATTACCTCACTTACATTGTATAATTGTCTCCCTTTGTATATTTCTCTTCTGTATATAAACGAAAGCTGACGTGTATCTCCCTCTTTAGAAGAAGGTCTCGGAAGCGTAAACATCAAACCATGTCTCTCTTTCTTATTCATTCTACGTTCTCGCTTCGCATTGTATGTATAAGAATCTATTAGTCGCCAGCCGAATATTAATGGATTCACATAACAATTGACAAGCGAGAACATTATAATGGCCTTGGCTAATAACTTTCAGAATTAGTGGCAAAGTTTTTGTTTTGGATCAATACATGCCGATGTAGAAGACAATGGGTGACGATGGCCTGAAGAACTTCTTTCTGTACCAAAGTAACAAAACTTGAATTTTAGTCAGGATTTGCATAAATATTTATTTACACAAAATACTAATATGTTTTAGTCAAAGTTTTGCTTAAGAAAGAAAATATTGATAATTTCTAAAATGTCGATGACTTTTGTAGTTTCCAAAAAGAGTTCACAAAATATGAATTCATCTTTGATGGTTTCATGGTTTCAGCATGCGAAAGCTATGAGCTAGCTGCAGCGAGAGACATAAGTACTTTAATCCAGTTGTATACTGAACGGAAATGGGTTAGCTGCCAGTGCTTCCATTACTTGCTTGAGAATATTAGAAGAAATGTCAACGATAGCATCATTTGACAAAGACACTGCTTCAATGTTTTCCTTTGCCCTGGGCCACAAACTAGCTCGACCATTTCCATCGCACACGGATGTTTCAAGGTTACTCCAATCGTGTGTGGCTTCTTTTGTTTAGCAATGTGATAAGTAACCCTACAGGAAACGTAGAGACAAGTATTTTCTGTTGGGACAAATCCAAGTTTTGGTAAGTTCCTTTTTTTCAGAAATCGAACCTTCTTTCAACAAAATTCATCAACACTGTCCGAAACATTTTCAGGATGAGGATACGTGAATTTCTCATTCAGATTTGTTGGCTTCATGTTTCGATGGACAAGAACATTTCCACATATGGAACCATAGAGTCAAGAAATAATTGTAAGTCAGTGATAGGTGAAGCAAAGAGAAGATATACAGAGATAACCAAAAAACGCATTCAGTTACAGAAACTAGGTACTTGCGATTTTGGGAAAATCTTCAATAGTGTGGTGAACAATGGACAATGAACGATTCCCCAACTATCAAACCACAATGATGTTGTTTGCACGGCAACTGACAAGGCTGAACTACTTGCGTTTTGCCCAAAACTACACTTTGGAATCAGCAAACCAGCCCCTTCCAAAATTCCCATTGCGGACCGAAGCAACACTTGATAACCTTGTCATCACCCCATTCAAAGTCAGGGACATCATAAAAAAACTTGATACCTCCAATGCTTGTAGGCCTGATCTTATACTTGTAATAGTAATAAAGTAATAAATAAATGCTCTGCAGAACTGGCACCTGTCCTCTCTAAACTCTACAACAAATGCCTAGCTGAATCTTTCTTCTCCAATAAATGGAAAATTGACTCTGTGGTACCAGTCTTCAAGAATTCTGGGGATAGAACTGAACCTCAAAATTATCGCTCCATTAGTTTACTCCCGATCTTTGCTAAAATCTTTGAATCCCTAATCAATCTAGCGATAGTCTGGCACTTAGTTAATGCTAAACTTCTTTCTGACCACCAGTATGGATTTAGGCAAACACGATCTACTGCGGATATCCGAACGCATATATCATACACTGGACAAGGTAGGTGAAGCTAGGGCAGTAGTGCTTGATAAATCCAAGGCCTTTGACAAGGTATGGCATAAAGGGTTTCTCCTAAAAATTCGCTCATATAGTATTACTGGGCAAATATTTAATATAATTAGATCCTTCCTATCAAAGAAAAGATCCAAGTTGTCCTCGATGGCCGTTCATCTAAGCAACATGACATAAATTCTGGTGTACCCCAGGGATCTATCCTTGGACCTTGATTGTTCCTGATTTTCATAAACGACCTCACCGATGACATCGAGTTTGATATAGATATATTTGAGATTGGTATATTTGCTAATGACACCACGCTTTACTCTCGTCATATCAGCAAAACGGACACGAACATATCTAAGGCAATGGTTGAATCCTTAGAAAATGACCTCCAGGCTGTAGTGAATTGGGTCATAAATAATTGCTAACTTTTAATGCCGCAAAGACAAAGCTATTTTCCTTCAATAACTACAAGAAATCTCTTCAACCACCGATTGTCATGGCAAATAACACTCTACCTGAGAGTTCAACATTCAAACTCATCGGCCTAACATTCACAGGTAACATGAATGGAACAAATACATTGAAGTCATTGCCAAGGCTGCAGCAAAGAAGGTGGGCTCCCTCTACCGTGCTAGTAAACTCCTTACACCTGACATTATCCTGTAACTCTACAAAGCCACGATTCATGGAGTATTGTTGTCACATCTGGGCTGGGGTATCATCCACAAGGTCCAAAAAAGAGTCGCCAACTTAATAGGTCCCTCACTATCCACCAAACTCCAGCCCCTAGTCCCATCGCCGCAATGTTGCATCCTTGTGCTTGTTTTACAAATACTTTAATAGGTAGTGCTCCGATGAACTGGCTGCTCTAGTGCCCCCTCGACGAAAATACACTAGACCAACTCGACAATCAGCTAAATCCCATCCATTCACTGTGGAGGTCCCCAGATGCCGGATAGCCTTCTACTTCTTTCCTCGTGTTGCCGGCCTCTGGAACTCCCTCCCTGACTCCTGTTTCCTCGACAGTATTGAAACTAATGTAAACAGACATCTTGCTGCACAGCTCCCAACTTTGGATGACACCTAAAACATACACCCTAATTCTCAGTAGCCCCTTATGTCTACAGTGGCCACCTGCCTTGTTTGGGGTGAAATATCTTTTTTTTTAATTTAAACAAAAAAACTGTAAACATCATACAAAATATTAAGGACATTAGTTTCTACTCGCGAATAGTAAGGTTGAAAATGTATGAAGACATCGCTTGCATGATGACTTCAACGAGACCGCAAATAGGACCTATAAAAGAATAAAGAGCGCCTAAAACTATAAATAAGGGTCTTTTAAGATTTCGTCAGCATATTGAGAAGAAAAATCTTGACAGCTGGCAGCAGACACAAATAGCAGAAACGACGTTTTTACCCGGAATTTGAACATATATCCAACGTCAAACAATTTATATCTAACTTATTTCTTAACAACATCAACCCCAGCAAAATAATAATCTAAATGGTTAATCACTACTCTTTTTATTGAACTTAAAATACGACTCATTCAAATAACTCGATTTTCTGACGGAAATCTTTTCATGTCACTCCACGTGCAAGACGAATTATTTGCATAACTCGACACGTCTCGTTTTCACTGGCCTTTTAGCTAAGATCAAAGTGTAGTATCTGTTCCGATAGATACAAAACCCTATAGACCGGTATTGTCTTGGCCCTCGGGGCTTGATTTCCGCCGGTCTATGGGTTTGTCCTGTGCAGTTCTAGGAGGTCCACCCTCCCAGGCTTTGCTTTCTCACCATTTGAGAAGGGGTTAGTTTATTGCTAATCGCCTGAGACGCCCCTATCGGGGAATGCCGACAGGGATGCCCAGGCATTTTTGAGAGTCACAGGTGCTCTTCCTCTAGGGTGCTGACTTATCAAATCCCACTTTCCAACTTTGTGTCACATTTTACCTTGTGGGAGGTAGATAAATACCCACTGTCCTGGATATTTAAAATAGACATTAGGAGTTATCAATGCCTTGACCGGCGTTGTTATCCGTTATCACTGGGACAGTGTTCAAATCATCTCATTTTTACGATGAATGTTGCACAACATACGCGTTCGTTTACTTTCATTACAGTTCTCTACCTTTCAAAGTAGGTTAAGGATATCCGAACAACCCAGATATTTTTTTATTCTGTCGGGCGTTCGATTGAGACGACCGGCGCCGGTGAATTCCCTTTTGCCCTCTAACCCTTTTTAGTGTAAACAAATGGAAATAACCTAGCGATGTGATAACACCGGTGTATTTCGAGGATTGTTTCCCTACAATATAATGCTTGATGAACTTGCGTAAATGTGTAAAGAATTACAAAGTGAATGTTCGTTTTGTAATCAACTACAAGGACTTATTTAAAGCAATTAAGTCAGAGAAATTTGTACAGTATCGATATTTTCTACTGGCAAACTTCCAGGACCATTTATGTTATGAGAATGTTGCGTGTTCAGATAACGTCGGGGTCACCATTGTAAAGAAGGGGGACGTTGTCTCTCTCTTAGGTTTCAGACACAAAATTAACTAACAAAGCCAACAACATGAAAAAATGAACTAACAAAGAACAACAACGAAAAGGATTTATTAACCAAGGTTACCTATACCGTTTGGTATAGGTAGAAAGAAACTTGGGCAGCGTCCGAGAGAGGAACAGGAAATTAAGAGTTCTTAGAGCTGCCTGAGGTCTGTCAGCAACTATTTTCAGGCGAAGATAGTATTTGCTGTGAGCGTCCAATGGACAGTGGCAGGAGGGAGAGAGAGAGAGAGATGGGGGGAGGGGGGGAGAGAGAGAAAGAAGTGTTTCCTCGTTGCTAACCGTGGTCTCTTAAGGTACCGCCTGTGATTCCCAGGAGCTGAAGTAGTTCTTCAGCCGACAGAAGGAATCAATGCGCCTTGCAGGCTAATTGGTCAGTGTGTGACCTGCCCACTCAATGGGAACATTTTTCGGGGGGATAAAATAGGGCTATGTTTATGACCGCTACATTTATCCTCGGAAAATGGAAGTATAGTTCCATTGATTGTCACCTACCTGAAGCGCTCTCACTTGTTAGGGAATTTCGACGGGACTTCGGGTTATTTTTGCAACTGATGTAGTGTGCATTTTAGGCAACAGAAGCTTCCCCTGCAAACCAACACCACCATTATCATACACACACTAAAAACGATATTATGTTACATCTTTCCCTCGTACGGAGGCAGATAAATATCTACTTATATGCAGTGGCGTGCAGGGGTCTAGCGATTGTATGACTCCAAGACTAAAGTATATAAGTCCTACTACTGATAAATATTATAAGAAGGGGAGAGACTTTAAATATGATCGGATCCCCCCTCTCTAATTTGGATGCTCGGGACCACCGCTATGTTGCCACCCCTACCCTCTGTATGGCGCTGCTTATATGAGCAGAGAGAAGGGTGGAATATTCTCGAACGCCATCTAGCAGCATTACCTGTAGTTACGCCACTGACTATAATGTTAAGTCTCGATAACTAGCGTCTTTCTCTCGTCGGATTTCTTCTTTTTTTTCAATGAAAATGTAGGTAGTTGCTTTGAATGGAGAGAAATAGAGAAAGAGAGAGTGTGTGTGTGTGTATTTATTTGTATTGAAAGTAAATAAGCGGTTTTTCATTTGGTTTATTTGTGGTTGGAGGGTGCTTATTTGAAAAAAAAAAAAGGCCAGTAATAAAGAAATGATAGATTTCTTCTTCTTTTTTCACACACGTTAATCATCGGGTGTACTTTGCTGTCGAATGTCTAGACGCCTGTAGTGTAGGAGAGGTCGGCCTGACAGGCGAACAGATAAAACATTTACGTTTTGCTCTTCTTTTGGCGCAAATCAACACCCACTGAAAATAGTCCACTGGCACAGTGGAGTAAAGAGAATTAAATAAAAGGATAAAAGACTTCAATTGTAAAAGAATAAAAAGAGAAAGAAGAAGAAGAAGAAGAAGAAGAAGAAGAAGAACAACAACAACAACAACAAGAACAAGAACAAGAAAAACAAGAAGAACAAGAACAATAAGAAGAAGAAAAAGAAGAACAACAAGAAAAAGAAGAAGAAGAAGAAGAAGAAGAACAAGAAGAAGAAGAAGAAGAAGAAGAAGAAGAAGAAGAACAAGAACAAGAACAAGAACAAGAACAAGAAAAACAAGAAGAACCAGAAAAAGAAGAACAAGAAGAACAAGAAGAAGAAGAAGAAGAAGAAGAAGAAGAAGAAGAAGAAGAACAAGAAGAAGAACAAGAACAAGAAAAACAAGAAGAACAAGAAAAAGAAGAACAAGAACAAGAACAAGAACAAGAACAAGAAAAACAAGAAGAAGAAGAAGAAGAAGAAGAAGAAGAAGAAGAAGAAGAAGAAGAAGAAGAAGAAGAAAAACAAGAAGAACAAGAAAAAGCACTCGCGTTGTCTGCTGACAAGACCGCTTATCTACCGACACAGGAAAGGAGAAAGCCGGTCAATAATGGTGAATTACAAACCGGCCAAACAATAACAATTGGTTTGGCAGGTAACTAAACAGTGAGACGGGAAGGTCGAGGAGGCAAAGATTTGCAATTGTGGATTGAGGTGAATTAAGTGTTGAAATTCGAATGAAACAATTTTCTCTCTCTCTTTTTTTTGAAATATTACTTCATTAAGTTCTCAGTAATCAAGTGGCCCCTTTTCTGGGGCTAACACTTGATTTCTTTATGAGATACATAGACATCTAAATGTTCATATAAGAATCTCCTTAACTCTCAAAGTTTGAGTTAGTAAAGCAGTGAAGAATATTAGTTTCCTTCTCCACAATTGACCATATAACTATGTTATAATTTATCTTTCTTTATGATCTTTTCTTAGTTTGGCCCGATTCCAGGATAAGAATTCATCTGGTCTGGTGGGGTATCCAGCTTAGTGCTGTTACTTGAGGTAACGTCACTTGAAAGTTCAACATTTCTTGTATGAGCCAGTGTATAGCCGTGGACTTCTCTCCAACAACACCGTTTTCAATACTGATCATTACTGCTCAATGATCTTAGCCCCACGAGTGCTAAAACGTCTTATGTCGACTTCCATTAATCCCGTCTTTTATGGGTGACAAAGCATGCCAGAGGCAACTCATGGATTGTATGCCTCAAAGACTCAAGTATAAGTCATAGGATGCCCCCCCCCCCAATTCGGATGACCGAGGCCACCACCTCATCACCCTACTCCCTCTGCACGCCAGGCGAAACAAAATGATTTATATCATTGTCCCAAACATGAAAGTCGCTTGAATTTGGTGAATTTGTGAAAGGAACTCGTCTTGTGGTTGTAACAAAATGGGATGAAAATATCGGCTGCTTCTCGGATATGGGAAATTTTTTAACGATGGTCTTTTCTTGGTGAAGAGTGTTCCGTTAAATGATGATTGACTCTGGTTCCGAGTAGGTTAAATTACGATGCCCGCTTGAATAGCGAAGTAAATCTATTGGTGCAATTGCGTCGCAACTAGTGATGGGACGATACCAATATTTCTCCGATTCCATATAATTACCGATTCTGTTCAAAATTCCCGATTCCGATACAATTACCCATTCTCTTCTAAATTCCCGATTCCGATACAATTACAGATTCTGTGTTAAATTCCCGATTCCGATACAATAACCCATTCTCTTCTAAATTCCCGATTCCGATACAATTACCGATTCTCTTTTAAATTCCTGATTCCGACATAATCACCGATTCCAATTCCTTTCAAATTTCTAATACAGAGTTGTTGTTTTTTGTTTGTTTGTTTTTTTCGGATTACTGTAAAACATTGTGCATATAGTTTCGCAAAAGTAAAATACACTTGGGGGCGTAAATTACACGAGTAGATATTTCTAATTATGTTTTCCCCGTAATTGATTCAAAATAGTGAAGCAACTAAGATTTATTTCTCAATTTCCGTTGCCATTTTTTTACATAAATTTATTATTATGATCTATAGATTTTACTTTTACTGGTAGTTTAACATCAATAAATATTTATCATTTTTTTTTTCATTTGTACCAGCAATACAATAAAAAAAAAAGTTTTAAAAAACAACAAAAATTTAAACGAATCGTTTTTGGAATCGGAAATTAGGTTCAAATTTTCCGATTCCGATACCGATTCCGATTCCGATTAATCGCCCTGGCACTAGTCTTAACGCTGTTTGGTTAAGATGTGATCGACTGATCACTGAATAAACCTCTTGATGAACCTGCGATGAAGATTTGAAGATAGGATCGATTGAAAATTCGTTTTTTGGTGAAAAGGCGTTCGACTTGAAAATATGAAGGGATAACATACGCTGCGGTATTATATACGTTTTTAGTCGAGGCTAGGTTTTTCTGGGCTCAGGTTCTTAGCATAGCATCATATCTTAGTCAGTCGGAAGTCAAAAATAGTTTCTAAGGCTTCTCATTGGTTGTTTTTGGTCATCTGATCACACGGTTTCTGCTTGACAATGATTGCCTCCTTTTCCCAAATCTTCCTCTCGGTCAATAAGTTTCAATTAATAATGAATTGAAAAGAATTCGCCTTTGATAATTGCGGGATTGGTAATTGGAGTGAAGTGAAATGATGACCTTTATGTGGACACAAGCTGAAAATCTCTGTAATGGGTAGGTATGAAGAAAAGGAATAGTCATTTGGAACGGAGAACAAAACCGGATTTCATACATATATATGACGTTCTATTCGGTGTCATTACGTCTGGATATATTTAATTTTAACTTTAAGCAGAGAAAGAAAATGCGAAATATGAACAGTCTCTGTTTAAACTGTTTAATGAATTCAAATTCATTTCGATATGTTCCAAAGTAAAGGGATTTCGTTACAATAGCTCTTCGTAAAAGAATGGAGTACTCTAGGTAGCTGACAATTTCACTGACTTAATATCTTGATATCTGCTGGTTGCTAAGAAATCCGATTGTCAATAAAACTTGATTGTGTCCTTAAAAGAACCAAAGATTTCTTCATAGCTGGTTTCTATGTGAAATGCATGTAAAGGTTATTTTTTAAATCTTTTTGCTTGAGGATTTTCTCCCGGGGGTGATCTGCTTGTCTTCTTGAAAGCTGCAGGGACAAAAGATCCTGATAATTATTTTTTTATTCTCGGTTGTTTGTGTGTGCGCGAAACAATTGTCAAGTTACATTGAATTATTTTTAAATTCGGCAAGTAAACATGAATGAAAACTTAGTTATTGGAATTTAACATACCATTGTTTACTTATATATGCTCTGTTGTTAAATGCAAACATTCATCGAGCTTTTACAGTGAATAGATTTTGTTAAATTCTCTTGAAAAATATATATACACAAATACATATTTTCATATATATATATATATATATATATATATATATATTCATTTTATACGTACATAAAAGTAATCCATGGCCACGTATATGTACGTATAAAATTAATAAAAATATATATATTAACGAAAAATACGTCCTATAAAGTTAAGGGCGACTAATAATGCAATTTTCTGCATCTTAATCACTCAGGAAGTGAGACAATCGAAATAATAGTAAGCAAAAAAACAACGAACGCTGCAATCACAAATAAAAATAATGACATGAAAATACATTATATATATATATATATATATATATATATATATATATATATGCGTGTGTGTGTCTGTGCACTCCCATTTTCTTCAGATGCATCTGGTCGCACTTGTAGAGTGCTCTCGTTCCGTGAAATATGATCGCATGGTCACCTGGCGCAATGGATAAAGTTGTTAAGTAATAATCAGTTCTGATGGATATTCTTCTGGAGGTTGGTGGTTCAGTAGTGACTAAGAATAAAATAAAAATTACTTAAGAATTCTACCAGGGCAGGGCTGACGGAACGAAAACTATCTACCTCTGTGGATTAAATAAAGGTTTAGTTCGAAATTACGTATAGATCCAGAGTTCGACAAAAAGATTCCCAAGTTCGACAAGACACATCCGGAGAAGGTCCGAGGTTACATCGGCTGAAACATTGTAAGAATAACATTGAATATGAAGATAGTAGTCCGAACAATCCAAATAATACAAATTATCAATCCTCATTTCACCAATTCCGAAACATGTAGTATGCTTGTGCTGATAGCGTAATGGGGAAGACGTCCATCTGTTGATCTCAGCTTAGAGTACTTTCTAGTCTAGCTACACTGAATTGATGTGATACATCGAAACAGTTATTATAATTTATAACACACTGATTGATTGGACAGTGGTGATCTTTCTTTGTTCCTTTAAGGGTCCCATGGATTGGGAAAAAGGTACCCCAAACAGTGCTCCCTTATGAATCACTTATATAAACTCAAACACACGCTGCTCCAGTCTCTTTTCAGTTTTCCCAGATTGGTTGACGTCGGCCTGTCTACATTGCGACAGAAGCCGTCAGAAGGCAGTTCGTGGGCATAAGTCATTCCTTCGATCACGAAAACGGTTAGAACTGACGGACGCAAGCATGCATTAAGTTGCCATGCAGTTTCTCTGATTTCTTTCGAATGCACATATTCACAAAGCCTTCATGGATTCGCCATTTTCTTTTGTGGGTCATTCTTTATTACTTGCCCAAATAAAATTGTTAAATTATATATGCACGGTCGTCGTCGATCCCAATTCAAATGTCAGCGCTTATCTACGACAATTATTCATACCTTCTCATGTGCGGGAATTTAAGTTTGTTTCGCGGATAAGAATTCTGTCAGTGTGTGGGGGGGGGGTGTTAACGCGCAAGCGCGTGCGCGCTCGGTTGTATATTCCAAATTTTCGTTTTCAAATCTCGTCTCAGACCAACAACTTTCTGTGTCTGCTTACAGTTTAATAAATCAATTTAAAAAAATAATAAAATAAAAGACATAGAAAAAGTTTTTAAAATGTAAAAAAGAGAAGAAAGAGTGCGGAAGAAGCGTTTGTGTTACTCGCTAATTAATGAATTAATTTCAAAGAAACATTTCTGGCATCGGCGACACTTCACAGCGAGACACGCACTAGTCATCGCTTACGAAACACGTTCCGTTGTTTGTTTGTTGGTTTGTTTGTTTGTTGGTTTGTTTGTTTCAAATAAATAGAGAATCACTTCAAACATTCTTGGAAGACAAGATTTGCTTTAATAACTACGATATAGAGACGATTCGTGCTCTAAAAAAATGTTCATTAAGAAAATAGAACTAAACAAAGTATACAAATTGCGACAAAACATAAAACATTCAATGAAAATAAATAGAGAATCACTTCGAACATTCTAGTAAGAAAAGAGTTGCTTTAATAACTACGATATAGAGATGATTCGTCCTCTACAAAAAATGTTCATTGAAAAGATGGAACTAAACAGAGTATAACAATTGCGACAAAACATAAAACATTCAATGAAAATAAATAGAGAATCACTTCGAACATTCTAGTAAGAAAAGAGTTGCTTTAATAACTACGATATAGAGATGATTCGTCCTCTACAAAAAATGTTCATTGAAAAGATGGAACTAAACAGAGTATAACAATTTTCGACAAAACCTAAAAAGATTTCAATCAAAATAAATAGAGAATCACTTCAAACATTCTTGGAAGACAAGAGTTGCTTTAATAACTACGATATAGAGATGATTCGTGCTCTACAAAAAATGTTCATTAAGAAAATGGAACTGAACAAAGTATACAAATTTCGACAAAACATAAAACATTCAATGAAAATAAATAGAGAATCACTTCTAACATTCTTGGAAGAAAAGAGTTGCTTTAATAACTACGATATAGAGATGATTCGTGCTCTACAAAAAATGTTCATTAAGAAAATGGAACTGAACAAAGTATACAAATTTCGACAAAACATAAAAAAATTAAATAAAAATAAATAGAGAATCACTTCGAACATTCTAGTAAGAAAGGGTTGCTTTAATAACTACGATATAGAGATGATTCGTCCTCTACAAAAAATGTTTATTGAAAAGATGGAACTAAACAGAGTATAACAATTTTCGACAAAACATAAAAAGGTATTTACTCCTCCCCAGGAGTTAGGCACAAGGCCAGTTTTATCTTACTCCCACAAGTAAGATGTGACCACAGATTGGGTCGAGAAAGTGGGGTTAAAAGCCAGCGCTCGAGAGGTGAGCACTCTGGCCATTTAAAAATTGCCTGGGCAGCCCCGTCGGCATTCCCCGGTAGGGGCGCCTCAGACAGTAAGCAATAAACTTACTCCTCCCCAAAGAGGGGAGGCGAAGCCTGGGAGGGTGGACCTCCTAGAACTGCACAGGACAATCCCATAGACCGGCGTAAATCAAGCCCCGGAGGCCAAGACAATACCAGTCTATGGGGTGCAGTATCCATCGGAACAGATACTACACTTTGATCTTAGCCAAAAGGCCGACAAACATTCTTGGAAGAAAAGAGTTGCTTTAATAACTACAATATACAGATTATTCGTGCTCTACAAAAAATGTTCATTCAGAAAATGGAACTGAACAAAGTATACAAATTTCGACAAAACAAAAAACTCAATGAAATCAAATTTCAAAATAATGAGGATATTCAATAATTTTAGCGCAGTGATATACATGAAGTATCTATAAACATTTTTGTTTAATATTTAGGCATTTGATATCTATTTGCGTTTATCAATAGTCATTTTCCTAATAAATCCATTTTGTTTACATATAGTTTATGTAATTATCCTCATAAAATATTATTATAGTTGGCCAAACCTATACCCATTTTCTATATCTGTTAATGAAGAAAATTTTTCACGATCATCTAATTTATCCTACGCCATGGCCAATCCTACGCTATGAACAGATCAAAAGTTCATAGTTTTAATGTACTACTGAATCATTTTCTGGTAAAAAAATACTTAAAATTAAACTAAAAACATAAATGAAGTTGTTTTGTTTGATCCCAATTCGCCTTCGAAAATAAACGTACCACAGAGACACATATGCGAAGGGCAAGGTAAGTAAATCTGTTTTGTTATGTTGCACACAAACGTGTTTTACTTAAACTTTTCATTATTTTGAACATTAATTTGATGCAACAATCGTTATGTAATGTCAGATATTTTTTACTCGTTTACATATAAGTTTTTTTAATTTTTTAACTTTTAGTTAGATAAAGAACGTTCATTTTTCGTAAAAATACAAAGCCTCCTTCAACAAAACAGTGTACTATTTTTTATGATTCATTGCTTTTTGACATTATACAAAAATATTAGAGTATTATTGAGGAGAGAAGAAAGTGGACCTTGGGTTTACTTTCGGCAGCCTCGTAACTCTCGCTTCCCTTATTTTGTCCTTTAGTCCTCACATTCTATGAGCGATGTTTCTGACAAAGAGGAAAGAATTGCTGTTTTCTGGGTCGGAATCTATCCATCTAACACTAATCGTTTGCTTTTTTTTTTTACCTTGAAGTAGTATTTTTTAACTCCTTACATTAAGTTGCTTCATGCCTTGTCTGGAGCGATTTCCATTAAAAAAAATCTTCATTTGATTAAAAATATAATATGGCAAAGTTGAAATTGATTTTCAAAAATCCTATTTAAAATTAAATAATTGTAACATTAATTATATTTAGATCTATTTTTCTCTCACCAATATTTCTCCAGCCTGGCAACGCCGGTTTAATTTTAAGATTTTTTTTTATGCTTTGAAAGTAGTTAGTAAAAAATAAAACAAGAAAAATTCAAAGTACAAAGACTTGTAATATAGGGTTCAGGATTGAGAGCAGGAATTTCTTGTGTTATTAACTTTTTCTAAGACAAAGTCAGGACGAGTCCAGCTAGATTTGTATATTTTTTACTTTTTTATGATTTATTACTATATTGTCCATACACACATACATAATTTTATATGCCAAAGAAAATATACACTCCCGGAGATTTTGTATGTTTTTCTTTGAACACGTATGTTAGTTCAATAGCTAAATTAAAAGGGGGGTCAAAAATGTTGCCCCCCCCCTTCAGCAGTCAGCCTAAAAGGGCAAGAAAGAAGAAAAAACGTGTATTAATGATTTTATATCGATGCCCACGTAGCTAAATCAACCAATAGTTGACCGACCTGTCGTTACCTGATCTGAGACTCCACACATTAAGAAACAGCGACCCCAACACAACATTTAAACAGCAGAAACATTTTATGATATCATTGATTTCAGCAACAATGAAAGTACGCTCAATTGAAAGTAGCCCCTTACGTCTACAGTGGCAACTTGCCTTGTTTGGGGTTAACTAATTTTTTTTTACACTCAAGACGTAGAGATATGACTGTATAAGGATTTTGTCAAAACACGATTAAACGACACAATTTATGTAGGTATATATGAAGTTGGGCTGATCTTATTTTTTTTCTTTTAACTTAAAATATATTTTCTTGTTGTCCGGGCATGACGATGTTCTCCGGATGCCTTTTTTTCGGATAGGTAGATGCACCATGTTCGTACATGACGACTGTAGAACTTTGTTCAATAAACAGCAGAAGCATCCTTCTAAAGTCCAATCCTTCCCCATCGTTGTAGGGGCGGTGGCAACGTGGTAGTGTAATGGCTATGTCATTTAGAACTCTGGTTCCTGGCAGGGCCACCCATGGTGGGCAGGTTTAGCACCAGGCAGTATTAGGGCCGCAACTGTGCTAAAAGTGAAAATCCAGTCGGCTTCAGGATCTGTCGCCTTCCGGTTGTCTCTGCCTCTGGATGTGGCAAGCAAAGACATGTCAAACGCAGAATCTCAAATAAATGGAATGAACGTGGCAACGTTGCTTTTGCGCTATTCTTGTGTGTGTTCTGGGGAAAACTTATACAACCATTGAACCTTGTTGCTTTTGGTATCGAGGGTAAAAACCTACAATCCTGCAGGTTAACGAATAACTGCAACCAACGAGGAATACTTCATGCAGACCATTTAACTCTGAGGCACAAATTTCATCAGTAAGATGTAAAAGTTGTACTTACTTAACAACAGCAAAAACAGCAACAACAACAACAACAACAACAGCAACAACAGCAGAATAAGCAAACAAATGTTGTTTACAAAATATAGACTTTCGATTGAATAATAATCTTAATGCTAATATCTTCTTTCAGACAATCAGAAGCGCATAAAGTATACACCTCCGCATTATTTAAAAAAGAGACGTTTTAATATTTCGCGGCTAGCGTTGAGAGTCGACTAATTTCATACTTAAACCAAATGCATCAGCTCCGAGCCCCAGTCTCTAGTTTCTTTCAGAAATTTAAGAAAAAATTTAAATTCAGGGAATCTTGCTTAATTGGTGTCTAATAACTATTGATTAAATTCAATACCAATCTGAAATATTTTAATTTTTTAAATGGAAGCTTGTGTCCATAGCATGCCCTCTAAAATCCCTTTAAAATACCCCAAGGAAACTGAAATTTAAGGGAATATTTATTAATTGATATCTAATACCTATTGTTAAAATTCCACAAAATCGGAGGTATCTAAGTTTTTATGAAAGGCTTCCACCTGCTTTTTACTCCCTTTGCATAAAACTAAATTAAAGTAAATATAGCCCATATTACCACCCTTTACGCCTAGCAGATGTTCCAAAATTCATAATGGTCAGTTAATTAGTTTAGGAATCAATCCTGTACACACAGATATATAAATGTATACTACACATACCTAACTTTATGTAAATAGAGGTGGTAGACAACAGTTGCCTCCCTTTGCTTCATTGAAATATCGCCCCTTCACACATCCTAACCTCAACACCCAATAAAAAAAAGTGTCAATCTTCATTCAAGGCAAGTAATTACATTTTCATTGAAAAAAGAAATAAAGAGAACGCTGATCATTGTACCAGTAGAGTAGCAATAGCTGGTGGCATTACAGCGAGTAATTCCATGAACGAGATTTGGGGTGGGGGGAGAAAAACGCCCACTATTCGCTTACAGATAAAAATAAATAAATAAATAAATAAATGAAGAGTGACAGGTTCTACACTAATAGTTCGGTCAGTTTGAAGTTTGACCTATTACTAATTGTAATAGTAATCATTCAAGATGTGTGTGTGTGTGTGTGTGTGTGTGTGTGTGCGTGTGTGTGTGTGTGTGTGTGTGTGTGTGTGTGTGTGTGTGTGTGTCACTGAAGCGTAAGGGGCTCGGACAAACTGGGTGGGAAGTTGGGCAGTAAGATGTTTGTTCATATTGTATTTAGATGTTTGCATGTTGGTATGGTCGGGGAAACAGTGAGCAGGAAGGGAATTCAAAAGGCAAGTGGTCTGAGGAAATAAACTATCAGAATAAAAAATCTTCTCGTATCTAGAGACCTCTACAATGAAGGAGAGGGTTTGCTTATTCGTGTAATCCTGTGCTATGAAGGTATGAAATTGTTGAGCCCTGAATTTAGCTTGATCCGTGCAGATTTGTAATAATTATTCAAAAAAGTAAAAAGACATCTGTTGAAGTAAGTTGTTATTATTATTATTAGTAGTAGTAGTAGTAGTAGTAGTAGTAGTAGTAGTAGTAGTAGTAGTAACATCATTATCAGCATCAGCATATGATGGGATTAAATTTACCCTGGAAAATAGTTTAATATCTTGGGTTTACTTTCGGCAGCCTCGTAACTCTCGCTTCCCATATTGTGTACTTTAGTCTTCACATTCTATAAACGATACTTCTGGCAAAGGGGAAAGAATTGCTGTTTTCTGGGTCGGAATCTATCCATCTAACACTTATTGTTTGATAGTTTTTTACCTTGAAATAGTATTCTTTTTATAGCTCCTTACAGCAAGTGGCGTCATGCTTTGTCTGGAGTGACTTCCATAAAAAAACATTCTCGTACGTATAAATGCAGTAACAATTGTGTAGATAAGTGCAAAAGAGAAATAGGGCGACAGCCTTTGTGAGAAGGAACGCAACAACACATGCATATAGTTTTAAAGCAGTTTTACTTAATGAGGAAAATGAAAGCATATATATATACAACAAAATAGTGAGTTCAAAATTCAGAAGGGAGGTGGTTAAGTTGGATTTGCGAAAACGTGATTTGCGAGAACTTATCTTGTCAAAGAGTTCGGGTAATTGGTATCCACGCCTCAATTCTGGCTCTTGTCTGCCATCTTTGAGAACTTTTGTTGCAATGCAAGCGAGTCGAT
>OY744531.1:77343877-77373877 GCA_963556195.1 Sepiola atlantica | reverse complement strand
GGGAAAACCTAAAAGACGCAACAAAAATACCAAATGGCTGAAAAACAAAAAAGATGAAGTACAGGAAATTGAAGAAAGAATAGAAACAAAAATGAACCAAGAAACGATTAAGACAATCTAAGAGTAGAATTTTAGTAATAAATAAAATTCACTTTTTACTGATATTTCCATTATGCATCTTTAAGCCAGCGCGTTGTAGAAAATGATCTCCTTTCTTCTAATATGAACACACTATACGGCCCTGTCCCTCGAGTGTTCGTTGACTACGTATAGGCATTCTTTTATTAAAATTCTACTTGATAATTTTCCGTAATTTTTTGTGTACACAAATAGTTTTGTCTGATACGTAATTTTATCAAAGAGTTTTACTGTTAATTTATTTTTAACTGCCATATTTAACTTGTGTATGTCTTTCAAGAAACAACAATAATTGTCAATGCCAGCTAAGTATTCTTTAAATAAATAAGACTAATATGTCTCTCCTATATTTATTCATTTAAAAGTGTAGCAATTTAATTATTTTTAAACAATATCCTCTGTCTTCTACCCGTAAAAAATAATTGTCAGTTAAATATTCTACAAATCAATAACTCGAATGGCAACTTTTGTAAATGTATTTATTTAAAATTGTACAGTTTTAGTCGACGAGGCGATATAATCTGATTTTGAAACAATTCATTTTAAAATGGGTAAAGTCGGGATTTTTACTATAGCGACATCAGATTAATCACTAATCAATATCTTTGCTGATTGGACGATCTCATTATTTTAAGTGTGTGAAAAGTGATAATGTACGTACGAATAGGAAATGTCTTCGCGTATTATTATATAGATCATTTGTTGAATTAATTCAATTTACGAAGACAATTAATATTTCTAAATTATTCAATTTAAAATAAAAACAATACTTTAGCGCAGTCCGTAATGTTGGGAATTTAGCTAGTAAAATATGGACCACATGTTTGTGTTAATAGTTTTATATTCTTCAGAAGGAACGAGCCGCGTGTGTGGACGTGCCTTAACTAGCCAGCTCCCTCACTTCACCCTACCCAGTCACCGGATGAAAAAGTTAACGCAACTTGTAATTTACTCATTGACTCATATAACACAAGGACGTCTCTTTTTACACAGCTTAAACAGACTATTGAGAGCTGTACGGTCGAGATGCGGACATTAAGAAATTTCCAGACTTTCTCCATGAAATTTATCGGAAAGTGATAGTTGCATTATTTGGATCATTCGGACTACTGTTCTCAACTTGGATGTTATTCACACAAGGTTTCAATCGATGTAACCTCCGATCTTCTACATCTTGTCGAACTTGGGAATCTTTACGGAATTTCGAACGGAACTCTTTATTTAATCGACCGGAGTAACTTGCAATTCTAGTATTAAGCACCCGTGGCGCAACGGGTAAGAGTGCTAAGTAACATCACCGTGACTGGCTTGGATTCTCCAGCTATACAGACGCAGCTGGTAACTCCACGTATAGTTTCTCCATGGTGCACTCCCTCTCACAGACTATCACTTTCCCGACCCATCTCCCTGATCGTGTGGACCAGCAAGCCTTACTTCTCGACCTGTTCTTGGCCTCGCTGCCCGAGGCTTGTGTGACGAATGCCCATAGCCCGCTGATCAGTGCGCAAATAAGGTAACCGAATGGGTCAAAGGAGGCATCAAAGCACATGTCCCCATGCAAAAATTCTATAGCAAGCCCCACTCTCCACAATGGTTTACCTTGAACTGTGCAGCTGTTATTGCTCAGGGGTAGCAAGCATTCCAACAATTCAGCCGCCATATCAACTACTAATAAAAAGACTTTTATAGCCTCAAGAAAAAATTGTAGGACTGTGATAAATGAAGCAAAGAGAAGGTATACAGAGATGACTAGAAAACGCATTCAGTCGCAGAAACTAGGTACTCCTGATTTCTGGTGAATAATGGGCAATCAACAATTCCCCCGCTATCCAACCACAATGATGTCGTTTGCACGGCAACTGATAAGGCTGAACTACTTGCCCAACGTTTCGCCTTAAACTCCCTTTTGGACTCGACAGACAACTCCCTCCCAAATTTCCCATTGCGGACTTAAGCCACACTTGACCTGGCCATCACACCATCTCATGTCCGGGACATCATAAAAAACTTTGACACCTCAAAAGCATGTAGACCTGACCAGTAATAGTAATAAAGAAATGCTCTGCTGAACAGGCCCCTGTCCTCTCCAAACTCTACAACAAATGCCTTGTCGAATCTTACTTCCTTGATAGCTGGAAAATTGCCTGTGGTACTAGTCTTCAAGAATTCTTGAGATAGAACTGACCCTCAGAATTATCGCTCCATTAGTCTACTCCCGCTCTTTGCTAAAACCTTTGAATCTTTAATCAATTTAGCATATACCATACACTTGACAAGGCAGGTGAAGCTAGGGCGGTAGCGCTTGATATATCCAAAGCCTTTGACAAGGTCTGGCGTAAAAGTCTTCTAATAGAAATTAATTCATATGGTATTACTGGACAAATGTTTAATATAATTAGATCCTTTCTATCCAAAAGAAAGATCCGGGTTGTCCTCGATGGCCGTTCATCCAAACAACATGACATAAATGCAAGGGATCGATCCTTGGACCTTTATTGTCCCTGATTTTCATAAACTACCTCCCCCATGACATTGTGTCTGAGATGTGTATATTTGCTGACAACACCACGCTCTACTCTCATTATGTGGGTAAAACGGACGCGCACATATCCGAGACAATGGCTGAATCCTTAGAAAGTGACCCCCAATCTATAGTGGAATGGTGTCATAAATGGATGGTAACATTTAATGCTGCTAAGACAAAGTCCCTTTCCTTCAATAACTACAAGAAACATCTTCACCCATCGATTGTCATGACAAATAACACCCTACCTTAGAGTTCAATGTTCAAATTCCTCGGCCTAACATTCGCAGGTAACATGAATTAGAACAAATACATAGAAGACATTGCCAAGACTGCAGCAAAGAAAGCGGGCTCTCTCTACCGTGCTAGAAAACTTCTCGCACCTGACAGTATCCTATATCTCTACAAACCCACCATCCGCCCATGCATGGAGTATTGTTGTCACATCTGGGCTCGTGCACTATCCACTATTATCTCCCTTATAGACAAGATAAAAAACAGTCTCTTATCTAATAGGTTCCTCACTATTCACCAAGCTTCAGACCCTGTCCCATCGCGGCAATGATGCATCCTTGTGCTTTTTTTATAAGTACTTCAATGGAATGTGCTTCAATGAACTTGCTGCTCTGGTGCTCCCTCGACGGAAATAAACTCGGCCAACCTGACAATCAGCTAGATCCCATCCATTCAATGTGGAGGTCCCCAGATGCCGGAGAGCCTTCTACTCCAATCGCTTTTTTCCTCGAGCTGCCGGCCTTTGAAACTCCCTCCCTGCTCCCTGTTTCCCTGACTGAACCGACATGCGGAAATTTAAAACTAATGTGAACAAGCATCTTTCTGCACAGCTCCCAATTTAGGATGACCCCCTAAACTTTCACCTTAATTCTCAGTAGCCCCTTACGTCTCCAGTGGAAACTTGCCTTGTTTGGGATGAACTAAGTTTTTTTTTTTTTAATCAGTTCTACGTGACAGTCTTCTGGAGATGGAAGGTTCATTCTGCAGTACGAGGGATATTAAGGATACAATAATGAATCACTTAAGACTTCCACCTGTTCTGAGAGAACGAGAGCAAGTTACACACGTCAATTAAATAAAGGGTTCCGTTAAAAATTCAGTACAGATTCCCCAGTTAAGCAGAAAGATTCCCGAATTCGTCAAGACGCACTAGAAGAAGGTCAGAGGTTACATCAATCGAAACGCTGTGAGAATAACATCCAAGATGAGAACAGTGGTCCGAATTATTCAAATAATATAAATTATAAATCCTCATCTAAAAAAATCCGAAACAGGTGATAGCACTTTCTTGAGATCCAATTGTTTTGCGATTCTCACCCGGAACAACCATATATATGTGTGCAATGGTTAACAAGTTAGACTTGTATACCGTTTTTATTGGCTTCGATTCTCAGTGGGCCACTCATTCCCTTGAATGTAGTAATATAGTAATAGTAGGGATAATAGTATTTAAATGTTGTCTCTCCTATGATACACCCGGCATGTCAATGGTGTTTCATGCTACATTTGGTGCAGTTACTAACAATAGTGCTGGGACAGATAAGTATTTATTTTTCTAGTAGTAGTAGTAGTAGTAGTAACATGTTACTCAAGAGTGTTGCATGCCAAATTTGGTGCAATTCCTAACAGTAGTTTTGGGACCGATAAGTATTACTTGTTCTTAGTAGAACGAGGAAGGAAGGGGTGCAAGAGGAGCAGGAGGGCAGGAAAAAGAGAAGTAACACGTTATCTTCCCATGACACACCCGGTATGCCAAGGGTGTTTCATGCCAAATTAGATGCAATTCATGACGGTAGCGTTGGGACCGATAAGTATTTATTGTTTCTAGTAGTAGTAGTAGTAGTAGTAGTAGTAGTAGTAGTAGTAGTATGTTAACCTTCTGTGGCACATCTGGCATGCCAAGGGTGATTCATACCAAATTTGGTCATTTTTGTCCAGTAGTTTGGGTGGCTATAAGTGAACTACATGAATGAATACACAGTGTTCTACTGATCGTTCCAATTCTAGTTTTCAAAGAAAAAAGAAGATGCTCGAAACTTTTGTTCACACCCCATAATATTGTTGTCAGGTCGGCCGATGTGCACGGACGCGATCAACGGTGTCAAGGTTGTGTTCCTGATTTAAGCTCTGGATGACTCGGGAAGTTACTCCACAGTAATTGGAAGAGAGACGGCCATTAAAAGTCCACGGTAGAGAATAGTTGTTTTCTTTCTTTCTCTTTTTTTTTTTTGTACAGAGAGTTTTCCTCTGTCATTCAACTAAACAAGAGAACAATGATTCGAGTAAACAAAAGAAAAACCAGTTAAATAAAAATAATAATAAAAGAAAGAAGAAATCAATGAACAAAAATGTAAAGAACATTGAAAGAAAGAAAGAAAGAAAGAAAGAATAAAGAAATAAATAACGACAGATGAAATATGATGAAATGTGTATATAAAAAAAAACGAGGAAAAGAAAGAGAATTACATTTTAAAAAAAGAATGAAAGAAAGAAACAAAATAAATAAATGGACAACCACCGGGAGAAAGAAAGAAAGAACAAATAGAATAAGATTTTAAAAAAGGAACATCAAAAGAAAGAATAAACGAAAGAAAGAAAGAAAAGAAGGAAAGAAAGAAAGAAAGAAAGAAAAGAAAGAAAAACGAGATATGAACAGAAAGAAAGAAAAGAAAAAACAGAGGCGCACCGGATAAAGTGTTAGGTAAAATCAGTTCTAAGTGACAATTTTCTAGATGTTTAAGGTGCAATCCTCACTATAGGCGATACTAAGAATAAACAATTACTTAAGACTACTACCCGGTCATGGCTGACGGAACAAGAACAATCTACCCCCGTAGATTAAATAAAGTTCGAAATTTCGCATAGATTCCCAAGTTTGCATTAAGATTCCGAGTTCTACAAGATGTACCTAAAGAAAGTCGGAGATTACATCGGCCGAACCATTGCGAGGATAACATTTTAGATTAGAACAATAGTCCGAATAATCCATGCCGCTTACTCCTTCCTAGAGTTACGAGCTTTGGAAATTTCTACTGGTTGACTTGCTGATTTTTTTATGATAAATTTTTATAGTAGTAAAAAAAAAACGGGTAAAATTGTAGCACTATACTCGATGCTACCCTGACCCTTAAAAATAATATTCTACTTTTTAGGCGATTACATGTAAACAACATGAAAAACTTTAGGGTAAAAAACACAACAATTATTTTAGAATTTAGAGTCAGGGATCAGTTTTGCAGATAAATTTAACATAAATCAGGCGGTAATTATCACCCACTTCCGTTTTTAAGAAAATATAACCAATATAAATAATATCAATTTTGTGTGTTTCTGTGTTTGGGGTAGGGAATAACACATCTTGGGCCTTCTTTATTCTGAAAATTAACATTTACTAACCTGTAATAAAAACAATTACTTTTCTTCACTTAAAGAAATAAGTATTATGGTACAAACTGGAGCCCTACACCCTATTTTAAAAGTTATAAAAAACATATGCCCTTCCTCGACCTTTCCACTGACCCTAAGTCGGGTTTGCAAAACGAATAGAAATAAATAAATAAATAAATAAATAAATAACGACGGAGAAGATAAGTTCGACGTGGATGTAACGGCAGGGTTACAATTCATTTTTTAATCTATTGGACCGTTAAAAGTCAATTTCTAGTTTATTGGACCGTTAAAAGTCAATTTCGGTCAAAAAAGAAGCAATTATTTAATTCGTAACATGTTTTACGGTAATCATTACTATTACCGACCTAAATTATTTTTAAAGAAATACAGTTGGGAAATTAGTCAAAGATAATTTATTTTGGCTTAGCTACTCATTTGTGACCTATTTGCGTTAAAAATAATATTTAATATGAGATATACACATTTTAAGTTGTCGTAAATATTGGTACTGAGCAAAGTAGCTTTTTGTTAGCCATAGGAAGTAAGATCCGTGATGTAAACTAGTGGCTCAAGAAAATGCCCACTTTGCTCAGAACCCATATTTACGACAACTTTAAATGCTTATATCTCATATTTGTCGGAAATTTATCCCTTGCTGGCACTTAATTTATAAGGTAAAAACGCCTAGTAACTAAATAAAGCAACAGTGTACAGCGTGCTTCCTATAAGACAAAGGGTACTCTTATAGATGACGCACCATGTTTCCGTGACTTCGCGTCGTCAACGTTCGAGCAGGTTACGGAAGCGCCCGAGAGTTTACGAGGCGATAATTGCCAAACGCTAAATTGAAGACAGGCAGCCGATAAATTACGACGAAGAAAACCAAACTAAAATACATATATAAAAATAAAGAACGATCAGACCATAGCTAAACAACTGTTAGTAATTAGATGTTTATTTTTGGGTTTTTTTGTTGTTTTTTTTGTCAAAGGAATCATTTTTAATCAAATGTTTTTAAATAAAATGCCTTTTGTTTGTGCACCTGAAAGTTTCAAAAGATGATTTTGTTTGATTTGTTAAGCAAATTTTTTTTGTTTTTTCATTTGTTTCTAATGTTTTTTATTACATGTTGTTCAAAATTTCAAATAGTTCTTCGGGAGATTCTGTGGGTGTCTTGGTTCCCGGTTTCGGATCGGGTATTTTTGATGACGGTCGCGTCTGTAGGGATTGCCAAGCACCACACTAAACAATTAATATTTGTGTAGCTAAATTGGGATTAGACAGATTCGATAAAAACGTATATGTTTGGCATGGATCACCAGTTAGCAAGTGCTAACTTTTAAGAATAGAATATTGTTAGTAAAAAAGGAGAAACTGTAAACATAACACATTTATATATCAACAATTTTACAAAGAAAATATTTTTGCATATGAAAACGACACGAGCGTTAAATCTGTGTTCAAAGTTCAGTGTGTGTGTGTGTGTGTGTGTGTGTGTGTGTGTGTGTGTGTGTGTGTGTGTGTGTGTGTGTGTGTGTGTGTGTGTGTGTGTGTGTGTGTGTGTGTTTACATGTTGGGTTAAGCTGTTATTGGGGAGAAGGCAGCAGCCGTACTTAAAGGATGGGTTTTGGGCTTCGCACTCAACTCGAGTGTTTTTGTTTTTGTTGTTGTTGCTGTCTTCGAGAGCCGAGGCGAGTTATTCGGTGTCGCCAGGAACTCTGATTTATTTTTTGATAATTCACTGGTTTTATAAACGTTTATTTCGATCCTACTTGTTCAAAACGTGTTAAAAACTTTTCACTGAGTTCAAACTTTGGCCACATCTGTAAGCACTTATTTTACGAGCAACTGACCGCAAGGTGATTCCCTCTTCAAGAAGAAAGAAAGAAATGAAAGGAAGAGGAAGAAGAGGAAAGAAGAGGAGAGAGTAAGCCGAACGAACCTAGAAAGAAAGGGGGTAACTAAGCAAGCTAGCACTTTCCTTCAATGCCCGTTCGTCTCATCAATCTATAATTCAACGAGCTGATAGAGATTATAGAAATTCATTTTTTGTTATTGAACGCGATTAATTTCTTTAAAAAGTTATCGGCTGCTTGCTGTAGTCTGATTGTCTAATGTCTGCTTATTGGTTAATAGTTTCGCCAACTCTCGTGTGCTTCCGAGATCTGCCCGAACGTTGACGACGTAAAGTCACGGAAACATGGTGTGTCAGCTATAAGAGTACCAACAAAAGAACTGCTTTTCAAAACAGTGTAGCGGCAGTACTACAGACAACAACAGCAGCAGCGACACGTCCTGATTAACGATTTTGAATCTATGCTTAATTTCTAAGCTCGGCGCTGATTGGTGCAAGCATTTCATTTCCTTTCTGGATTGCCTAATCAGAGACCATCTCTCAGGCGAGCTGAGTACACAACCGAAGTTGATCAAAGGGGGGGGGGCATATTAGTTTATTTCTCTTTCTTGGCCAGGACACGCCACTACCAACAACTCATTACGTTCGTGGCGTATACCTTCCTTCATTAGGTAACCATCAAATTATCTTGAAGTGTATTCCCCGCCATTGTCAGTGCGTAGAGTTTTAATTTTTCGTCTGCTGGAATTCTCAGCCATAGTTTTTCACTCCATGGAGTTTGCGAAAACTTCTCCTTTATGTTTAAGCACATATATCCACACAAGTCTTGATTTATCATCAATAAATATGAAGCTTCACGTGGAGATTTTGCTTCTCGTCTTCCACAAAACATCGCTGTGTACAATTCCGACTAGTTGTGTGGCTCGCCTTCCACCTGATTTTGGAAATGAGGGTCGATGATGTTTCCCATCCACACATGGTTCACAAAAGTTAATGTTCTTTGTCACATCATAGTCAAGGCCAGTAACTAGCTGATCTCTTGCTAGTTTCTGCAAATTTCTTGCATCAAGATGACCAAAACGTCGATGCCAAATTTGCTCTTTTGTGTTATCACCTGAACATGTAGATGCTGCATGAGCTGCTTCTTGTTTTTCATTACAGTTCAAATAATACACGTTTCCAATTTTTGAACCTGTAGCCACTATCTTCTGTTTTTCATCAAGAAGTCGACATCCTGATTCAGCAAATATGAACGACTTTCCAGATTTAGTCGCTCTAGACACACTCAATAGGTTGTAGGATAGTTTGGGAACATAAAGTGTTTCATACAGTCTACATCTTTGCTGTTTCCTGTCTGATACACTCACGTTTAATTCTATTGTCCCCACTCCTAATGCTTCAACTGAGTGTCCATCACCAAGGGTTATTTGCTCTACTAAATTCAATTTCCGGAAATCTATAAACATCTTCACATCGTGACACATGTGACAAGTTGCTCCAGAATCCACAATCCATTCGCTACTTTTGTTATTAGACAATAACGCATGGTGTACAAATAGTCCAACAACGTAATCGTTTTCAGAACCACTAAATTCTCCCTGTGTTTTTTTAGTGAAGAAAGCTTTCTTATTAGGGTAGTTCCTTTTAAAAATTTATTTTGCATCCTCACTAAGCCATCGACAGTTTCGTTTCTTTGTACAGTACTCGTTCAGTCACTAAAACCTATTTAGACACATCCTGACTTGCTTGTCATAGGAATCCGGAAGGCTAGCCAAGAGGTGTACAACTCTATCTTCCTCATCAATTGAATCGCCGATGACTGACAACTCTTCGAAGATTTCTGTCATCATTTTAATATGTTTATGAACAGGGGTCACCTACTTTCAATTTAAGGGAATACAAACGCCTCCTTAATGCTAATTTGTTAGCCCACGTTTTCTTCTGAAATTGATCTGCCATTTTTTTCCACATCACTGCAGGGTCGTCGGGATCCCCTATCAAATACAAAAGTGACGGTTCCACTGACAGCACAATCGTCGCCAATGCGCAATCTTTCCGCGGTAAATACTTTGTGTGTAACATCGCATCTGTCCTAGGATCGGGGACGATTTCCGTATCATTTACAATGTACCATCATCCGTTCCTAAATTAATTGCATTGTATTTTCCAAGTGGCATAATTTGTCCCATTCAACGGTACAAGATTAACAAGTTTTGTTTCCACTGTAATGTTCCAGATATAAAACGATATCAAAACTTCTTCCGTGAACGAGAATTTCAAGATGGCCGAAAATTCTTTTTCGACCATCTTGAAATTCTCGTTCACGGAAGTAACACGTGGCTTTATTATTCACGGAAGTAACACGTGGCTTTATTATTATATTGAGCGCTCACCTAGGCCCATAACCTTTGTGAACAATTATTATCGATATAAAGCCAAGTTCACACGAATGTGCGCGTACTTTTTGTTCTCGGTAACATTCTGATATTCTTCATAGCAGAACGAATTCCAGTTAATAAAACAAACACAGTTTCGTAAGCTTCCACGCGAGACGTGCGTTTATTTATTTTTTACTACTAGATAACGACAACAGAGAAAAAAAGGGGACAGACAATTCTGACTCATAATTTACGTACAGTAAATTCGAATGTGTTAATAACAAGTCTTACTATAGTTAGAAATTTCAATATTCAGAAATAATTTAAATACCGCAAAATTCTCCGGAACTCATGGACGTATTGAATTTATATTCAACTCTCCATGCGATAACGAACCTCTGTGTTGAATCTCACAGGGTAGTTTCAAGGAATGAAGCGCTTAGGGAATTTACACTATCGATGAGCTGGAGAACTGCGTCCACTCTTAGAAGTGGCTGAATTCGAAAAGAAAGAATCTTTACCGTCAGTCTCAAGAACCTGGTATTAATGTTATGCAAATTACAAGCAGTTTCGTACAAAAAAAGGTACAAAAACAGAGCCAATAAGAAGCATAAAATGCAACATATAAAATATAATATAGAATAAAAATCTAAAAATATAATACAGAATATATATGGGGTTACATAATTGTTGGTATAAAATTCAACACCGTTAGGTTACAACATCGGATGCCACTTCTACAAGACCAGGAAGGCTTATTACGAAAATAAAAGGTAATACCTTTTATTTGTCTAAAGCTTTGTCGAGGCTTGTTATATCAAGCGAAATATTAGATAAAAAAGTCAAGATGAAGAAGAAGAAAAAAATGTTTTGATTTTTTATTTTGATTTTAATAAAAAATATCTGCATCTAACACATGGTTTTTATGAAGGCATTTTGCCTCTATCTTTATGTTTAAAATTCTAAAGGTGCTTAAAAAATGAACTTTCCCAAAGTTATACCTACCAGCGACCATGCGCGATTTAAGTTCAATTTGAAACAGACATTTGCACCGTTAGTCCACAATTTCGGACGCCACTTCTACAAGACCAGGAAGGATTATTACGGAAAAAAAAGTTAATATCTTTTATTTGTCTAAAGCTCTGTCGAAGCTTGTTATATCAAGCGAAATATTAGATTTAAAAAAGTCAAGATGAAGAAGAAAAAAATGTTTTTATTTTTTATTTTGATTTTAATAAAAAAATATCTGCATCTAACACATGGTTTTTATGAAGGCATTTTGCCTCTATCTTTATGTTTAAATTAAATAGTATTTAAATTCAAATAGGTTACAAATGAGTAAGTAAACCAAAACAAATTGTTTTTGACTAATTTCCCAACTATACTATACTTCCTTTAAAATAATTTATATCTGTAATAGTAATGATTACCTATTTCATTGTATATTCTGAGCGTAAAATCTCCTAACCCAAACCCCAATTGATTTTCAAGAAAATAAGAAAATGGCCAATATTTTTTTAACCGGCAAAGATTGGTTCCATGTCCTTAAGAACACCATATTAGTTAAAATTTACATGCAAAACTGATCCACTACTCAGAAGTCAGAAATAATTATTCTTTTGTTTTATCCATTTTTACATTGAAAAAAAACATAAAAATAACTAATTAAAATTAATCTTACACGAATCAAATAACTTAAACAAATATAACTATAATGAATAAATTTAACTGGAATTATTTCATAATTTAAAATATCTAAATCTAATTTGCTGTGTGGTATCTATGCCAATTACTGCGTTAAAGCAATATCAACAGCGCTTAAGATTTACATTTAAGAGACACTTAATATTTGATAAAGAGGTCTTACCTCGAAATATATGACGGAAAACGGTTACACACAGTAGCTCGTTGTGTAGAAGCTAAGCCTCAATCAGGTAAACTTTACTTTAAAAACAAATTAATTAAATAATAAAGGAGCAAAAAAACACTTCGTCAACACCGGCATATTTCCACTTACTGCAATGTGATAGCCTTCTATAACCCTTCTATAGACATATTACACACAATGCTTCAAGCAAACTACATCACGTTACTATAAAAAATAATTAAATATTAATTCACGAAATTTGAAAATATTAAATTTTATCTTCGATACACGAATCATAATCAATATTTAATACATTGATTTTTCAAGTGTTTTTTTTTGTTGTTGTTGTTATTATTCCGTAATGTACAAGAGCAGCATAGGGTGTTAATTGCGTTGATATCAGTGATAATACATAGATTTTTCCCCTATTTCTAAGGCAGATTGGCGTACTGTAAACGAAAAAGTATGTTAAAGTGCTGGAAACGTTGGTGGTCCCAGTTGTTGTAAAATTATTCACATATGTGTAGTAGCAAATACGATCTTTAAATTAAATGCAGGGGCGAATGGGAAAACATGTGGCCCGTACGATTTTTATTACTTTAAACTGATGAGAAAATACACTTCACATATTGCGCCAAAAACTGCTGCTGCTGGTGGTGGTAATACAAATAATAACACGAAATCTTACACACGCATACATATATGTATATATATACGACACGGTGACGCTCGGGCTGCTACTGCTGCCTGTTTTTCTCATGACTCACACATGAATAAACGCATGCATTTGTAGCATTGCTTCCCTTTCTTTAACGCAATTACAGACTCTCCACTGAAGGACGTCAGACCCGATTAATTTTCCCTTTTCGTGGCGACAGGTGGTGTTACGATTTGCCTTTTAATAAGGGATACAGAGACTCCCTCCTCCTCTTTCTCATCCAGTACCTGCTGTAGATAACATCAGTCGTCTTTGACCCGGTCTCGGTTTGACGGTTGCTTTGATGAACACATCACACACAATGTACACTCATACACACAAGCACACTATACTGGTATGTAGGAGAGTAAAAAGTGGATATTGAGTCTACTTTTGGCAGCCTCGTAACTCTCGCTTCTCTTATTGTGTTCTTTAGTCCTCACATTTCATGTGCGATGTTTCTGACAAAGGGAGAAGAATTGTTGTTTTCTGGTTCGGAATCTATCGATCTAGCACTTATCGTTGGATATTTTTGACCTTGAAGTAGTATTTTTTAGCTCCTTACATCAAGTGGCTTCATGCCTTGCGTGGAGCAATTTTCTATTAAAAAAAAAGGTTTTATCTACTCTCTCACATACACACACACATGCATACGTACACATCTTTATATTCAGACTTTGTTGAACATATTCTCGTTAACTCAATTTTACAGTAAACACCATGTGCGTGCTTACGGACACACAATTCGGTACATAAATACACGCACACATCATTCTACTAACACTCTCTTTGTATACGTTCTCATGAACACAACTTCATAACAAATCCAGTCGGGTTCGCAAACAATAAATGTTTTGTTGTATACTTCTTCGTTTCCCGAGGTGTTACTTTGTTTTTCATCGGCATGCTTGTATATTGAACACAAACCGGCGCTGCCCAAGAGTCGGCTATAAATATATTGGAGACAAAGCGTCGAACACATTATTGTACCTCCGAAACATCTATTTACCAGTAATGTTATACACATCAGCGGTGGCTAAGTTGTTAACGACGCGGGCTGAGGACTTGGGTGTGCCGGGTTCGAATCCACAGAAACACTTTCATCACACCTGGCCTTATGTCTAACCTCCTGGAGGGGAGGTAAATAAAATACACATCAGGGCCACTGCTGTTTCCATTACCACTTTCTTTGCATACACGAAAAAAATGCGCGTACATTAAATGTATATAACCCAACAAATTACCTTGGACTTTTTAGTAGTTCGAACCGCCTGATGATAATTCTTGCCTCATGTGTCCCACTTCTCGCTTAACTAAATCATCAGGAATAACAATGAATAAAAACAAATATCTTATTGACAAAATTGTTTATTAAAGACAAAATATGTTTTATATCAGGGGCTATCCCTGCCAGCTGCAATAATTGTGAAAGCATTAGCCCCACAACACAATAAGTGAGACACGATGCAACGGCCACTTCGTTGTACAAAGCTTATGTTTTAATCGAGACGCAATCACGTCAACCATCCAGAAGGAACGGACTTAAACGCGGACCAACAACCCCAAAAGTCTCCACTGCCAGTTGAGTAAAAATACATCTGTCTGCAAGAAGAAAAATTGTTTTATTTATTTTATCTCTGCGTCTTGAGCGACAGGCCTCGGTTCAATTGTGGACCTTATGGGAAGCAGCAGCAGCAGCGAATGTTGTTTTATGTATCGATTTTTGATTAAACAAAATCTCCAATTAACAGTTTCTTTCAACAATTACAGACGCGAGAATATTAACTCACAAATCTCGCGCATAATATAACCCCACCACCACGACCACCCCACACACAAAGCTTTCTTCCTCTTTTTTCGTTTTTTTTATTTTGTTTCAAACCTGACGCACTTGAGAAAGTCCTTCAAAGTAATATCCTTGGCCAGGAGCATAATGGCACGAACTACCGTATGCACAACAACAGCATATACACACGCACCAAACACACGTACACACTTCATCATTAAAAAACAGAGGAAAGCTAATATACACAGACATCTACATGCCTAACCGACGCAAACTCACGCGGTGACAGCCGAAAAGAACACGTCTACTCAAATTCTCCTTACAGACAAAACAACCCTTTCTTCACCTGGAACGTTCTTGGGATACTCTGAACTCTTACTCATTACGAACATTTTATCTTTCGTTGTCTTAACAAGTTGTCAATAAAAATTAATTATTTTATATGGACTTTGTCGTTCTTTCTTTTCATATTGTTTTTCCCTCTACACTCTGACCAAATTGCTAGTCTAAAATGTGTCGGCACAGGCAGCATGCCAAATCAACGACTTTCTCCCCCTTTAAAAATGATAATCTTATCCGGTGGCTTGCCATCACCACGGTTCGATTTGAGAAAAGGAACCCAACTGTATCTATACCTCTTTATCTAATATCGTTTATTTCTGTCTGTCTGTCTGTCTGTCTGTCTGTCTGTCTGTCTGTCTGTCTGTCTTGGAAAATGATCAGCACTACGACGACAGGAAAGTGAATGCGGACCAAAACTAGTTAATGGATGCTCCGTATCTGTATCCGTGACGCTTGTAGCGTGGATCCTGGCTTGGATAGGATGTAGACGACGATCGCGTTTTTGTAATGTACCAAGACGCACACTGACAATTAGAAAGTGGCGAATGGCACAAAAAATGGATAAAAATGCATCTTATGAATGGTTGTTGTATGATTGAGAATAAAAGGGTCACCATTTAGCACCAAAAAAGTTGTTGTGAATGAAACAGATAAAAACATGGTTAACGAACAAAACATATTCATACATTCACAAATTTACAGACGATATTCTGAGTGAGTAAATTGTTTATTTAGAAAAGTTCAAAGTTCTCGTGTTGGTAGAATGTTCGCAATGTGGAAGAAGTATCTGAGTGTTAGAAGCGCTTATGTCTATGTTTGTTTTCTGGTTGTTGTGGTTTGGTTTTTTTGTTTGTTTTTTAGTTAATTTTTAGATAGCAAGGACCCCAACTTGGGGCTAGCACATGATTTCTTTGTTTATAGGTTATATTTGTATCCGATGGCTCTTTTCGAGATTGATGCTGTGCCTTTTATAGCTGCGATTTGAATTTCACATGAGTTTGGCTTGATATTGATTCAAGGTATTTTTCAGGTTTTGTTTGACTAATACCGTTGCCTCTATGACAACTGGTATGATATTAATTTCTCTCAATGCCCAATTGTTTTCAGATAATTTTTTAGGTCTTGGTTATTTTTTCAAGTTCGGCTCTATTTAGTCTGTAGTCGTTCGGGACAGCTACCTCAATAATTAGTGCAGACTTTTCATTTTTCTTTCATATTACAATGTCTGGCTTGACGGCTTTGTCTATTATGTATCTGCCGGCCAGTATAACTTTGTCATAAAATAATGCAGTTACTTTTCTGTTTACTGTTGTGGGTACTCGTTCGTATTCGCATATATTCTGCGATCTGTCAAGTCGAATCTCTCCACAGATTTTCCAGTGGAGATACCTACATATTTTGTTATGGCGGGCAGTATAAGCCTTCTTTTTCTTCTTCTGTCTCTTTGAAGTGTCATGTAGACGTACAACAATTTCTAACTTTTTTACACAGTCCTTTGCATTATGGTTGTACTCTGCAAGGTCCTTCAAGCTACATCAGTTGGGCAGTGGGGGGGCAGATTAGGCAATGTAGCATCGTATGGTTCTCCTCCCTGCATTCACAGATGGTTGGATCAGTTTTGTAGCCCCATCTTCTCATAGCAACTTTTGATCGCTCCATTCCCGTTCTCAGACGGTTGAGTGTTTTCCACTGGAGCCAGGGTTCCTCTGAACCGGAGAGAAAGCCTCAGAAAGAGGGGATTCCCATGTCAGTAGTAGGGAAGCATTCTCTAGCCGTCTGGTCCACAGCTCTAGTCTGGTCTCTTCCTGAGATGTTGCTAGGGGTTCGACATGACTAAGCAATCAAGGTAGAAGAGTTCACGTCGCGATCCCTGTCAAGTAATACTACTTACCTGCGAATTCTACAAAACACTTTGAAGCGAACCAAAAGACGAGTGTAGTGGCTACCTGCCAATATGATCTGAATGCGAATGTGAGTTCAGAGTAATAAGCAGTGTAGTATTGTGTGTGCATTTGTTTTCCTTTGTTTTGTCAGTGTGTGAATATGTGAGAACTTGTGTTCGTGAGTTGAGTAGTCATCTGCTTTCCGTCAATGTGTGTATATGCTGCCGTTTGTTAGTGCGTGAATATAAGTGTGTGTAAGTGTAATTGTCGTTGCTTGCTTGGTTCCCCTGGTTTCGAATGGCAGGGGTGATGAGCGTAATGTCGTGCCGCGTTTCTGATACTCTTGGACTCTTTCTCTCTTTCTGCAGTTTTTGGTTATCGCGTTGCTGTTCCTATAAGAAATCGGCATTTCACACAGGCTCGTTAAATTTATCGTTTCGAATGAGCGGAGATCATTTTCATTGGTTACAAATTGTACAATTCGTACATTTATGTGAAGGCATGTTTTTTTCTTCATATCGAGGACGATGAAGAGGAAAGAGTAAGCTAAACGAACGGATAAAGAAAGAGAGTAGCTTATACAGGCTAGTAACTTTTTACGTTCGTTCGTATCGCACTTCCGCTTCTCCACATAATTTGAGTCCAAAACGAATTTTGACTCTCACTCAGACTCACACTTACACTCATCCTAACACTCACACTCACGCTCAAACTCACACTCAAACTCACACTCACACTCGATTTGAAATCATAACAATAAATGTGATTGGTTACTAGGTCGATTACTTTTCAGTTTCGAAAAAAAAAATTATGGTTATGGAATCATTGACGTCATCACCACAGTTTGGCTTTGCTGGGTTTATTTTTGCATATCAACACTTGTGGGGATATTTCATGGTGAAATACAATTCATATTGCAAACAATTAATTGTATGCGATTATGTTTCGGAATTTCTTAGATGAGGATTGATAATTTGAATTATTTGGATTATTCGGACTACTGTTCTCATCTTGGATGTTATTCTCACAACGTTTGAGCCGATGTAACCTATATGGAATTTCGAAATAAACTCTTTATTTAATCCATCGGATAGATTGTTCTCGTTCCGTCAGCCATGACCGGACAGAAATGTTAAGTAAGTAATTACCTCCAACCTCCAGAAGACTATTACTTGCAACTGATTTCACTCAATGCCCTTATACTTTGCGTCACATGACCACGTGGACAATTCTAATATGATTTTGAGGGGCGTTAAACCTAATCTTGTTTTAGACGTGTAGTATCACTACTTTATATATATATATATATATATATATATATATATATATATATATATATATATATATATATATATATATATATATATATATATATATATGAAGGTTTATAACTAAAAGATAACTTTTAGAGAAGTAGACCTATTGTGAGATGAGGAAAGCTCAATATACTGGATAGAGCAAAAATAAGGTGAGTCAATGAAAAATAATTAGACCTGCAAATGGAAACAGATCAATATATTCAGTTGTTCAGAACAAGGAGCATTTAGTAAATAAAAATATTTCTTCTTCTTCTCTTTCAATTTCATTCCTTAAGCCAGGCTTTTCAAAGATTAAAATCTTACTATCAGAGGAAGTAGTGATTGATAAGTTGACAGATAAGGACAGTCAATATTCAAAATTTGAAAAAAGTTTTTTTTAAATATATATATATATATATATATATATATATATATATATATATATATATATATATATACGTAAAGAATTTTACCTAAATGATAAGTGAGAATAATTTTCCTCTTCACTAATGTGATGGCCCTATATAGGAGCGTATATATTGTTAAATATTATTATCCATAAAAGCGATACACACCTTTCACTTTCATTAGCGAGGTTTGGCTCAGTGGTAAACAAATGTTCTATTTTTATTAACATCGTCTGGAAACAGCTCTAGACGATTTGGATACCATTGTGTGTACTTTTTGGGGAATATGATTTGAAAATAATTTATATATATATATTATAATATAATTATAATATAAACTGAAGTAATAAAATAAGGTGTCAATCAAATTTTATTAGAATTCAAATTGTGTATATAATTTTTATATATTTTCAAAGCTTAATTTTATTACCTGTAGTAGTATAACTGCGGTAATGGTCCTCTGAAGAGAAGAATTATCTTTGAAAACTCATGAGCTAAGGACTTAAGGATACATTGCCTGTAACTTTGAATTCTAATAAAATTTGATTGACACCTTATTTTATTACTTCATTTTATATTATAATATTAATGCTCTATCCAGTATATTGAGCTTCAGTTTTTATCCGGATGTTTCACTAATTATAAGATATTAGTTGACGCTTATATCTTTTGTTGGATTGCTACACACACATATATATATATATATATATATATATATATATATATATATATATATATATATATATATATATATATATATATATATGAGTTAAAATATATGTTTTAGCATATACTTTTCAATACTTTATGTTTACCAACATCTTCCAATTTAAGCTCAATTGTTCTCAACTAGTAACAACTAAGCATAGGCAAGCAAGATTCAATTAGAACGATATTTCTTCAAAGGAAAACAATAGAGAGATGTTTCATGGAAATACCCATCACCACTCATCAAGGCCCGCGGGCCACTCGAGTATAAGTGTTAATAAGAGGATTGAAAACGATGGATGAAATGGGCAGAATTTGATGATTTAAGACGACGACTCAACAAGTATTTAACATTGGACTTGACAATGACCATGTTGTAGTCAGCTTGGAAGCAGCCTCGCAGTATTGTGTTCCACAGATGAGAAGTTCTAGAAAACACTTTGTTCATGGAAGTTCTGTTTGATTTTGGGTACAACTTTGTTCATGGAAGTTCGGAAGGCGGAAACTCTAAACGTTAAAGTCAGTTTGGGCAAATAGGTTTCGGTTTTAGTGATCATCATATAAAAACGGGTTGTAACCGGTTTTGTAAAAATCGGTTTCGAGACTCAGCTTCAACGTTCCAAATTCTTTTAACAGAAACAATCTCCCATGGAGTCGTGCACTTGTTCTCAGTTGTTATACAAAGAATTGCATTTGCTCTTTTCGATTAGTTAGCCACGAGAAGGTCAAGCTGTGTAAGCAACCCACGTCGCTCAGATCGACCACCAACCACCTCTCTTGGCATGCAAACGAAACCCGCCTTTAGCCTTAGGCTATCAACGTCGGCACGTAGACTTCACTATCCAAAATGGCGACACGTTAGCACGTGGACATACTTTCCTAAGATTTCGGCACAGACTTGCTTCCAATTAATAACAATATGAAACCTGTCATCCTTAAAAGCTAATTCCTATCTACGTACGTACGGATTTTTGAATAACATTCTCCTATTATGAACTCTCAATACCATTTTCATCGTCCAGACTTATAATAACCTTATGGGCGAATGAAGAAAATGGGAATATATACGGGCGTGCATGCATATTAAATATAAATGGAAAATAATGAAATATTGTGGAATATTATGGTCACCGGCTAGCAAGTGCTAACTTAACATACACAGATTTTTGTGAATGAAAAATCAAGGAAAAGATTATTAGATAACAAAACATTTATATAACTATAAGTTTACATGAATATAAAAGTAATTTTGAGCGAAGAAATATTCATTTGGTAAAGTTTATACACTCGCGTTTTTGGTAGGAAAATGGGGTATCTTTTACAATACTCAGCAGAGTAAAAACGTTCAAAAAACAAATATACAACAAATAAAAGTAACTGTAGGCGATAAAAGTTATTTTCAAACTTACCTGTGGCATTTGTTTGTATTTTTAACCCGTTCGAAGTGCTATTTATTAGAAATTACATTATTCGTCACACCACATCGCACAATTCCAAGATGGCGGCAGTAGGGGGGGGGGTATGTAACGAGAACGAGGATTGGCGGCCATTTGCTTTTTGCAAATTC
This sequence comes from Sepiola atlantica, assembly GCA_963556195.1. Taxonomy (NCBI): domain Eukaryota; kingdom Metazoa; phylum Mollusca; class Cephalopoda; order Sepiida; family Sepiolidae; genus Sepiola; species Sepiola atlantica. Next base: position 77,353,022 of record OY744531.1, on the reverse strand, counting down.
TGTGCACAAAAAAAAACAGAATTTTTTTTTCTAATAAAACCCGATTTATACTACGTAAAAATAAAAACAAATTTCATAGGTAAGTAGGAAAATACCTATTCTCGACGTAGGTCACCATCACTTGTTGTATATTTATTTTTTTACCCCGTTCTCGTTCGGTTTTTGGACCCCGTCCGCGACTCTGCTGAGTATTGTAAAAGATACCCGAACAATGTTACGTGAATAAGAAGACACGAGGACTAAAGATGTGTATGTTTATGTATACTTGTTAGTGTGAATATGCGTGTGTGAGTAATATGCATTGTGTAAGTATGCGTAGGTTTACCTTGTTCTGTTAGTGCGTGTGGGTGGGTGAGTAGCAATTTGTTTCTGTTTGCCTGACCTCTTGTCAGTGCGTCTGGATATGTGTGCGAGAGGATGGAGCTTGTACGTGAGTTTTGAAGTGTTTCTTCCCCCCTCCCCAAAGGCGCGGGAGGGAGTTCTTAGTCCTTTCAAAGTGCGCAGGTTGAACTCTGATTTTGTTGACCAGGTCAGTTTTATAAACTTTGTTAATTTCACATAGGCTTGCTAGATTTGGGGTTTAAAACGTTCCTGTGTTTTTGAAAGTGAAGAGGAGAGTGTATCCCAACGAACCAGAGAAAGAAAAGGGTAGCTATTCAAGCCATTCGCTTTTTGGCGTTCGCTCGAATCGCATCTCGATCCACCACAACATCTCTATTATTAACACATTTTTTATCGCACGTTTAATGAAGATGACCAATAAAAGTTAATATAACATGCTAGAATAGGATTTTGTCTTAAATGTTACATTTTATACGGTTTTATAAAATCAGTTTCGAGCCCTGGTTTCAACGTTCACAATTCTGCGTTTATCTGGACTCAAGCCAATCGGATTGATCGATTGGATCATTCTTTGTATTTGTTTATTTGTTTTGGATGACTGTCAGTTTGTTGCTGTGCCGGTACGAGAAATCACGTTGACACCGGACACTCCGAGCGTAACCGGATATCGGCTACGTATTTTTGTTTCGTCACCTAAGCGCCAACGTTTCCGAAGAAGACTTGCTCGAATTTCTCACCGGCGTCAGTTACACCATTCACACACTAGAGACTAGAGACGGGTAATACCATACCTGTCAAGTTTTAATGACGAAAACAAATAAGATGTACCTGGCAAGAATAAAAAGGGGGTAACACCATTCATCCCTTAAAAAGGGGATTACAACTTTCTCCCTAACCCTCTCCTCAAACACCTAAGTTTAAACATTTTAGTAAAATCCATTAAAATAATGAGTTCTTGGTAAACGTTACTATTGGCGACATAAATTATTTTAAAGGAAATACATTTTAGAAATTAGTCAGAAACAATTTATTTTGGTTTATTTGTTAATTTGTGACATATTTGTGTTTAAAAAGATACTTTTTTTATATACGCATTTTTTTTTTAAGTAAAGTGGTTGGCCATAGTTGAGGGCGTCCGAAGGCTCCCTTTTCACTAGATAGTAGATCGAGGTGGAAGGGAGAGTGTAAGGTGATGATTAGAGGATGAAAGGGGTTATCCTTTTATCTTCTCGTAAAGAAACGGAACAACGAAAAGTATTTCTGTAACTATAACAAAAAGGGGTTTTATTAACTCAAGGTTACCTATACCGTTTGGTATAGGTAGAAGAGAGTGAGACGGTGTCCGTCTGAGGAAAAGGAGTTCTTAGGGCCCTCCGTGGATTTCTTCATGTGAAGATCGTAGTAGTCGTCGAGTGAGGCGACGGCGGCAGGAGAGAGAGTGTTTCCTCGTTCCTCGCCGGTGCTCTCTGCGATGTGTCCAAGCAGGGGCCAGGAGGTCGTCTCATCTTTTTCTTCGAACCCTAAGGGGACATAAATAGCCCCTTAGGGAACTAACGATATTACTGCGCCCTGTGATTTGATTGGACAAGCCAGCTGACAGGGACAGTGATTACGTATTCAAAAGTAGTCCCTATTGGTGACTGCTACAAGGGCGCCCCTCTTTTACTATGATAACTCCACCTACCCTTGATCCTCACCTTATAATGCTGAGTGGCATCAAGTACGATTTTTTAAAGTATTTGGCATGACTCGACCGAGGATTGAACCCTGGTCTCCCGGCACATTAGCGAACACTCTTAACATCATGTCAAATGGGCCGGTAAGTAAGTAACCATCTTTTTTAGTCATTTGTTTACTTCCTGTGAATAAAAGAGATGGCTACTTTACTCAGAACCGATATTTGCGATAACTTAAAATGCTTAAATCTTATATTAAATATTATTATTTTTTACGCAAATATGTCAGAAATGACTAGCTGAACCAAAGTATTTTTTTTAGAACAATTTTAAAATGCTTAAATCTTATATTAAATTTTTTTACGCAGATATGTCAGAAATGACTAGTTAAACTAAAGTAAAAAAATTAAGACAATTTTTAACAGTATTTTCTTTTAAAATAATTTATGCTGTCAAAAGTACGTTTACCGAGTTGTTAAGTACCGTTGTTTTATTATGGCCACTATAAAAATGTCAACATGTTATAAACTTTTTGGTTGGCCTTACTAATTAAAAAAAAACAAAAAAACTTTTAAATAAAAATCCTGTAACAAAATGGAAATTAACCACAAACACTTGCTTATAATACATTTTTCTTGTCGTTTCAGTGTTTCTCCCTTTATCCATGTTCTACTCCAAGCATTTATTTATCTTTCTCCCACAAGGTAAGATGTGACCCAAGGTCGGGAAAGTGGGATTTGAAAAGACAGCGCCCGAGAAGGTAAGCACTTTGGCCTACAAAAAATGCCTGGGCAGCCCCGTCGGCATTCCCCGGTAGGGGCGCCTCGGGCAGTAAGCTATAAACTTACAGCTCCCCAAAGAGGGGAGGCAAAGCCTGGGAGGGTTGACCTCCTAGAACTGCACAGGACAGACCCACAGACCGGCGCAAATCAAGCCCCGAAGGCCAAGACGATGGGGTGCAGTATCCATCGGAACAGATACTACACTTTGTTCCTGGCCAAAAGGCCGAGAAAGACTACTACTAGCAATTACAAATAAAACAAAGAAACAACAGGAAAAGATAATGTATGCAAAAAAACATTTATTCCTCGCAAACACAACAAGGTTCGCTTTGAGATTGTGTCCATAAAAAATGTGTACATAAGTTTTAATGCGTACAATAAAGAAAAGGATGTGTACAAATGTGCAGGGGGGAGGGGGGAACCACTCCTGGTTTCCTTCCACGTTATTGGTGTCTGTCATTTGTGCCATAGTCGCCACGCGAGAAAATGCGGATTGCTATTTGCCCATAGCTAGGTATGATGTACAGCGCCTGGTATTTCTAAATGGTCACCCATCTACTACTGACCAGGCTCAACGTCACTTAACTTCAGTTATCTAACGAGAACCGGTGTGTCAAAATCATTATTATTATATATATATTAATCTTATGTATATATACTAGAAGAATACCCGTCCCTAAACTGGTAAAATGAATTCGCAGAACCCCACCACTTTTACGTCCCCTTATGAAGATTAAAATGGAGATATAATGATACTAAACCTTATGTCTAGAATCCTTATTCTAATTTTGACCAAAATCCATTACATGATTTTTATTCTAGAAAATGTCTAAAATGTAAGGCTTAAGCTTAGGGGCCTTAGGAAGGAATTACAATTCAGGGGATCTTGCTTAATTAGTATATAATGACTATGGATCAAATTCAATGCATATCTGAAATATTTGAATTTTCGAATCAGATGTTGTATCCATATTATGCATTCTAAAAACACTTTAAAATACTCTAAACTAACTGAGATTTGGGGAATATTTATTAATTGATGTCTAATACCTATTGTTCAAATTTCACAAAACTAGAGGTATCTGGATTTTCATTAAGGGCTTTCACACCCTTTTTACCACTTTGAATAAAACTTCATTAAACTAAATATAGCCAACATTACCAACACTTACGCTTAGCAAATGTGTTCCAAAATTCACAATGAGCGATCAATTAGTTTAGGAGTTAATCCTGTACATACAAATACATAAGCATATACACATACTTAACTTTATATAAGTACTAGAAGAATAACCGTCCAGGACGGGTAAAATTAATGCCAGGAATAGAACAGAACTTTTATGTCCTCTTATGAAAAGTAAAATCAAGATATAATGATGCTAAACCTTATGTCTAGAATCCTTATTCTAATTTTGATCAAAATTTATTACATGATTTTTATTCTAGAAAATGTCTAAAATTTAAGGCTTAAACTTAAGAGGTCATAAGAAGAAATTGAAATTTAGGGAATATTGCTTAATTGGTGTCTAATGGCTATGGATTAAATTTAATGCAAATCTGAAATATTTTAATTTTCAAATGGGTGGTTTTGCCAATAAAATGATTCAAAGAAACTGAAATTTGGGGAATACTTTGTAATTTATGCCTGATACCTTTTTGATAACATTTCACAAAAAGTCGGAGGTGTCTGAGGTTTTACGAAGGGTTTCCACCTTCTCTTTGAATTAAACTAAATTAAACTAAATATAGCTCAATTTACCAACTTTTAGGTTTAGCAGCTGTGTTCCAAAATCCATAATGATCGGTTAATTAGTTTATGAGGGAATCCCATACGAAGAAATATATAAATATATACACATACCTAACTTTAGATATCCATATCTATATCTATATATATATCTATATATATATATATATATATATATATATATATAATTATTTTTATTTATACAGACATGTACAAAAAGCCGCTACATTGGCATGTCAATGTTGTAGATAATTAGTTATTCGAAACTAATAAACACCTGATCTTTCACTTAGATGTTCATATTGCAAAAGAATGAAAATAAAGGGAAAAGAAAGGAAATAAATTAATTTGAAACCGGAAAGTCAAATTTTAAATAATTTTTTTTTAAAAACCTTTGTAACTTTTAGTTGAAGAGTTTAAAAAAAAAAAGTTGGTCTATTTATAGCATTGGTCTCGTATTTTTCAAGGTGTTCGATTGTAAGGTTAGAGGGGGGAGTGGGGTGGTTGCTAGGTCGGATCTTACCGTTTGAACGAAGTGGTGATAGGGAGGTCGGCGAACATGAAGAAAAAAAAGAAAGGAAGAAAGAAAGAGAGAAAGAGGGAAGCCTAATTTTTAATATTCAATATTTAGGTCTGTCTGGTTTTGGGAGAGGGGGAAGAACGTCTGTTTGGTAATAGAAGATGTTTGAGTTAATTTTTTATTTTTTATTTAAGTCTAATTAGAGATAAATTTAGTTGACATTATAATTCAAGTCAAATTTGGTAATGATTACAAGTAAATGGCATTAATAATATTAACACTAACCCTAACCCTAAATGGCATTAATAATATTAACACTAACCCTAACCCTAAATGGCATTAATAATATTAACACTAACCCTAACCCTAAATGGCATTAATAATATTAACACTAACCCTAACCCTAAATGGCATTAATAATATTAACACTAACCATGTGACTTTCCGGTTTCGAATTTAGATCTTTCCTTTCTTTTTCCTTTCTTTTCATTCTTTTGCAATATGAACATCTAAGTGAAAGATCAGACGTTTCCGCATGATGAGATATTAGTTTCTAATAAGTAATGATCGATAACATCGACATGGCAGTGTAGCGGCTTTTTTTACAAGTCTGTATAAATAAAAACAACTATATAAATAGCTCTATTTACTATTATATAAGCCCGGTTGAAATTCTTTAGATTTTTATTCTGTGGATGTTTACTTTACCTGGATTACTAATTACTAATATATATATATATATATATATATATATATATATATATATATATATATATATATATATATATATCTTCACTGGACTATTTGTAAAAAGTTGAATATCCAGTGTAGCAGCAAGTCCTGGGAGCATATACCAGAAAGAACAGTTGGAAATAATTTATACACCATCCACTATGACTATGCAATTCCTACAGCTACATATCTAGAAAACGGAGCTGTTAAACCTGACATCGTAATATGGGACAAAAGGGAGAAAGTAGCAACCCTAGTTGAAGTCAGTGTCCCTAATGATGCAGGATTAAACAGAGCTGAAAGGGAAAAGATTACGAAATACCAAGGTCTTAGGTACGACATTAAAAGAAACTGGAATCTTAGGAAAATCTCTATCATCCCAGTAATTATAGGAGCAACAGGACTAATGAAAAAGTATTTCAAAAGCTATCTGGCGAGTATACCCGGTGAACCGAGTGCAAGAGAAATACAAACAATTGCAAGGGGACGGTTAGAATCTTAAAAAGATCTCTAGGCTGGAGTGTCTGAAATAGCCGGTGAATGTCTTGCATCCAGTAGGATGCCCCATCTCCAGCAAAAACGGAAAGATAAAAAGAAAAAAGGAAAAAAGAAATATATATATTGTCGCTCCTCGTAAAACAAGTAGAGCACTCTAAATGGTAGTACAAACACAGCATGACGTCACTTGCTTTATATGCATCATTCCTTCTTTAATAGAAGTAGAATGCCTCGACATCAAGCCGCTTTTATATGTGTTAAATTATCATTGTTTATCGGCTATTCAAATAGTGGGCGCGCGGTTAACGACGTTGGATGTAAGTTGAAAAATACTTGTAATTCAGGGTTTCGAATCGTACGACCGGTAGTGAATAGTCATATCCCTATGCTGATGAGTCCTGATTGAAAAGGGACGAAACGTATACGAACATAGATAATAAACAACAACAAATATTTTATATATATATATATATATATATATATACTTGTAGAATAATAGTAAGCAATAAATATAGAAATATATATCTTATATCTAAATGAATAAATGCGAAAGTTTGGTCCTTTTCTCGCATTAACGTTAAAGTGAAAACAGTCTATTTCCAGCTTAATTCAACTTCACCCAATAGACGCGCCACATGGCTTATATATTACTTATCTATATGCGAATTTATTCGCAACGTTAACTAATTTGTATATTGGTTTTAAAAATGGACATTTTATTAATTTTTTTTTTTTTTTTATTGTTTTTTAATTCGGTTTTTTTATTTTTATTTTAATACAACAAATAGTTCTGTTTCGCAATATTGTTTTATTTCCTGGACAAATATTTAGCATTTGTGTTCTAACTGTACTTTTCTAGCTTGATTTTCAAAAGTTGCGATCTTGAGTTGAAAAAGAAATCAATTTGCCTTTTCATTTACAATTCAGAATTTCACAACCAACAAGTAAAAGGGGCAATTGATTTTTTTTCTTTCTTTTCCTTTCTTTACGGTCAAATTTAAAAGATAAATAAATTTGTATCGAAATTACTAAAATATTAATGTTTATCTATCTATATGAATAAACGAGAAAGATTTTGTTTCGCGTTTACAATAGTTATGCATGAAATGTTTATTATTTTACATTAATGTTTCAAGTATTTCAAGTAGCAAACCTTGCGAAGCGATAGCGAGCCGACAAAGCCAGCTATTTATATGCATATAAATTTAGGTATGTATATATATATATATATATATATATATATATATATATATATATATATATATATATATATATATATATATATATATATTTTATATTCGAAAGCTCAGTTTAAGATAAATAAATGTTATTTATTTATTTTCTACAAATTACATTGTTATGGTTTTTCAAAAAAAATGTTTATACCTTTACGAAACAATGGTTTATAATAATGTGTCTACTCCTATCTACGTATTCAAAAATGGCTTAACCGCGCCCAAGACACGGATTTTCTTCCTCAAAGTCAATAAACACCAGACTATGAAACGAAAGAAAAAAAAAAGAAAAAAACTCTCTGACGAGGAATATTTTATATTCGAAAGCTCAGTTTAAGATAAATAAATGTTATTTATTTATTTTCTACAAATTACATTGTTATGGTTTTTCAAAAAAAATGTTTATACCTTTACGAAACAATGGTTTATAATAATGTGTCTACTCCTATCTACGTATTCAAAAATGGCTTAACCGCGCCCAAGACACGGATTTTCTTCCTCAAAGTCAATAAACACCAGACTATGAAACGAAAGAAAAAAAAAAGAAAAAAACTCTCTGACGAGGAATATTTTATATTCGAAAGCTCAGTTTAAGATAAATAAATGTTATTTATTTATTTTCTACAAATTACATTGTTATGGTTTTTCAAAAAAAATGTTTATATATATATATATTAAAATAAACATAGTTTGAGTATCCGACAACTGTTTCAGAACCTCTTCGGTTCCTTTTCAGAGATATACTTCAAGATCCAGAGTATATCCCTGAAAAGGAACCGAGGAGGTTCTGAAACAATTGTCGGGTACTAAAACTATGTTTATTTTAATATAAAAAAGCTCTGATATATATCGAACACTTTTGAAACGTATTGGTTTTGTTCATTTCGTTAATATTTGAACTGAATTAATTATATATATATATATATATATATATATATATATATATATATATATATATATTATGGACAGGACAATCTCCAAAACTAATGAACGAATCATTATGAACTTTTGAATATATATTCTTGGCAACACGGTAAGTAACATGGACACATTATTTTTTTTTTTTGTAAACTTTACCATTTAGTGGGTGCATTGACTCAACCATTTAGTGGGTGCATTGACTCAACCATTTAGTGGGTGCATTGACTCAACCTATTAGTGGGTGCATTGACTCAACCATTTAGTGGGTGCATTGACTCAACCATTTAGTGGGTGCATTGACTCAACCATTTAGTGGGTGCATTGACTCAAACTCGCACTCGTCCCCAAAATACTTTTAAAATTTACTTTTATTGAGCAAATCTCTGACAAAATTGACAAGATCCTGTCTGTTCACTTTTTTGCTAGCATTCATATTTGTGATGACTTTAATGTTCACACTGTTGAGTGACTAGCCTACTAAAACAAGACTGATGATGAAAGGAAGTTTTGTCACGACGTCTCACTTGTACATGAACCTACTCAAATTATTGTCAACCAACATGTGTACTCGATGCTGATGGAAATTTCAAAAGCCTTCTTGATCTTTTTCCGACAATTTTCCCTGAACAGTTCACATCTACTGCCCTGTCTCGTCTGGTATCCTCCGACTATTTCAGTTGTTTCAGTTAAGA
>OY744531.1:77306377-77336377 GCA_963556195.1 Sepiola atlantica | reverse complement strand
AGCATTTAAAATTATCAGCACTAAGTTCGGATAATTTAAAGTCGTCGCGGTGCTTATTTACTACTGATGCGAATGTGGAATAATCTTCGTCGTATTTTTTACCAGGCTTAAACACTTCCAGCGTTTGTGAAATAACGAAGTCTTTGGGCTGAACAGCTTCGTTAAAAGTTTGACGGATTCCGCAAAAGTCAAATCGCTAGTCTTTCGAGGTAAAATGAAATCCATAAACTTAGTATGTTCGGTGGTGCTTAATTTCCTAAGTAACAGGCGAACCTTTTTGAATCTTCCAAATTTTCGTAATCAATTTTATATAAGTCTTCATATCTTCTAAAATACGAAACAAAAGTTTTCTCCTCATCAGGAGAATATGTGAATTTGTAGATCGCACTCCACACGGCATTCTACGAAAAATCATTATCGTTTTCGTTACTTTGGCCTCTACGCGATATTGTTTGCATTAATATCTCAATCTTTTCGTCAGCTTCTTTCTTTTGCTCTATAAGCTTTTCATTTTGTTCTAGAAGAAGCATTTGAAATCTTTCTTCAGTTTTCTGTAGTCTCTCGTCTGCCTCTTTATTATGTTCAAGTTGCTGTTGCATTTGAAATGTTACTAATTCTTCAATCATCGCTTTAAATTCCATATTAAAGTAAATGTTTCCTTTCGGGTACGGCTTGTTACAAAAACGTTATTTTCTTAAGATTATGCTTGCTAGACGTAATCTTAGTTGTAAAAGGGTATAAACCCTTTTTTCTCGATAAAAAAGAAAATCGCTTTTTTAGTACGCTTTTACGCGTAATGCGTAGCCGTAGAATTTGCGATCGGCACTTTAGTCAGAGAAAAAATATGGTTTCATTTTTTTTTCTTTCGGCAGTAGTTACTTTCTCTCTTTTGGAGAGAAAAAAAATTATGTATTCCCTTATTGTTAAATATTACAACAGTGTCGGAATAGCAATTAAAACAAAAATCATTGACCTCACGTTAATTTTTCTTTATGTTGTAGTCAAATTTTCAATTTTATGGTAGATGATCTAAGTAAAAAAAACTTACACATGCTCATCACTGCGAGGCAAACAATTGCTGCATGTATCACTATTAGAGAAAATGATCTGGGCTATCTTCGTGAGAATATCTAGGTGATTCATAAGTTGGAAAAAAATAGTTTACAGGACTTTTGATATGGCATTCGCGGAAACAAATATTACTAGACTAAAAATAGACATTATAAAATTAACTAGAAGAACATTAATTAAAAATAAAATAAAAAATAAATAAATAAAAAATGGTACCAACCTAGGCTGACACCACACAAAATATTTGCATAGGGTCAAGGAGGATGAGAAAACCGAGGAGGGACAGCACAAACCAAACCTCCACTGGAAGTGCAGAGACTGCTGGGACCTTGGGAAGGCTTATTGCCACACAAATCCCAGAGAAGACCAATGGTCCTTACCAGCGAGAAATCAATGGTAAACGGCTGTTGTGATACTGCAAATTTATTTGTGGTGGCTATCGAAAAGAGGTGGAGAATACTAGAAATCTGGGAAGACTTGTTGTCACTCAGACTCCAGGGAATACCACCGGTTGTCGGTGAGCAATCACTGATGACCTGTGTGAGAACTCCTAGTGAGTACATAATAATGTTAAGGTACAGCTTGAATGTCTAAAGTCAAGGGAATTGACTTGATGTTCAAAAAAGAAAAATCCAACTAAAAACATCCAAAAGTTGAGACTACTATGAAATAATAATAATAATAATAATAATAATAATAATAATAATAATAATAATAATAATAATAATAATAATAATAATAATAATAATAATAATAATAATAATAATAATAATAATGTATTTGCTTGAGGACAGATTTAAACGTACACATAAATAACTCTTATCAACAGATCATGATGTCTTTTTACTGAAAAAATGAAAAAAGAATAAATATATTGTTTTGTAATTTTATGCATTAAATTCTCCTTCTGCTATATTAATAATCCCGGGCAACGCCGAGTCGGGACAACTAGTATATTCCTTAAAAAAATAAATTCAATGCGATTTACATGCGTGTACAGCTCTGTGCACGTGTCTTTTATTTACATCCTTCTCACAAGCGTCTTATTCAATTACGATGCTAAGAAAAATCTAAAACGTCATTCAGTCGTTTATTAGGATTTGGAAGGAGAGAAAAAATGCTGAATCATTGTGACAGTCTCTATTTTCATGGATCGCAGACGCCGTATTTATTTCTCTTTATGTTTTCCTTGTGTTTTTTTTTCGGCAGAGACGTCAGCATATTTTGAATTTATAAACGGTATGTCAGCCAATGTGTAATGAAGTGAAACACACAGCCTTGCGTGGGATAGATAAAAGCTGTTGACAGGAAAATATCTAATCTCTCGAAGGGTGATATAGAACACCATATACTACGCCATTAGGATTTTAAAAAAAGGAGCAGGTTTTAAAAGGAAAGCAAAAGAAAGAAAGAAAACAAAAACAAAACTAGTGTTGTGCAAGATCTAAAAGGTTATCGGCTGCGGTTTTACATATATATATTAATTGATTGATTGATTGATTGATTGATTGATTGATTGATTGGTTGGTTGGTTGAATTCCAATGACCAAGATAAAACGTCAGTTTACAATCATAAGTTTTTTATCTATTTTCATTTGGGGTGGGGGGCGAATACTTACGATAAAAATATTAGCAAAAAAAAAAAATAAGATTATGATTATAGACTGACGTGTTATCTTGGTCATTGGAATTCAACCAATCAATATATATGCTCTGAAGTCGGAAACAATTTGGTTGATATAATAAGGGATATATACAATAAAAATATATATTCTTTATATAAACCCAGAAATATATATATATATATATATATATATATATATATATATGTATATATATATATATAATTAGTATGAAACATATATAAATGTTTATATATTTTTGTTTATTTCTTAGTGTTTTTCTTTTTTCAATTTCTATATATACAGGGTGTCTCAAAAAAATGTACTCACTCGTAGAATGACGAGAAAACTTTTATTTATGAACATAGAGTGAAATGAAATAGCATCGAATACATGAGACAGATGTAATTGAAGAATCATGTTCACAAATGTTCAAACTGATGACCATTATTGTTCAAACAAAGCTGATAACGCGCACCAAGGTAAATAAAGGTTTTCTCGTCATTCTAAGAGTGAGTACATTTTTTTGAGACACCCTATATATATATGTGTGTGTGTGTGTGTGTGTGTGTGTGTGTGTGTGTGTGTGTGTGTGTGTGTGTGTGTGTGTGTGTGTGTGTGTTATATTATGACTGGCCCTGTATTTTAAAATGTGTAGATCCACTAGTATGAATTGTGAAGGAAATAGGATTAAGAACAATTTGAGTGCATTGTGATTTTGGGACAAACAAACCATGATACACGGTGACTCATTTTATAAGTCAAAACAAATTTAAGGTATGTTTTGACCGATAGGAAATGCTCAGATCAAAAGGTCAGAGACAAAGGCGATCTGAGTGTGTTATGACATTCGCTCGAGGAGCCGGGAAGGGCTCGGACGTCACAGATCCTGTATATGAGAAATTAGTTTTTCAGTTAGTTCCCGATCTTCGAAGCGACAGGATCGAGAGTCTCAGCCATGTAACTTTGTGTGAAAGTTGGGTTAAGAGTTAACTATGGAAGCGGTCATGAACATACGTCGATATACTGAGCTCTGCAATGTACAGAGGCGGGTGACCTCGCCAGACATGGGCTAAGAAATTAGCTAACTGCGTCCAGCGTCCCACAGTATGAATAAAGATAAGATCTGAATGAAGAACCGACGAATGAGAATCCTCCACTGGAATGATGTGTGAAATAAAATGATGAAATCTCTATCTGAAAAATCGTCTCCGAATGTCCTTGTCTTCGTGCTTGAAAACAAAATCTGACACATAAAACAGGTACTTCACGACGATCACGAGCCAATAACGAAGTGGGTGTGCCGGCAGAGTCCATGACCAACAGCGACGAACATGTAAGGTAATTTTCTTAGTACATTGTCAAAAGATACTTAAGAGACTATATTTAAATTGTTATGTTAGAAATGCTATGTTTGAAAATGAACCGACAGTTTAGAGACTTAAAAGTACCATTAAAATCGTCTTAATGAAACTGTGTTTAAAAGTGACTCTTAAAGATGTGTTAAAACGACTCTCTTAAAAATGTGTTTAAAATGTTTGTTTAAAAATGTTTTACAGAAAATGTTTTACAAAAGTATTCAGAAAAAGATTGTAACCACTATTAATCCTCTCATAGACTTTTCGCATTGTTTTCGACCCGGAGAGGATGTAATTCGAACCGTTTGAGTGGTTTCGGAGAACTGCCTCAGTCGGGCAGGATTAGTGAAATTAGTAATTATTAAGTTCCCCCCTTTTTACTGCCACCCATTTGAGTGGTTATGTAACATATATATATATATATATATATATATATATATATATATATATATATATATATATATATATATATATATATATGCAGAGCTCTGTGTGAACAAATGGAGCACTCTTGACAATTGACAGTGTTTATTCTGCTTACTCACGGCGAGTGGCCCATAGTCGAATGGATAGGAGCGCTGACTGCTATCAGACGGTCGAGTTTTGATCCCGGCTCAAAGCATTTGCCAGTCTAGCCACAGTGAAGAGCTTTGATACAGCGAAACAGTCTGTTTGTGGATGATTATATATATATATATATATATAGAGAGAGAGAGAGAGAGAGAGAGAGAGGGGGGAGAGAGAAAGAGAGAGAGGGAGGGAAAGAAGAAAAATATATAACGAATTTTATATAGATAAAGTTCAATTCATATAAGAAAAATCGTTTATGATCAAGTATGCGAATCAGTTCCAAACAACTGTGTGAAAGCTCTATAATTAATATATAGTAAATAGAGCTTAATAAAAAAAATTTCAAACATTTATAATAGCATTTTAATCAAATTTCGGAATGAAAAACATCCAAAGACATGAATTTTATGTACGCTTCCAAATGATTTTAATAGTAAACATGGATGAGTCGACAATTAATTCAAAATTTCCCATCATCAGAAAATTATACCTAAATTTCAGCAAGTCCATCATAGGGATACAATGAAAAATATCTCATGGAATAACAGAATTAGTATTATAACTAGAATTAGAAAACGCAATTGTAAGTTCAAGATTTAAGAAATCTAAATCACACACACACACATATATATATATATATATATATATATATATATATATATATATATATATATATATATATATATATATATAATAAGGAGAATATTTTTTTTAATATTTTGAAAACCTGGACAACGCAAATTATTTGGTTTTAAAATAAATTATTTATTTACCTTAAAAACTTCTTTTTCTTTAAACTTGAGTACTTTCGATGATAAACATCTTTGTCAGAAGTATAAGCATATTTTTTCTTCTCTTCTTTTTTCGTATAATCCTACCCGACTGAGACATATCTATCGCAGTCAAGTTGAAATTCGTCTTGATGTTATCGACGATAAATGTTGATATGCCGTTGTGTGTAGCACGCGGTTACGTGAATAAGGTAGTTTGAAAAGTCACACATTGAAAACGTTGCTGGAATGGCAATAATAAGGAGAATATTGTTTTAAAATATTTTGAAAACCTGGACAACGCAAATTATTTGTTTTTTAAAATAAATTATTTATTTACCTTAAAAACTTCTTTTTTTTAACTTCAGTACTTTCGATGATAAATTTCAACTTGACTGCGATAGATAGATTAATGTGTGACTTTTCAAACTATATATATATATATATATATATATATATATATATCATGTTATTGATGAACACGTATTTCGCTGTATCTACAGCTCTTTGGCGTGACTGACTATGGAAAAATTCGAACCCGCAATCACATTGTCCATAGTCCGAGATGTTGCGGCTGAGCTACAAAGACTTGCCTGAAATATGTACGATTCACTTCGTAATTGATTGCGAATTAACGCCCTTACATGCATTAGAATGCAGTACGTCGCCTCATTTTTGGACGTATGTGTTTCGCTATATCTACAGATCCTCAGCGTGGCTGACTTAGATAAGACAGCTTTCATAAGCTGTCATTATCGCCAACAAACAACAACAAATATAGCTAAACATTTAAGCGATAAAAGTCGTACATGTTTCAGGTAAGTCTTCGTAGATCAGCGGTAACATCTCAGACTAGACAGTGTTGTTTTGAGCTCGAAGATACAGCGAAACATGTGTACTTAATAAATACATCGGTAACACCATTTAACACATTTTTAGACAATAATTATTTCGGACAGAGGGCAGCCCTTATCAAATGGATTTTTTTTAATTCACAAGGAACACTGAATATATACATCGCATAAAATTTTAAATCTCGCCTTTCACGGATAGAGGGCGTTGGTGTGCGGAGGGGTACATAAGTTAAGGATGATAGCCAGGCATTCAAAATGAAGACGAACTTAACGTTATCAACAGGAAAAACACCTCGATTCAAAGACATGGGAACGAGGATAGAAAAAGTTCACAATGAGCCTTTGACAGAGGTAACGACAAGTCAAAATACATGAAAAAATTATGAAAAAAGCAAACATGAGGTATTATGACAAAAATTCAGCAAGAAATACAAACTTAATTCCAAAAGCTTAACACGATGCTTTTAGCTTTCTTTCACAGTTGAAGTTCAACTGAGTAAGACTTCATCCCGCCTTCTGCAAAGCAATCGCCTCGATGGAAGAAATCCCAGGCAAATAAACACGAAGAAAAATCGATTGGCAAATTATTAACTATAAGAATCGAAATAAAGAATGAAAATAAGCCTCCCTCCACCCCCCACCCCCACCCCCCAAAAAAGACCCATATTCAAAATACAGCTAATACAAACCTACTCATTGGTTAAAAGAAAATTCAATACAAAATTGCAATTACGCAGAAAACATATATAAACTAAAATAAGAATAAAGAATTCTTAAAAATTAAAAATATTCCTAGTGGAATTAGGTTCTATATTTATCTATATTTTGCTATTTAAATTTAATTCCTAGATATTCTTCTTTAGAAAATCTATTACTTAAATTGTAGAAATTGTATAAAGAAAATCACTCGCTCGGATCAGTGTATTATTCCAGCATAAAAAAGCGGCAAGGGAGACAACTTCTATTTTTTAAAAAACGAGAGTTACTTCCCTTAGACCATTTTTTTTTAGTACTTTGTAGAAAATAAATTAAAATTAGATACTAATTAAAGGTAATAAAATGTAAAAGCGAGAATACATAACAATAAAAATAAAAAAAATAAAAAAAGTATTTTATTTACCTCCTCTCCAGGAGGTTAGACACAAGTACATGTGTGGGTTTTGATGAAAGTTTTTTTTCTGTCGAACGAACTGGATTCGAACCCGGCACACCCAGGTCCTCAGTCCATGTCGTTAACCACTTAGCCCCCCCCCCCCCACTATAAAGTATGACTATCGACTAATGAATTTAAAATCTCCAAATTAAAAGTTCGTGTTCTGTGCATTCTCCCTGCCAAACAAACCCCTGTAGGCAACTTTACTTCTAATTACCTATTACCATATAATAATAATAATTTAAGCCCTCCGTTCAGTCTAGAGAGACTATGGATACCCCTATAAGGGGCTGGCTGCGCGTGTAATTATGAAGCAAGGGTTGCGCAATCCCTAACAACACCTCTCCTGAGTCGGCATTACTTGATTCCAATGGCAAGCAGTTCAAGACGACTGGAAACAATGCCGAGATAAACAGAGAGCACATACAGCACCTGGTAGTCCCAAATGGTCACCCATTTAATACTGGCCAGGCTCGACGTCGCTTAATAATAATAATAATTGTGACGTAATCCCCAAATTAGATTTTTAATTTTAATATATAGCCAGTAGACAATTTAAAATATCGAGCGAAGATGTATTCTTTTCCTTTGAAAACTTAGTTTGTTCGTCACCATCTCTGTATAGGTCAGCTGTACTCCGCGACCTGGATCTCCTACCCCAACCTGACATCCGACCCAACACCAACAGCTGAAAGGATAAAAAAAAAAGAAAGAAGAAAGGAAGAGGAAGAAAAAAGATGGTACTGTTTTGGTGTAGAGGAAGCGAAATTCGTCGCTCCAGACCACAACATATGAAACGTTAACAACCAAAAGAGAAAAAAACTTCGAAGAAGTATTTGCGCAAAGTTTCTGCACCTTGCAAACCGTTGAATTGTCTGATACTGTAATGGACACTAACAAGGAAAACGCCTTGAATACACCTCATGGAATGCCAATGGCGTCTTAAAAGATAGCCAATCGACGAAGCAATGAAGAATTACTTGGACTCCTTCATCGCCACCACAACTTTATATATGATTCAAAGATTTTATTCTCATGAACTCTGAAGGTGCATCAGTAATTTGTAAGTCAGTCTCTTTCTTTCTTTTTCAAGCTGGGTTTTCTTTTGCATTTTATATATATATATATATATATATATATATATATATATATATATATATATATATATATATATATATATATAAGTGTGGGGTTGTCGTTCAAATTTCAAAGTATTGCAGGGTAAGTTAATAAAATTGAAATATAAGCCAAATTAGCAATACAAGATTAATTAATTTTTTTTTTTTTACATTAATCCTATCGATTACGGAATAAAATTCCTTCTTCAGGGGTGACCAGTATTGAGTCATTTTTTTTTTCTCATCAAAAAACAAGAATAAAGAAACTTTATATATATATATATATATATATATATATATATATATATATATATATATATATATATATATATATATATATATATATATTCGCTCGGTCTAGTGAAGTATTTCTAGTGAAATCCCATCATATACTATTTTTGTTTTTATATCCTGTCCCTATTTATATATTTTATAATCTTTTAACTTGTGTTGGCGTTCCGTTCTTTCACGAAGTGTTTGTCGTCTGTCTCTTTATTTTTACAGGTGTCGTGAGAAAGAGTTCCCACTCACCTCTCGTTCTGTGCGCACGCATATTTGAACTCGATGACGAACATTTTTTTATTTTTTTATTTCTGTTGCGTGACCGTCTTGTCGTTTCCAACGAGACGCGACCGTAACGTAATGCATAATTATTTATGCCGTTTACTTTTGTCAAAGGTGCATTGTGAACTTTTTTCTATCCTCTTTCCCGTGTCTTTGAATGAAGGTGTTTGTTTTTTCCTGTTAATAATGTACAATTCTCTGATGAGAAACAGATTTGGGTTGAAGACTATATATTCCGCTTGATTTCTGGTGCGAAACGCACGTCGGAAAGTATTTAATTTGAAAAAAAATAAACACACAAAAAATTAAAAATACAATATTAACATATTAGAGTTTTTGTTTTTGTTTTGTTTGTCGGCTTATCAAAGTGGAATTAAAAGTATTCGCTGACATATGAAAGAGATTGAAAGTATGAGGATGAAGAAATTGTAAAATCAGATGAAAGGTTTGGTTATGGATTAATTTTTCCTTTGGTCATTGGAATGTACCTATAATTTATATATGCTCTATAGCTTGTAATACAACTTCATTGAGCTTGAAATTTGGAAAATTTTCGGATATTATAGAAGGTATACACTTAAAAATATATATTTTTTGTAATAACACATAAATATATGTAGTGCCCTAATTTGCCTCTAGGCTTGGTAGGCTGAGCCTTAGGCCAACAACATTTAGTGGGTTTCGATTAAAGTATATAGCACGTATAGCATTTACAGGGGTGTTATATATGTTGTTATAACGCACTGTAGTTGGTCAACAGCACTTGTATAATTTTTTGTTCGTCCCATTTCAGAATAATATGGTAGTACGGATCAGAGTTATTCTTAAAGGAGATAATTGGCTCCAACGTTGGAGGCGCTGCGACCAAGTGAGTTGGCATTCTCGTGACCTCATGTAATCGTAAATTCAAAGCGCCTCTAATCCTCTTATGAGTGCAGCTTTCAAGTCGTACGGGCGCCTGTTTGACGCTCTGTTTTTTTAGCAGGACTTTTATCCCCAAACGAACTTAGTGCATAAATTCTCATAGTTGCAAATCAACTTAAGATATATCTCAGTACTTTTACATTTTTGTGCATTCGCACATTCGGCTTTGTCTCCTTAAACATTTGTGCATTTTTTATTTCATAATAACATATGTATTTCTCACATTAGAATCCATGTTACGTCTAGTGTTCATAGATTTATGTATATTCATCTCGCCATTAACTGAGGCTTTTTATGTTCTTTAGGCGATACTAATATAACGCTGACACCTCTTTAAAAATGGTATATGTTATTTTAACACGTTTCTTGTTATCTATTTTTTCCGACCACGGGCGTCGTATCCTTGATACAATAAAACACGGAAATCGTTGCCACGTAGTGGAGAGAATAAAATAATCTCGCACATTGACAACACTTTATGTCAAATAGTCATACTGTTAATAATTCGACAATGACTTGTTTATAAATTTGGGAAAGTTCATTTTTTAAGCATCTTTTGAATTGTAACATAAAGATAGAGGCAAAATGCCTTCATAAGAAACCATGTGTTAGATGCAGATATTTTTATTAAACCAAAATAAAGATCAAAACATTTTTTCTTCATCTCGACTTGATAAAACAAGCCTCGATAGAGCTTAGACAAATAAAAGGTATAAACCTTTTTTTTTTTTCGTAATAATCCTTCTTGGTCTTGTAGAAGTGTCTCGTCCGATGTTTTGGACTAACGGTGCAAATGTCTGTTTTAAATAGAACTTAAATCGCGCATGGTCGCTGGTAGTTATAAATTTGGTAAAGTTCATTTTTTAAAGCATCTTTTGAATTTTAACATAAAGAAATCATGTGTTAGATGCAGATATTTTTATAAAATCAAAGTTTATGTATTGATCTTATAATTCTAATTGCAAACACAGCTGTAAAAACTACTATTGATTTTTATGCAAAAAGGTAGCTCAGATACCGTACGAATTAGCATCGCTAGCTACGACTATTTCACCATTGGGGTCATAATGTGTCAACAACAAGTCCGACGTCAAGATATATTTTATTTATTCGAATGCTTTTTTTGTTTACATTCGTCCTTCCAAATCCATTTGCTGTCTTTTTCTTTCTTTTTTTTTTTGATAAGTCATTCGGTAATGATCGTAAAAAAGGCATGTTGAGAACAAACACATAACAATTAGCTACGTCGAAATAAAGTCTGAAAAATATATATATGTTCTGGCGTATAGGTGGCTTCGTGATCTCTTCTTCACATTAGCTCCGCAGAGGGGATTCTATGGAGACTCAGAGAAGTTTGTACTTGAGACGATTTCGTTATAACCATCGGAAGGCTTCTTTTTCGGTTCGGATTGTTGCACTATGGAACAAGCTGCCATTTGTGAAAACAGTTCAAAGCAGCGCTGGATGCATCATGGCCGCTGATCTTTGGATTATTATCTTTCAATTACGTGATTCGGGCGTACAACAACAAGAATTTAAAACATCATCATGCCGACCATATCTAGGTTTAAAGTCGCCTTGGACAAACATTAAAACGGTACATAGAGGTACACATCTTCGATCCTTTTACATGGCTTGTTGCACTTTGTTATTTTGCCAATAAATTTGCTTTGATTTAATATTCTTAATAGCACTCGTTCTGGTGGGATTTTGCTTGCTACCATTTTCATCAATGATTTGCTCCAAATATTCTATTTCAGTTTAAATCCATATTCATTTATTCTTTTGAATACTTCAAATATGTGCTGGTTGTGTTCTTCATTATTTCCACTTTTTATCAAAAGATCGTTCAAATGAACAATAACAAATTCAAGTCCAGATAACATTTTAGAAGGGGAAAGCTGTTATGACACCTAACGAAAACGGAATTACCTCCCTTGAACCATTTCGGGAGTTAAGAGTTATCGCCCTTGGAAAAGGGTCGTCTGCCCGGAGAGAAAGAAAACAAAGACCACGTGTTCAGTTTTAATAAATTTGATAAACGTTTCTCTTGATAGTTCATCCATTTATTTACAAGTTATTATTTATAATTAACCTAAATTACGAGGTTATAAAAAGAGCGAAGAATGATTTAGGATGCTTGATGAGCGATGTTAGTAAGTCAATATGCTTGTTACTGAGAGCAAGGGGCATAACAATGGAAGATAGCAGTTTTCCAACTTTGCCTGCTGTCAAAACGGGAACAGATAGTAGAGAGGCTTCCTGTTGGGTTGAATGTGTAGGGCTTCTTTTCTTTTCTTTTTACTTTTATTCATCCAAGGCAAGGTATATTGCCACTGAGACATACGGAGCTACTACGAATTAAGGGCCATATTTATAGGGGGCATCATAAGTGTGGATGATTGTGTAAGACTTCTCTGCTTAGGCAACTTTAATATCTAGTGTAAATAGTCCAGCAAAGAGTATTCCTAAGCTCAGGATTTTAATTGGCTGACAGGTAACGAAATAACATCAGTACAAATACCATCTGCCAAAGGAAAATAGTTCGTCACTGCTACAAAATTATGGCCATTACCTGTTGAAAAATTCCAAGAGCAACCTTAACCCTAACAGGAAACCTATTAAATTCCATGACAAATGCCAGTATACTGAAATCATATGCCCTTAATAGGGTTAAGATGAAAATTCATATACACTAAATGTACAAAAGCAAGGAAATTCCCAATTTTTACACTTTTATTGTCATTAAGGGTATGCGAGCACAACAGGACTATGTATTTTACTGGTAGAAATTTTTCTTCGGCGCACCTCACACACTTCATCCACTCATGCATAGAGATGTATACTGTAGTGATGTGATAATGAAATGGTTTGGTTGATATGTAGTCATACCTTTAATGTCAATAAAAGTGTAAAAATTTGGGAATTTCCTTGCTTTTGTACATTTAGTGTATATGAATTTTACTCTTAACCCTATTAAGGGCATATGATTTCAGTATACTGACATTTATCATGGAATGTCACTAGTTTTGTAAAGGCTATGCCTCAATACAATGCCTTCTCATAAGGTTTTTTTGGAATTTTCTGGAAAACTAAGGTATAATGGTAAACTGAAATTAAAATGCCATCAACTAGACCCTATAACCTCTATCTCTGCCAAAAATCAGCTGAATCCATCAAATAGTTGATGAGATACAGGGTGACACATACGTACATACGTACATACGTACATACGTACGTACGCACAGATAACATGATTGAACTTTCTGGATCTCTGGGTTGCCTTGACTAATGATGCTGAAATTCTATACACTTATAGAACCTATCAAATAAAAGTTTTGTGCAAAGTTTTAACTAATTTGGTTTATTGATTTATGAGTTATGATTGATCAAAGACATGAGATTTCCAGCCTAGGCCATTCGTGAAGTCTATTAAGGGATAGAGCGCTCTGCGCCTCCCTTGATTTATAAAATCCTTTATGAGTATTTTAATTGTTAGAAGTTTCGCACATTCGTCATCTAGCTGGATTTGTAAATGTGCATCGCTCAAGTCAAGCTTCGAGAAAAATGTTCTATTATTGAGCCTTGCAAAAATCTCTTGTACACTAGGAAAAGCATAATGAAAAGCATAATGAAAAGTTTTAAGAGTATCACTCAATCCCGGGTGAAAATATGCGTATCTCATTCGACTGTTTTTAACAAAAACTAGGGGGAGGGAGACCTAGTTAATTTCCTCGGTATTTACTGTTACTATTACACCTATATTTTCAGACGATCTGTAAAAATAAAGAGACAGACGACAAACACTTCGTGAAAGAACGGAACGCCAACACAAGTTAAAAGATTATAAAATATATAAATAGGGACAGGATATAAAAACAAAACAAAAATAGTATATGATGGTGTTTTAACAAATACTTAACTAGACCGAGCGAATATATATATATATTTCCAAATATGATCTAATGTTAAGATCGGATTCTAACTCTGCCTGATGAGATCTCAGTTTATAATAACTGTTGATCGATAACATCGACATGCCAGTGTCGCAGATTTTGTACATGTCTGCGAAAATAAAAATAATCATATTTATAAAAGCTCTATTTGATATTGAGCACTTTTTATAAACCCGGTTTAAATTCTTTGGATTACTACTCTGTGGATGTTTTACCTGGATTATTATATATATATATATATATATATATATATATATATATATATATATAATGTAAAAAAAACTCAGCTTGAAAGAAAGAAAGAGACTGACTTACAAATTACTGATGCACCTTCAAAGCTAATGAGAATATAATATTTGATCGGACATTATCAAAATAAAGAATGAAAAAGTCTATCCATACAAAAATAATACATTTTTATTGACAACTTGTTAAGATAACGAACGATAAAGAGTTGGTAGAATACGAACGTTTAAATAGTCTTAGAACGTTCGAAAGGAAGTTATTTTGTCTGTAAAGAGAATTTGAGTAGACATGTTCATTTCGGCTTGCACCGTGTGCCCTTACGTGTTACAATGTGTGTAAATGGGATAGGCATGGCAGATGTGCGTGTATATTAGCCTGTCTGTTCTGCTAGTGAGAGAGCGTATGTTTGAACTTGTGTATATTAGTTCAGTTAGAAGAGTGTATTTGCTGTCGCTATATTTACTAGTTCGTGTGTCCTTCTCGTTGCATATGTTGGTCGCCTTCGGTCCCAAAAAGGATAGGCAGGATATGTCGTATGTGCATGTGTTGTTGCTGAAAGAAAGTAAGAAAAATAAAACAGGAAAGACGAAGAAAAACGCTGTGTTGGGGTTTATATATTACGTGAATATTTCTTGTGCTATGATTGGTTAAAAAAAAAGACGCTGTCCAATCGAGACCCAATACGTAAAACAACATTCGCTGTCTACTGCTCCTTCCAATAATCTAATTCCTTTATTTGATCTAATGCCGTAAATGGTACTTTTCTTTTAGGTTTGAACGCTGATGTTACGTTTTCTTTCAATTTAAATTTGACAAATATTTTTTACATCTTTCTAAGCTCCCAGAAAAAAATTCTGGAAATTTATTGTTTAATTATTTTTATTTTCAGTTTTTCTGTGTCATTAGCAAAAAAAGCATTTCTTCAAACTTAATTTATTGGCATATCCAAAATGTCAAACTGTGCCATCCAGTCACTGCTAAATAAATAAATTATTTGGGGGGGGGAGGGCAGATTCCCTAGACACAGTGCTCTCAACGATGTCATCTGACCTAAAGGCATTGAAATGGGACCCCAAACCGCTAGCTATTAAAAAATATTTCCCATCTAGATTATGGAAAAAGCCAAGCGATGTGTACAAAATGAAGAGCTGGGCCAAGGCATGTCAAAAAAAGAGTCCATCAATTTCCAATCAAACACTATACATGTGTGTCTTTTTGTAATTAAAAAAAACTAAAGATTAATCTCCCTGTGACCAGCAGAGATCAGAGATAACTTGAAATTAATTCAAGGGACATAACTCTGAATGTACTGAGCCAACATCTTCATTATTGATTTTATGCCTTTACTCGGATGACACCCAGACTACCTTAAAATGATCCCAGAATCATAAATGATAGGTTTACTTCTTTTTTTTTACTTCTGTTAATTTAATATACTGATTGAAACATCGTTAAATAATTGCAATTTGAGTTATGCTTCAAACCTTGAAATGACACGGGCGTTGTTTTGTTTTGTTTTTATTTCAAGATGTCAACTTGTCATATCTTAAGTTATTTTTAGATTCTTTTATTTAACAATTGATTTTTATTTAGAAAACATAATAACGTTCTTTTTATAATTTATTTTGAAATGGAAATGAAAAAAAAAACATTGGCTAGTTAAAGGAAAACAACTTTTTAATTGGAAGAAACAAAGAAAAACAACACTAAAATGTAATTTCATTGACTGTTGGAATTGAATATTTTTTGAGATTCCTAAATAAATAAATAAAATGTCAGACTTAGAACGTCCTCGTACAACTATGGAATATATTTTGAACAATATATTCAATTCATATTTATTAACATTTTTTATTTGTTCATTAATATGAGTTTCTTGACATGAGAAAAACTTTGTTAAAATCAATTGATAAATTTCTCATAATTTAAGGTAAGAAAAGTTATCTCTCTTGATATGACAAATTTCTACCTTAAAATAAAACAGAGTCAAGAATTATTGTTCAATATTTATAAAAGTTAACAGTTCAAATCAATAAAAGAAAAACTGAAGATTTCCACAAATGACGAGTCGACCATGGTTGTTGTTTATGGCACCTGAAATTAGAAAATTATTGGTATTATTGGAGCCCTGCACTTAATGAGACTCTACTTTTTTAGGCGATTACATGTAAACAGCCTGAAACGTTGGTGGTAAATAGACATAAAACAAAACAAAAAAACAATATTTTAGACTTTGAGATCACTTTCATATATAAGTTTGACGTAAAATGATCACCCACTTCCGGAGCACATAGTATTATTAATGTTATATTACTGTAAGCGTATGGTGACAAGCAAAAATGAACGAACAACACAGGATTAAAATTGGGAAAATATTATGGTTTATTTTCCAGAACAATTCAACGGGAAGAAATTTCCGATAAGGGATTTCGGAATTGGAGTGGATGTCACAACAGTCGAGAAGCCTTGGTGGGTAGTAGTAAATTGTTGACAATGTCCTGTAGGCGAGCAGTGGTAGAAGCAGTAATAGTTGCGTTATACGATGTCGGCGTCGGATGACGCGGTGTAGCAGTAGCGCCAATAGTTGTGTTGTTGTTGTTCAGCGTCGCTGATTCAATGGCGTTTGGCCGACGAAATTGTCGTGATACGTTGTTGAATTGTTTAATTTTTGTACTCGAAGTTGCTGGGTTTTTTTGTCGTTGTTTGAGGAGGACCGAACGTCGCTATTCTTGTGTTCTTGGCTGATTCCAGATTTATTTTCCTGTCGTCTGCTTGGGCCAGCTGGTTTTATGGAAAAGCCTGCAGACGTAGGTGTAGACATACGACCGATAACACGGAGATGAAAATCTGACGGCCGGCGTCAACAAACTGTGTTTGTTTGAATTTCTATTTTCGCCACAATAATCCCGATACATGATCAGTCAGCCCGTAATTTCGTGGTAGTAAACATGATTATGTTTACCGACTTTTGTGCCACTGTGGCGATCACAGAACGCCTCCCAGTGCCTGGGATTCCACTTTTGAGCAGTCGGGAATCGCCCAAACAAGACACATCGAGGTGGCGGTCGCCATGACAACAACACTCCAGCTGGCATGACGAGCGTCGTCAAATCAAAACGAGACCTAAAAATCATAACAGCTCCCCCAGATCTCGCTTTGATTTGACCTGTGTGTGCATGTGTAAAGTCGCACGCGTAAGTGGAATCACTTCATGATGAAGTCCTTAAAACGTGCAGGTAGCTGGCCTCGTGTCGATCGTCTAGGGATCAGGTTTGGTCTGTATCTGGATGGTGTTTGAGGAACTTCTATGTGTCTGGAGTCTTGTAGTGTCCCATGTGTCCCAGCCGTGGATGAAGGCGTTGTTACCACGGTTGTGTAAGGTATAGGAGGTAGGTTGGGAGACAGATGTCTTGGTCGCGATAGTAGTCGGCGAATATGTGCCCGGTGCACCCATTCACTCTCGCCGTCTTCGTTTTTTATCTGGATCACCATGTCATTGGTTTTGGTGACTTCGAAAGTACCGATCCAGGGTAGGTGAGACGCGTGAGCAATAGCCGATTGAGGACGGTGTATTAGCACCTTATCACCGATTTGTATCGGTGCCTTGTTCATGTTTTTGTCTACTTTTGAATTGTGGATGTGGTCGGCTTCATTGTTGGCCAACGCGACGCGTTGATGGACTTGCCTCAGTAGAGCGTTAACCTGCATGCCATAGGCCGTGGGGCTATGGCCTGTAAGTCTGTTGTCGGGTAGTTTGGGTAAACCAATGTTGGGATGTCGACCAGTGATTATATAGTGGGGTGATGCACCAGTGGCACTGTTTATGGTAGCATTCATTGAAGAGACAACGGATTCGAGGACGTCAGTCCATTCGCAGTTTCTATCCTCACATAGCATGTAGATGGCGTTTTTCATTGTGCGGTGCTGCCGCTCGATGTTGCCTGAGCTTTGTGGTCGCCATGCGCAGTGCAATTCCTGCGTGATTGATGTGAGTTGGCAGAAGTTTTTGTATACCTCCCCCGTGAAATGGGTTCCGCGATCAGATGATACAATGCGTGGTATTTCCCGGTGGCGAAGAAAGAAACTGTAGAGTCCACGGGCGGCGTCGATAGCACGATCCCTGGCGCACGGTACGACAGTAAGATGTCTACTGAAACTATCTAGCATGGTTAAGATGTAGCGTTTTCCCTTTGAAACTGGCATTGTGACGAAATCGACATAAATGATCTCGAATGGCCTTTTCCCACGCTTACAGTGTCCGGAGGGCCAGTTTCTTTGTTTGCCATAGTTGCCCTTCCGCTTGGCACATATTTCGCAGGAGTCGACATATGTTTTGATGTCACGGTCCTTGAGTTCCCACCAGTAGCCAGATAGATGCTCACGCATGCGAGTGATACCTGAATGATTAACGCAATCATGTGCCTGGTGTAGGTACTTGGGGCGGAGCTTGTATGGTACGACTAGTTTTGGGGGGTGGCTGTCGTCTCTAATCATTAAAACGGAGGTGCCCGGCTCTAGGTAGAACTGGTGGATGTATTTGTTGAGAAGGGGGGTCCGGTGGTCATCTGGATCGATCTCGAAGTTTTTGTTTGAGTCATTCGTCCGGAGGTTCCTGATGATTTTCGATAGTGTGTCGTCTGTGCACTGTTCAGCAGCGATATTGACCTGGTCGCAGTTATTCTTAGTGGGTATAGTTGATGTAAAATGATATGCGAAGAATGCATCTGTGATATTCTTGTGGTGGCGGATGTTCTGAGGTGTATGTGTTTCGGGAATGAGCATTGATCCCTTTATTTCTTCAGTACACCATGATGGGATATAAATGTGAAGGTTAGAGCCCTTGATTCTGAATGTTTTGCCTGCAGGGGTGGTGTCGGCCGGCGTGTTATTTTTTCTTTGTCCGTGACTCCTGCTGAGCATGTCAGCCCAGACATTGGATTCTCCTTCAATAAACTCTAAGACAAATTTATAGCATGCGATCTCTTCTTGCCATCGGCGAATTTTGGCATTGTTGAACACCCGCTGATCTAGGTAAGTCAGTGATCTGTGATCGGTGAAGATGACGAAGGGGCGGCCGCGCAGGAAATAGTCGAATTTGGATATGGCCCATTTTATCGCATATGCCTCATGTTCGGTTGTGGACCAGTTTTGTTCTGTGGGGCTAAATATGTGCGAAGCGACTGCTATAATTTTCTTCTTTCCGTTATCATCTTCTTGCATCAGGATGGCCCCGCATGCAATGTCGCTCGCATCAGTGGTGAGTGTAAAGAGTTGATTGAAGTCAGGGAATGAAATGACTGGAGGTGACGATAGTCTTTTCTTGATCTTTTCAAACGCCTTGTCGGCCTGCTCAGTCCATACAAATGGTTTATCGACCCTGTTTAGTTCGTGGATGGGTGCCATGATGTTGGAAAATGTGTCCGACCTGATCCGCTCCTGTAGACGTGTCTCAAGGAATTGACGTATCCATACTAGACGACCTATGAGGCCTTGTAGTTCTTTTTTTGTTGTTGGAGGTCTCATTTCTATGATGGCGCGGACGTATTCAGGGTCAGCTTCAAATCCCTTGTTATTCACAATGCGACCGAGGAATTTTGCATTGTCTCCGAGGAAGGTACATTTATCTGGATTCAACTTTAGCCCAAATTTACAAAGGGCAGTAAATAGTTGTTCCAGTGCTAGTATATATCCTTCAAATGTTTTGGTGTGGACTAGGTTGTCGTCAATGTACGAGGATATGTTGGCACGAGATGTAACGGTGGCCAAGGCTTCGGCTATGCAACGGGAGAAGATCTGTCCAGCAGATGTAAGACCGAAGGCCAGTCGCGTATATTGATAGCATTTGCCCTTCCATGTAAATGCAGTTTTGTGCCGATCCCGTTCGTCGATGACGATTTGCCAATAGCCGCTGCGGAGATCGAGGGATGCAAAATATTTGTTTTCTTCGCCGATTCTGTGGAACAAGTGGTCGATCGTTGGCATGGGGTAGGGGTCGAGGTCGACTAGAACCTTGTTGAGGGTTCCCTTGAAGTTGGCAACTACCCGGATAGTTCCATTCTTCTTGCGGACCGCAAATACAGGGCTATTAAAGCCCTTGGGGTCGCTGCATGGCTCGATGATCTCTCTGGTGGCCATGTGTGAGATTTCAGCATCAATATCGGCCTCAAGAGCCTGGGCGATCGGGTGTTGCTTCTGGCAGCGGGACTGGCCATTTGTTGGTATCCGCACTGGTCTGATGAAAGTACCCTTTTCCCCATTTTCGGTACCGAGGATGTCGGCGAAGCGGATGAGTAGGTCTGCTGTAGCTTCTAACTCGTCGCGGTTCGGATGGTTGGGTAGTGACAAACCCACAGTATCCTGTAGCCATTGTAGTTTTTTTTTTTAATGTTTGAATGCTGGGCTGTTTGGTCCTAATGGGTTGCTCGGTGATGTGGGCTCCAATTGTGTTATTATCAGTTGGTATCTCGTGTGTAGAAGCTGACAGCGTTGCTGCTGTGTGTGTTGTCTGACCGGATGCAAGTGTCCGTCTAAATTTGATTGTCGACTTCTGGTTGTCGATTGTGTATGAGTCCAACGTGTTGTAACCGAGGATGCTTTGGCCGATTAAGATTGGGGCTATAGAGGATGTTATGAGCATGTTGATCTCGTTAAAAACGGGCGAATCAAGGTCGCCGATGGTGATGTTGCAACTGAGTTCACCCAGGATATCTATGCTGCCATTTATGCCTTTGACGTGTATATTTGAGGGCGTTATGTGATGTCTGACTTCCTCGGGTAATCGAGAGACTGGCATGATACAAGTGGAGCAGCCAGAGTCTAACATGGATATGTTTGAAAATGTGGTTCCCTTGATTATGAAGTGTGCGTTGACGAAGGGTGATTGCTGTGTATTATGTTGCTGGAAGTTAAATACGTGATGGCGAATTTGGTGGACCAAGGGATGAGCCATCACATCTCGCTTGGTCCGTGCTGAAAATCCTCATCCTCGGCAGCGGGATGAGTGTTTGCAGGAGGTATATTTTCATCCATTGCTGCGATGTATGCCTGGGCACGAGGTGGGTGGCGGAACTGACAGTCACGTCTACGGTAGCATGGGTAGCCCCTCCTATAGTTCCGGCAGATAGCGGTATCCTGATAGTGTTCACCATCCCTGCGTGTTTGATAGTGGCCGCGAGTGATAGTGGACCTGGTGTTGTGTGGTGTTGTGGGATTTGTCCTCTCCTGTGGACGGTATCTTCGTCTGTCTGTATTGTTCGGTTCGTTTCGCCCGGCTGTTTGACTCGGTCGTTGTGGCCTGTTCGTGTAATAGGCGATGGTGTTGTGGTCAGTTTTGACACCACAGTCGATAAATCGTTGCGCATCACTTGCTATCCCGCCCGCTGTGTAATGTTTGTCCATTGTCTTGACAATGTGCGGGTATAGGCTCGGTGTCCAGGCTTTCACTTTTTCGCTCATTAGCATTGCGCCCATGAGAGAAAATACAGTGTCCGCCGGTATTTCTCGTGAGTTGTCCGACTTAAATTTTGCTTTTATGTGGACCGCGGCCTCTCTGATCGTGTTCTCCAATCGGCCGGCAAAATCTGTCAACTTCTCGCCATCTCGTCGTTGTAGGTCCCAAGCCCGGCTGAGATGTTGGAAGTTCGTCATTTGGATGCCGTGGGTCGCTACGAGGTATGTCTTCAGTTGTTCAAAGGTGGAAGTGTCGTGTTGGGAGTCCGTCATTTGTTGAAATACACCTTCATTCAGAAGCTGTTTACATATTCTGACGAACTCCCCTTCGATCCTAGGGTGGGCAGCGAGTTCCGGCTTGACATGTATCTCATAAGTTTTATTTATATCTGTGATAAAACGGTTAACATCGTTTCCGGGGTTGAACGTTTTGATGTCCTTCACAGAATCGCGTATGGCCTGTAGCCTGATCATCAGGTCGTAAT
This sequence comes from Sepiola atlantica, assembly GCA_963556195.1. NCBI lineage: Eukaryota > Metazoa > Mollusca > Cephalopoda > Sepiida > Sepiolidae > Sepiola > Sepiola atlantica. The sequence continues at coordinate 77,314,237 of OY744531.1, read as the reverse complement.
TTGTACTGCCGGCTTCGTGTGTGTCGGTTAAGCTGGTCGATTTTAAGGTGGACAGCATAGTCTCTAGGTCTGTCTGCATTTCCTCGAGTAGTGCCTCGTCTGGACGTAATGTACCAGATTTTACGTTCAGTAGCGCCGATTTTTGATCTCTGATGAAGCCGAGAAGCTCGTTACGGGTGAATCCTGAGTAGTCCATTCTACTTGCATCCCACTTCTGACACCAGTGTTATATTACTGTAAGCGTATGGTGACAAGCAAAAATGAACGAACAACACAGGATTAAAATTGGGAAAATATTATGGTTTATTTTCCAGAACAATTCAACGGGAAGAAATTTCCGATAAGGGATTTCGGAATTGGAGTGGATGTCACAACAGTCGAGAAGCCTTGGTGGGTAGTAGTAAATTGTTGACAATGTCCTGTAGGCGAGCAGTGGTAGAAGCAGTAATAGTTGCGTTATACGATGTCGGCGTCGGATGACGCGGTGTAGCAGTAGCGCCAATAGTTGTGTTGTTGTTGTTCAGCGTCGCTGATTCAATGGCGTTTGGCCGACGAAATTGTCGTGATACGTTGTTGAATTGTTTAATTTTTGTACTCAAAGTTGCTGGGTTTTTTTGTCGTTGTTTGAGGAGGACCGAACGTCGCTATTCTTGTGTTCTTGGCTGATTCCAGATTTATTTTCCTGTCGTCTGCTTGGGCCAGCTGGTTTTATGGAAAAGCCTGCGGATGTAGGTGTAGACATACGACCGATAACACGGAGATGAAAATCTGACGGCCGGCGTCAACAAACTGTGTTTGTTTGAATTTCTATTTTCGCCACAATAATCCCGATACATGATCAGTCAGCCCGTAATTTCGTGGTAGTAAACATGATTATGTTTACCGACTTTTGTGCCACTGTGGCGATCACAGAACGCCTCCCAGTGCCTGGGATTCCACTTTTGAGCAGTCGGGAATCGCCCAAACAAGACACATCGAGGTGGCGGTCGCCATGACAACAACACTCCAGCTGGCATGACGAGCGTCGTCAAATCAAAACGAGACCTAAAAATCATAACATTAAGGACATGCAACCAATTTTTGTTTCTTGGGCCATTTTCTTAATATTTTGGAGATCAATTTTAGATGTGTTTGGTAACTAAAAAAGTTTTCTGATGAAAAAATACATAAACCGTTAAATGCTTTTTGTTTCAAATATGATACACTCCAACAAAATGCCTATTTAATATAATATTCAATGAAAATCTGTCAAACTGTAACTTGTTTCACATCTGCAACGAGCCTGATGGTGTAAAATGTTATGCCATTTGTTGCACATTTGCAACATCATTTATTTTTTGTTCAATAATTTTTTTTTTCAAAAAATTATTTATACTACTTTATATTACCCCTATGAAATGTTTTTCATTTTTTTTTCAAATCAATATCACAAATAAAGCATTTAAGGGTTAAAACAGAAAAAGACAAAAGTAATTATTTTATTTTTATAACAAATAAAATAATTACTTAATTTTGTCCTTTTCTTACAAACCCATACTATAAATGAATAGTGGACATACCTCTAAACTCCCCCCCATCCCGCAATGATCCTCCACAGTTACAGCCTGTCCAGACAAAAATCTATTTGTAGTAGATTTACAATTTAAAGCTAACAATCAATTGTATACAAAAATGTATGCGAAAACAAAATAAAATATGCGCGAAATTGATCTTTAAGGGTCCCTAAAAGTTTGTTGTGGGACAAGAGAAATTATTAAAAAGAGTTCAAATGTCTAGACGAAGAAAGTGTGGTTATGTCCGACAGGCATTGTCCATATGTACATGAACTTGTGAGTATGCTTTTGAGACTGACAAGCTGTCGCTATATTTAGAAGTCCATGACTTGCGTTGTATTCAAAGATGCTGGTAGCCAGGGGCTATGGCCAGTGTTTGTTTGCCTGCCAAGAGTATGTGTAGAAGTGTGATGACTGCCAAGAATTTCTGTGGTAAGATGCAGCTCTCTCTCTCTCACTGCATCTATCTGGTGACAGCACTTTAAACTGAAGAAACAATTTTTGTCTTTTTTGTTGTTGTTTTGTTTGTTTTGAGAGGGTGTTAAATTAACAAAAGGTTTCAGAGTTTAAGGCTAAATTAATCTGTTATGCATTTGAAGGTGGGGGGTAATTAATAAAATCATTTCGAAGCTTTTTGAAAATGATCCAGTTAACTGAATACCAGGGACCATCTTGAATTGACTTAGCTCTACGAGCACCTCGCCATCACGATTATTCGAAGGAACACTTCAGGCCTGCTCTCGGCCTGCCAAGCCAGCAGGACATCCAATGACTGCTGCTTTGGCATTTTATCTACGTGTCATGAATCTACTTTGGTATGATATCTACATTTTTTTTAATGCCATCTACACCTCATATTGCGATCAACACAGTACAAGAGCAAGAAAAACATTCCTCCTAAATTGGTTTCGAAAGAATGTGTAGTTACCATGCATGGAAACCTAACATCTAACCCTAACGTTAAAAGGAGAGACCGTGCAACACTTCAGCCAATTATTCAATGAGAAGTTGCTGAAGGAAATCTATTCCGACGAATGGAGAGCTTACACTAATTTAAACCAACTCAATTTTTGTCATTTTTTCGTAAATCATCAGCAAAATTTCGTCGATTCCAACACCAGAGCACATACACAAGGAATTGAAAGATCGTGGCTTGACACAAAGATTTGTATATTGAAAAGAATGAGGCATACGGTGTAGATATTTTCCCTGTAGATAAAAAGCAAAAGCAGTACTCATTCAATCAAACTTCCTGGTGTTCCGAATATTATGAACAAGGCTTAGGGTTATGGTTAGGGTGTTCCGAATATTATGAACAAGGCTTAGGGTTAGGGTGTTCCAAATATATTGAACAAGGCTTCTTTTTTATTTTCAAATTCAGTAGTTGAAAAAGATCATTTAATATAGTCTGACAACAAAGCTAATGTTTACATGAACTTTTAATTTAATAATCATATTTTGTCAATTGTTGAATTTAAAATAAATTCGCCTTAAAAATATTTAGCTGACAATTATTTTTACGATAAGAAAGTGACTATTTATTTTTAAGCGATTTAAAGTGTTACAATAAATAAATAATTTTAAAGTTTTTTTTAAAAGTTAACTGAATTGTACATAGTTTTTTAATGGTTGCTAGTAAAAAATATGCTCCCTCTAGTATATTTTTGCTAGTATATATGACGAATGAACATATACTACAGTGTTCCCCAAAGGGGGAGGTAGTGCATGGGAGGATGGTCTCATGGCCACAGAATAGATACCCCTTCCCCTTATAAAAAAAGGTAATGCCTGGGATGATGGTATAATGATGAACAAAGATATACTAAATTGCCATCTCCAAAGGAGGAGGTAATGCTTGAGAGGATGGTCTCATGACAACAGAACAGATACTACACTACCTCTTCCACTGAAAGATAGTACATTAGTCTGAAATAGTGCAGTAAACTGAATTGAGCATTAAACGATAGTCATGGTATAGTTTCGGCTTCAGACAGATAGATACCAAATCTTCATTATTAATAGATTCAGTCACAATAGAAAAATAGGTTCTCTTTGCTCTGCCAAATCTACAAAATCGTACACAATGCAAGGGAGATAATTTGAACAGCTCCGACCTCTGTGTAAAGTTCTGACATAATCTTGACCTCGGCCGAGTTGTTAAAGTGTGTTTTTTTTACTATTAAGACGGCATAGATTTGAATCTTGTTGGAGTTTATTTTTCAGGTGAAAATTATTTTTTAAATGTGTACTGGATGTACCCGTGACTCGTGACAACTATTTACACTTTGATTTCATTCACAAAATTCATAAACTGTGAATATATCTGTTAAGAAATTTGTGTTTTATGACTAAAAACAAATCTCTTTACTTCTTTATTATCCATAAGGATTTACATACGTGTTTACGGTGTGTAAAAACACTATGTAGGAGAGTAGAAAGTGTAATGTTGTATTTTAATAAATCTTAGTGCTAATGTTTAAAACAACATAACGAAGTTGTTGGAATTATCTCCCTTACATTCATTTCAGACTGTGTTTTCTGCGTCTGTTTAGTTTATCAATTGAGTATCATTTTTATCTAGAAATAACTTTAAGTTTATAAGTTTATCAATTGAGTATCATTTTTATCTAGAAACGAGAAGAATACCCGTCCCAGGACGGCTAAAGTTAATTCCCCAAACAGAACGGTTTTGCATCACTTTTATGTCTCCTTACATAGATTAAAATATAATAATAAACTCTATGTCTAAAATCCTTATTACATATTTTATTAAAATTTAAGTCTTAGACTGTCGTGAGACAGGTTAGTTTTATCCTACCAATCGACATGTGTGCAACATCGGCCGTGGCCACAGCTATCCCGTCCAGTACGAGAGGAACCGCGGGATCGGAGCAACGGTTTGCGTGCTCGCTCGAACGAGCGACGGTACCACGCTGCCTCCGCGCGATAACGGCCGAAAGTCTCTAAGACAGAACCGCGACAGAAGGCGTCTCTTTCCATTCCGCTGGAGCCTGCCATAGCGGTTGTCATCACTAGTGGTGGTGGTGGTGATGGTGGCCTTAGTCGGCGATCTTTGGGCTGTCGGCGGCGGGTCGCTGTCGTTGTTGCCGCTTACGTGGCGGCGTACGCGAACGGGCCAACCGACTCGACATGCGCGACCGGCGGGATGTTGCCGTTGCCGTCCTGTTTCGACCCCCCTGTGGAGCGTGAGACAAGGATCGCTCGTAGACCACTTGACTTCAGGCAAAAAAAATGGAAATTCAGGGCATCTTGCTTAATTAATGTCTAATGACTATGGATTCAATGCAAATCTAATATATTTTTATTTTCAAATGCGTGCCAATATAATTTGCCCCCTAAAAAGCAGATCTGTTCCAAAATTCATAATGATCGGTTTATTAGTTTAGAAGTGAATCCTGTACATACACATACCTAACTTAATATAAATAGAGATGCTTGCATTTTTTCACGGCTAATGTTATATTGTTTAAACACCCGTGTTGCTTAATTTTGTAGAGGGAAAGGAGGTATCAAAAATATATCAATCTTTATCGACAACTGGGTAAGACAATGCAAGATAAAGAGTTGGTAGAATACAAAAGTTCAGAGAGTCTTAGAATGTTCTAAGTGATGAGAAGTTGTTTTGTCTGTAAAAGAATTTGAGTAGACATTGTTCATTTTTACTGACGCCGTCTGCGTTTACATGTTACAGTGTGTGTGTAAATAATCTTTAAAATAAAATCAAAATCTGGTGCTTGTGTTGATAGGGTGTTAAATGTTAGGGAGGTAACTACGTTAGACTAAGTGAAACAAGCATGTATTGAAGAGACAATGTGAAACACTGAAAACATACATAACTTATTAGACGGCCATTTTAATTTTTTTAAATGAATACAAGAATGTACTCTTATAGATGACACGCCATGTTTCCGTGACTTTGTGGCGTCAACGTTTGGGCAGGTCTCGGTAGCACCCGAGAGTTGACAAAACTATTATAAAATTAGGTTGCAGCAGGAATTAGCCAAACAGCCGATAACTTTTGGAAGAAATTAATCGCGTTCAATAACAAAAATTGAATTGCTATAATCTCAGCTCGTTGAATCTCCCGAAGGACTAATTGAGTTCTGCCAGTAAAGGTATCTTTTGAAATTTTGAAATAAATGTCAAAAAAAAAAAAAATTGAAAAGAAAAAAAAAAAAAAAAAACAATAAATCAAACAAAATCATCTTTTTGAAACTTTCTGGTGCACAAAAAAAACATTTTATGTTTTGTTTTTAAACATTTGATTAACAATGGTTCCTTTGACAAATAAACAAAAATAAACATCTAATTAATAACAATTTAGTTATGGTTTGTTCGTTTTTATTTATAAATTTTAGTTTGTTTTTCTTTGTCGTAATTTATCAGCTGCCAGTCTTCAATTTATCGTTTGACAGTTTTCGCCTCGTCAATGACGCAAAGTGACGGAAACATGGCGCATCATCTATAAAAGTACCCTATAACAGAACGTACAATTGGACATATATATTTTAATAAATACGTTTAAGTATTTTTAAACGCACCTTCATATTTTACCCTTAAAATCTGAAATCCCGGAACACTTTGATTTAAAATTATAAAGCACTGCAGGGAATTCGGAGTCTCATGAGTTAGCTCCCGTTTAAGTGTGAAATAATCATAGGTTTTTAAAAAAACATATCAAGATATATAAAGACTATTTCTTAATTTCAAATTCTAAATTTAATTTAATTTATAATAACAAACATTTCTTAAATTGTGCGTAGAAAGAGGTGAGTGGTTGGTGCTTCTTTACAGACGTGTCCGAGATGAAATATGAAAGGTGAGATAATTCAAACTTTTTTCGATGGGGGGGGGGTCGGGCACCTAAAATAAGTCTATGTGCTTGCAATCAATAGGTTATTTTGCAATTGACAGGTCTTTGCATCCATTTTGTGAGAAATCAGATTTGCCCCCCCCCCCCATAGTTCGCCTTATCTCCCCCTTTCATATTTCGTCTTGGCCACGTCTCTAAAGAAGAACCCAACTTTATTTTCGAAATAACTCCAATGAGTTTCAATTAAAAACAGTCAAAAGTAAGAGAAAGACACTGAGTGCACATGTGGGGGAAAGAGGCAGGAAGTCATTCTTTGATGAAACAAAAGTCATCTAACTCCCCTATTCCATCATGACCTGTTTGTTCTTAGGCTTCACAGCAAAATTAATGGTGCTTCTACAGAATTTGAACTGAACGGACTTTTGCCGACCTAAACCTAAAAGTTAGGTTATGGTTATGGTTTTTAAAAAATAGTTCCGTTTAAATTCTGTAGAAATACTAAATTAACATTTTCAGAGGGAAAATCAGACTTTTTTCTTTAAAAAAGGCGGATTTCAATCAAAAAGGAAAGAACTCACACCCATCTCGCAATTTAAGTATAAATTCGCTTTTTCTGAATAAAAAAAAAATGCAGAGAACTCAAATTCCATATATATATATATATATATATATATATATATTAGCGAAAAAAATTTCTTTCTCTCCTTTTTCAATCATTTTCTCTCATCTTCTCCTCAGCGACTTTTTTCTTTTTATTCTGCTTCTAAGTCGGTAAAAAGAGTAACCGTCTTTCATCATCTTTGGTCTTTGGCTGTAGCAGGTGCTTATTAATTTAAAACCACCTTCCTTTCTCTTCTGTGAAAACCAACGAATGTGTTTGAATTCTTGAAAATTAAAATTTTTCTATGATGGCCGAAAAAGATGCTGTCAGAAAAAGAGAAAGAAAATTGAGCCAACCGGGGCTTACAGCTCTATCGTTTTGGCCTTTTCTTCAAAAAAACAACAACAAAAGGTGGAATTCTGCTAAAATGCGGAGGAGAACTCGCATTCCTGAGTTGTTCAGCGATTTAGGCATCAACAAAAAAAACGAAAACAATATATATGGATTTAACATTAATAATATAATGCAAACCAAAAAACCTCAATTTATATAAGCTATCGACAGAAACAGCTCCCACTGCTAACAATACAGAAGCATTCTCCTCTTTCGTATGTTGGATAATGGCCCTGTGAGAACGGACGCATCTTGGGGTGGACGTATCTGTTAGAAATCGTTTTGTTTAGCTTGCGCGATTTAGTGCGGGTGGACCTGTGCAGTCGAGTGCAGAATAGGGCTGTTCTCACAGTCGGAGCTCACAGACGTGACAGAGTTACTGCGTGACGAGACCTCAGATCAAGGGTCAATGTGCACCTGCGCATAGAAGCTGTGTGACGTCACGGGCCTTTGCGTGGAAAGCAGAGTTTTAGTCAGTC
>OY744531.1:77286377-77301377 GCA_963556195.1 Sepiola atlantica | reverse complement strand
GAGAGTAAGAGAAAGATTAAGTGAGAGAAAAAGAGAAATAAAATCCAGTCAATTTTTTTTTATGGAAATCGCATGAAGCCATTTGATGTAAGGAGCTGAAAAACAAAATACTAATACTTCAAGATCAAAGATGGCAACCAAAAAATAAGGTCGTAATTTGGCAGAAATCAGCTTTTTTTTTATTTAAACCAAAAAAAAAAGCTGATTTCGATCAAAAAGCGGAGAACTTCCATCCATGGCGATCCATAGCAATTTAAACAAAAATCTGCTTTTTCTGAGTAAAAAAAAAATAAGCGGAAGATTCACATACCAGACAACTGCTAATATGGAAACAGTTTTCAATTATGACTGAAAATCTAAATAAGCAAGGGGAATAACTCTTATTTTTAATTGAAGAATAGTTGTCAGGGATTACAAGTAAACTTTTATTTCTTTTTCCATTTAACTTTTAAAAACTTTAAACATAATAAAAATTAAAATGAGTTCATTGTATCCCGGGCAACGTCAGACAGGACAGCTAGTACATAATAAATTAGACCTAAAATATATCACCAACTTGTTATAGCATCGGGTTTCAGGCAATTTTTTTTAACCAAAACTGACAACTTAAAAATGGGTTATGAAATACATTGTCAAGAATATTGCTGGAAAATTCAGAAAGTTGCTTATCAATCGTCAATGAACATGCAATGTTTTATCGTCTGAAAAGAGGTCTCATAAACTTTTTGATGAAATCTCCAAAGTTATTTTAAAAAGTAGCCGTAGCTACCCGGCATTGCCTGGAATTGATTGTCATTGCAGTGTAAACTTTTGTTGGTTGAACATTTTTAAAGTTCAACAGGAAAGGGAAGTAACATTTTAGTTTTTAATGTTTTATTTTTTCAATGAATATCTCAATAAAATTGAGATTAGAACTAAATAAAAATAATGATAATGTGTAAGTCACGTATATGCAAAAGAACACAGAGGAGCACAAGTAGTTACAAAATGTTATAATAATATTGCAAGAATTAGGAATGGATAGAATAAGTTCAGAAAACTTCTGCCATTACTAACCAACAGAGCATTACCACTGTCAACCAAGGGAAGAGTCTATCAGGCATGTGTACGCAGTGTGATGATGTATGGAAATGAAGGCTGGCCAGTGAGGGTTGAAGAAATGCATCACACGGAGAGAATTATACAATGGATGCGTAATATGAGACTTAAAGACAGGTTTAGTTCTGATGACATCAGAGGAAGATTAAATCTGGACAGTATAGGAAGATGTATCCAGAAGAGGAGACTTTGATGGTAAGGCCACATTGAAAGAATGGATGAGAGTTCTGGGGTTAGTAGATGTAGAACAGTTGAGATAGAAGGTTCAGTTCACAGGGGAAGGAAAACATGGGAGGAAGTGATAAAATGGGCCTGAGGGGAAAAAGGGATAAATAAAGATGTGGCTATAGATAGGTTAGTTTGGAGGTCAATTTCTTAAAGTTGTCCAACGCATGCCAGCATGTAAAACAAGCATTAAACCGAGGAGGAGGAGGAGGAGGAGGAGGAGGAGAAGGAGGAGAAGGATTTTTTTTTTAACAAACTGAAGCAAAAGAGATTTGGATATTGTAAATAACCTGTTGGAAAGAAAAAAGACCAAATGGCTAGGCAGAATTAAATATCGATGTGTCAGATGAGATGTTATTTATGTATAAATTTCAAAATCAGACTGACATAATTTTATATATTGAAAAAGATGGCATTGCAAAAGTAAAAAAAATTTTTTTTTTTAATTTATGGTAAATGATAAGATCGTATGCATAAAAAGAATAGGGGATAAAAATGGTTTTGTTTCTTTTAATACATGAGGAACCATTTAAAGTTAAAATCTATTCATGTAAATGTTAGAATAATCGAGATCTTTTACAAAATGGTGTCTTATCAAGCGGGTAAACGTTGATTTTATAAAATGGCGTTTATATTTACACATTTCAAACATGTTTTTCGTCAGATTACATGCATAATACTAAATAGATTCTAACTCAAAATTGTTCCTCATGTAATATAATATAAAACCATTTTTATCGCCTGCACATGATCTCATGATTTACTAAATAAATAAATTCTAAACAAAAATAACCACTTAATAAGAGTTCAAATTACGAAGCTATGCATTTGTGGGAAAAAATTAGAATTAAAAGAAGAACTTACATCATGTTGGGGTTATTTTCCTTTTCTTTATTATTATTGAATTCCTTGTTTTTGATCACACGTTTGGGGATTTGCTCGGCTTTAATCTACGAAAGAGTAAAGAAAAAACATCAATTTTTGAAACATGAATTGAGTATGGATTAAATGGACATTTGGCACCACAATTATGCTTGCAGTTGAAAGGAGCAAGCTTAAGCATGACACCATATCTGAGGTCACTAAAAGGCTATACCTTCCCAGATGTTAAAAATATAAACAATTGTAATTTATTTAAAACAAATTAATTATTTCATGCTTTCAAATTTCCTCATTTCAACACATAATAGCTAGAATACGTATCTAAGGACGGGTTCATGGGAGACATTTGGAAATCTCAATCAGTGCACTAAGAATAAGACCTCTCCCGCAAACAAAGCAATTAAAAACATTAATTGCTTTGGTAAAAGCTCGTAAAAATAGAGATTAGACAATTAAAGTTATGGGTTTAGAAATGTTTTAATTTTGTGGAATTCAAAAAAAGGTGAAAATGATTTACTTACAGATTTTTCATTCTTTGATTCATTAAAATAAACTTTTGGCAAAAATCTGAAAGGAAAAAAAAAAAGAAGAGTTGTCAATTATTGTTGAAAGTAAGACCAATTACAACATCCATTTTATTATAACGATTCTATCATCAAACGGAGAAGAGAAAACATAAAAATGGGATACAATTTATTGCCATAAATCTTCACGGCATGCTATGTTATAATGTTGTATTTCGGCTGTGCTCAAAAGAATGACAACCCTGATGTATAAAAACATGATATATCTTTATTGTTGGGGGCGGTGAACGGGTAGGGGTTAGTGAGGAAGGAGAATGCATACACAAGAACTTGACGGGTGGTTTTCTCAAGCCAAAATCGCCAATCGACTGATGATATCATTTTGGGGTCAACATTATATAACACTTTTTGACACCCATGTCTGCACCTGCAAACGCCCACTGTGTGACTTCACTTTCAATGTAGTCACACCCCAGAGCGTTTATTCAGCAATGAGGTATTTTCTTCTGCACTAACCTTTGCAGATGGTTTTAATTTTATTTCTGACAATTCACATAAACTGTCAGAATCAAGGTGAATTTCAATCATAAATAATTAGTTTTGATTTTATTTTAAGATAAATATTTATGCCATAATGTTGGCTATTTTAGATAAAAATTAATATATAATGTTGAGAGTACTCGTTCCCACTGTACGAACAAGAAACGAAATTACGCGGATGCTGTAAGAAGTAGTCTGACGATTTGTGTTCCTACGTTAAAGCTTTTGATTGGCTGGGTGGCCAATCACTCCAGTGGTACACCTATCTATTAACATCAACGAAAAGTAGTAGATAAAATAATTAGAATATGTGACCGCTAGAAATGTATATTTCAAAAATGTGTTTAGCGATTTTAACTAATTTTATATAAATATATTTATTTTATATAATTTAGATAAAAGGAGAGAGAGAAATAAAATCCATCCAAATAGGAAATAAGGTTCTAGCAGTTTGGAAGAAATCAGCTAATTTTGGTTTGGAAGAAATCAGCTTTAAAAAAAAATTTTTTTTTTAAACAGCAGATTTCGACCAAAAGGCAGAGAACTCAGATCCATGTGATTTAAGCAGAAAGAAGAAATTCGGTTGGTCAGGATTTTTTTTTTAAATAGCAATTTTGCTAAAAGTAGGGGTGGCACGTAATGGGTGAAAATTTCAGATTCATGCGAGTAGTATTTTTTTGTGTTCATTTATACATAAATAACACTAAACGATCAAACATTTTGAAAATTTTGCAAAATTCAGAAGATGCAGGCCAATAGTTTTTGGCTATTTTATATTCATGAAAACCCTTTCACAGCCTGAAAATGGTCCTAAATTAAAGTACTATATCAGATTTAACCATCTATATCCATTTATAGCTTTTGAGGATGTTTTAGGACCTGCAATGTCGCATGAAACCACTTTTTCACCGAATAATGATGGATTTTGAGTCCCTTGGAGCCCTAACGGCTATTTTTGGCCTGCACCTTCTGAATTTTGCAAAATTTTCCAAATGTTTGATTGTTTAGTGTTATTTATGTATAAATGAACACAAAAAAATACTACTCGCATGAATCTAAAATTTTCACCCATTACGTCCTACCCCTACTAAAAAGTGAAGAAACCACAGGCAAGAAGTTTCCTTCCTCTCTCTCTCTCTTTCTCTCTTTACCAAAAACCAAACAAAACTTCAATGAAAAAGTTTACTTCCAAGAAAATCCCGTGGAACGAGATAACATGGGACTGCTTCCCAACTGACTACAGCATGGTTGTCTTCAAGTCTGATGTAAACAAATACTTGATGAGCCGTCCTCTTGGATAATCAATTCCTCTTAAGTAACTTTCTGCCCATCCCACACATTGTTTCCGGTCCTCACGTTGTGGTAATCATCGTCCTACTGACAATCTCTTTAATCTTTATCCTCGAGTGGCCCCCGACCCTTGATAACTGGTCATCCATTAAGTGGGGACTAGAATGAAAAGGAGAACTTACATCATGTTTGTTTTATTTTCCTTTTCTTCTCCTTTATTTGATTCCGGGTTTCTTATCACAAGTTTAGAGATTTGCTTGGCTTTAATCTGCAAGTAAAAAAGATTGCGTCATCAATTTCTGAAACATGAATTTGAATTACGGATTAAAATGGACAAATTGTACATTCGACACCGCAATTATGCTTGCAGTTGAAAGGAATGAGTTTAAGCATGACACCAGATCTGTTGTCAGTAAAACGTTAGGCATTCACATGATATTAAAAAAAATACCTAGCTCTACCAACCCGGTGTTGCCCGGGATGCAGTGAAGTGATTTTAGTTTTTAATTTTTATTTGTCTTCACATTCTTTTACTTTATACAGAAAAAGAAATAAAATTTTAGTTGTAACGTAGACAATTCTTTTTATATTCTTCAATTAAACATAAGAGTTATTCCCCTTGCTGATTTAGATTTTTCGATCATAATTGAAAACTTTTTTATATTAACAATTGCTCGAGAGAGACTACAGAATTAAAAAAAATTAAAAACTGTATCGGAGTACATTGTTATAGTGGCAATAACATGGTATAACAATAAAAAATGAAAATCCACTCATCAGAATGAATTTTTTACGTCAGCTTATCCGTTGGCTTTAGAGATGTGTCTGTCATTTTTTTTAACTAATTTGTCTACATGCTTATCCACTAATTCCATATACTAACCATTTAATTTTGCCTAGAATTTTTATTTTATGTTTTAAAATTCCTGATTTCAACATATATAGTTCTAGCTAGAATGCCTATTTCACGACGGGTTTATAATCATGAGACATTTGGAAACTAAACCCTGCATGAGTTAAGACCTCTACCCCAAACAAAGTAATTCAAAACCAGGGTTGTCGAGTGGGAGTCGGACTGAAGAATGTTAGGAGTCGAAGTCAGACTTTTTAATCCAACTACGTTTACTACTGAATATTGAAAGACTTTAAAATAAAGAGCCAGAGTCGTATATTTTGAAATTCTAGGAGACGGAGACAGAATTTTTGGAATCTTCAGAGTCGGAGTCAGATCTTACACGTTCCAACTCTACAACCTTGTAAAAACATTGATTGCTATGGTAAAGGTGTGTAAAAATAGAGATTACATAACTGAAGTTATGGGTTTAGAAATCTAAATGAATAAATGTGAAAGCTTTTTCCATTTATCCTAACTATATTAACATCAAAATAGATAAGGGTTATTTAATTCTAATGATACAAGAATACCTTGAAATACCGTATATATAGTAATCTCCACACTCAAATATATAATTTACATATTTATTTTTTAAAAGTTTCTAATAAATTAATATTCTGTAATATACATTTCCAATTTTTATTGCCAAATTTTCTTCTATATACGCAATCGTTTCATCACTAATTCTATTATTACAATTAGTAATAAAAATTAAATAATGAGATTTTTATTAAAAAAAGTATGTTTTAAAAACTTTTTCATAATTTCATTTTCTGGCGCTTACTTCCGGCGTTAGTAAAACGTCAAATGTCGCTGAGACACCTTGATCTAAGCCTAAAAAAAATTTTTTGTGACTAAGTATTTTTAAATGAAACAAAAACACAAAACAACTATTTAATCAGAATATCTTTTAATGGGGGTGAGTAACATAGTAATAGTATCGATTCTGTTTTCATAAGAGTGTCTTCCCAGGAATTACCTCCTCCGTTTTTAAGGAAGTGGGGGGGGGATCCTCCCAGAATGAAAAAAAAAACTCGATTTAATCGGAATACCTTTTAATGGGTGTGGATAGGATAGTATCGGTTCTGTTGTTATAAGACCGTCATCACAGGAATTACCTCCTCCTTTTTAGGTGAAGAGAAGTAGTGTTCGTTCGGCATGATACAATCCTCTAAGTCAGAAGGTCAATGTAGTATATGTTCGTTTACCATAATACTAGCTAAGGAAGAACGATAACTCAAGTTTGTAACATGTCTTTTTTAACTAGAAAATTATGAAAGTTATCGATCTTCCTTAGATATCATATTTCTCTTTGTTTATAAAGATAGCGACTATATTTTTCCGCCCAATTTTCATTTCGGCATTTCACATGGACAATGAATCTTGCCATTGTTTTTAATGTTATCTAAATGAATAAATGTGAAAGTTTACCTTTTCCATTTTGGGGTGAGTAGTGTACTATCTATTCTGTTGTCATGATATGCTCCCAGACATTAACTCCTCCTTATCATCCCCAGTCATTACCTCATCCTTTAGGGTACGTGTATGTAGTTTATTCATCGTGATATCATCCTCTCCGCCTAGCAAAAATATGCGATATGCGATCTGTTTTTAATATTATGGAGTTAAGCTCCCATCAGGGTTTTTACAAAAAACACGGTCAAAGGAGAAGAAAAGAAAAATTGGCTAGTCAGAATCAAATATTGATTCATCATATTATTCGCTATTCATGATAAACTCTGAAAATCCGACAAAATAACTTTATATATTAGATGTGCACATGAAGAGTTTTTTTTTTGTTGTTTGTTTCTTTTTTGCTAGAATAAAATTCTAAGGACGGGTTCATAATCATGAGATTTTAATAAGACCTCTCCCACAAACAAAACAATTCAAAACATTTATTACTATGGTAAAAGTGTGTAAAAATAAGGAATTGATTACAAAACTGAAGTTATGGGCTTAGAAACGTTTTCATTTTGTGGAATTCCAAGCACAAGCAGTAACATCCCATCCTTCCCTGTAGATGCCGGAAAACTTTCTACTTTAATAGCTTATTTGCTTGGATAACTTGCGTTTGGTATTCCCTCCCTGCTGCCTGTTTCCCCAACTGTACCAACATGCAGAAATTTAAATGTAATGTGAACAAATCTCTTGCTGCACGACTCCCCACTTAGGATGGGCCCCTATAAATCTGGCCCCTGATCACATTAGACTCAATATGTCTTGTTTGAGGTGAATGAAAGTAATAAATAAATAAAAAATAATAAAAAAGATGAAAATGATTTACTTACACACTTTTCATTCTTTGCTTCATTAAAATTAATTTTTGACAAACATCTGAAATAATAAAAAAAAAGTTTGCAATTTATTTCAAGTGAGCATATGGCGGCGGATGTTTACTCCTTGGGACACAAAATGAAAGTGTTCAAAATCGTTTGTACGCATATGCTTCACGCATACATTCGCCTGAATTAACAAAAGCAGATAAATATATTTTGAGCCAATCGGAGACCATCTCTGTGAAGTTGGCAAATTTGTTTGCGTGATCCACCTCGAGCGAATATAAGGCAAGATTTTTCCTCAATCAAACAGTTGAGGAGACAAAATCCAGAAAAGAGCTAACATCTATACTACGCTCAGCTAGCCTCACCCCTTAGTGGGCTTGGGAGAGCTAAATTCAATTCTCAACTAACAGTGATACGCACTCTGACAAAAACGTGACACACACGCACACACACATACTGTCGCACGCATTACTGACTGAAAACAAATGTAGAAGCACCTTCATTTCTAACACTCGTATCATTTCTCAGTCTAAACTTTCTACAATGAAAACTATGCTTATCAAATGAACATTAACTCCTATAAATAACTTTCAATCAAATGTAATGCAGTGGGGAAGTTTTGATTACGACTTTTCTGGCCTGTGGATAATTCACACCCATTAATTTGTTGATTCAGGCTTCCTCATTATCTCAGTTGAACCCCTGAACACTTAAACTATGAACAAACATTCTTTCTTTTCCTACCTGTGTAAAATTCCAGTTTAAATTATATAAAATATCTTTTGTGAAATTCTGCTTTTATACTCATTAATTTGTGCTGTTTTCTGGGTGATATTTCTCCCGCTCTCTCACACTTCTACATCCCCTAAAACTGAATATCCAAAGTTGAGCTAAAAACGGATCACTAAAAGTAAAACCAACTATATAATCCCTTTTATAAGATATACACATTTTAAGTTTCCGTAACTATCGGTTCCGAGTCAAGTAGTCATCTTGGGGGCTTCTACACTTAGAGACACGGCAAATTTATTTATTTTCATTTCAAAAGAGCAATATTAGTGTCAGGGTCAGAAAATCCTTTTTTTTTACATAACAGCTAGAAGAAACGAAACTAATTTCATTTCTTGTTTCAATTTAATTTAACTGTTCACAAATTTTTGGGAAAAAAAAAAACATTTTTTACTATATTGTAAATAAAGACTATATTCAGATTTGAAAAGAAACTGTTCACATATTGAAAAAAAACATGACTTAATTTAATTTATTGTTTTAATTTAATTTCTTAAAAACTGCTGTTAAATTTAAAAAAAAATGTTTTATTAATTAATTTGATTTTTTATTTTGAGTAATTTAATTAATTAATTATTCTCGGTTTGATTGCCATTAAGTAAAAAAAAGAGGATTGTCTTCCCCTGATACTAATGTAGCTCTTCTGAAATGAAAACAAAATAAATTCGCTGTGTTGCTAAAGTGTAGAAGCGCCAGATGTGTTTA
Organism: Sepiola atlantica; assembly: GCA_963556195.1. NCBI lineage: Eukaryota > Metazoa > Mollusca > Cephalopoda > Sepiida > Sepiolidae > Sepiola > Sepiola atlantica. Next base: position 77,292,144 of record OY744531.1, on the reverse strand, counting down.
GTCACATGAAGTAAGATCCCTAATGTAAACAAATGACTAAACAAGATAGCTACTTTGCTCAGACCCGATATTTACGATAACTTCAAATGCTCATATCTTATATTAATGTTTTTTACGTTCATAGGTCAGAGAAGCAGATTAAATTGGTTTTGACAAATTTCCGCCAAACGTTAAGATTAGGAGTTTCAAGATTTTTTGAAAAGCCAAAAGTGCCGAATTTTCCGTTTACGAATTTTCCATTTACGAATTTTCCGTTTACCAATTTTCCGTTTACGAATTTTCCTGTGACGAGTTTTCCGGGCACCATATATATATATATATATATATATATATATATATATATATATATATATATATATGTATATATATATATATATATCTAAATGGTGCCCGGAAAACTCGTCACAGGAAAATTGGTAAACGGAAAATTGGTAAACGGAAAATTCGTAAATGGAAAATTCGTAAACGGAAAATTCGGCACTTTTGGCCAAGTAGGAAAATTCGGCAATTATCGAATAAATATCGATTGAAAATAGATTTTAGAACCGTTTTTACAGGAGATATACTTGTAAATACGAGGCTACCCACCTCCCCAGTGGAGAACATTTTTTCATATTATTTTTTTGGTACTTGTGCAGTTTACGAACCGGGCTATTTTTTAGATAAGATTTTCAAGTTAAATTAAATTTTTACGATATCTTTTGTTTATTAAATTGTTAGGTAAAAGTACAGAATAGTTAACCCCCCCCCCCCTCACTCCATGTTAAGAATGGCTTTCTAAATAATGTTATTTCAACCCAGTTCGTAATTACGTTACGAAATTAAAGGTTTGGATCGGGTTATTTTTTACATAAAATTTTCAAGTTAAATTCAATTTTTACGATATCTTCCGTTTATTAAATTGTTACGTGAAAGTACAGAATAGTTAACAAAGCACCACCCCCCCGCCCTCATTCTCCCCATGTAAAAAATCGTTGTCTAAATAATGTTATTATTTCAAGCCTGGTTCGTAATTAAGTTACGAGAGGAAATCCATCATAATTCATTTAGATTTCTTCGTAAACAAGTCAGCCATTTTCATTGACATTTCATTTTCATCAATTACTTCGTGTGTTTGCAAAACTTGAAAGGGATTTATAAACTATCGAGTAACTGGCTTTAAATTCTTAGAAAATTTCCATGTATTTAAAAAAGCAAAATTGTTTTCTAACTAATTCAGTGTTTTTATTTCATCTTGCCTAAAACTTGTTTTAACTAACAACTTTATTTAATACTTAAAAAAAGAAATTCTTCTTTCAAATAAATCGTTGTATGGTCGGAACAAAAAAATCAGAAAAATACAGCCAATTCATTGTCTGCCATTTTAGTTTTGAAACGATGGATTAACCACAGTGATTTTGAAGTAAAAATTTAATTTAACTTGAAAATCTTATCTAATAAATAGCCCGGTTCGTAAACTACACAAGTACCAAAAAAATAATATGAAAAAATGTTCTCCACTGGGGAGGTGGGTAGCCTCGTATTAACAAGTATATCTCCTGTAAAAACGGTTCTAAAATCTATTTTCAATCGATATTTATTCGATAATTGCCGAATTTTCCTACTTGGCCAAAAGTGACGAATTTTCCGTTTACGAATTTTCCATTTACGAATTTTCCGTTTACCAATTTTCCTGTGACGAGTTTTCCTAAATTCATATAAATATATGTATGTATATATATAAATATATGTATATATATATATATATATATATATATATATATATATATATATATATATATATATATAAATGTATATATAAATATATGTATGTATATATATATATATATATATATATATATATATATATATATAAATGTATATATATATAAATGTATATATAAATATATGTATGTATATATATATATATATATAAATGTATGTATGTATGTATATATATATAAATGTATATATAAATATATGTATGTATATATATATATATATAAATATATGTATGTATATATATATATATATAAATATATGTATGTATATATATATACATATATAAATATATGTATGTATATATATATATATATACATATATAAATATATGTATGTATATATATATATATAAATATATGTATGTATATATATATATATATATAAATATATGTATGTATATATATATATATATATAAATATATGTATGTATATATATATATATATATAAATATATGTATGTATATATATATATATATATATATATATAAATATATGTATGTATATATATATATATATATAAATATATGTATGTATATATATATATAAATATATGTATGTATATATATATATATAAATATATGTATGTATATATATATATATATATATATGTATTAGAGTTGGGCGGTTTTGAAATTTTGGTTTCGGTATCGGTTTCGGTTTTTTTCCCTTAAAACCTCGGTTTACGGTTCGGTTTTTTTGAAAAAAAATTTTTTACTATGGAAGCTATTCATTCTCTTGTGTGATGATTAGTTATTATTCAACGTTTAGTTGAATTATGCCACTGTTTCGATAATTTTGTGACTGAATCATTCTCCATATGAATCATATAAATTTTAAGGTGTTGACTGTTGTAATCAAAGTTCTGATACCTTTTCAACAGTTAACACGTTAAAACAGATCTATTTTAACTTTGGTAAATTTATTCAGTTTTTAACTTGCCAAAAAAGGGCCGACAACAACAAAAATTTAAAATTTGTTATATAAAAGGAATAACAAGTCATTTTTTTTTAGGCAAATACTTATTGTAAAGCTTAAAACTTAAAAAATTTGAAATAAGCTAAAATATTTTTATCTTAACTGACGGAACATCTTATAATTGTTCCCCTACAGTTCTGCTGCCAACTAGTCCCATCTGTATGGAGTGTGACACTTGGTGACTGCAGGATCATCTTTGCAGCATGAAGCTTAGTGATGAAATGAGATTCATCACTGATATTTGCTGATGTGGATATTGAGGGAAGATCATCCAGCTTTTCTTCAAAAAATGTCAATTACTTGTGAACATTTTGATGCAGAAATACCTGCTACCTGCAGGCCTATAATGGTCATCCTAACATTATCATTAAAGCGGTTGCACCAACTGTCCCTAGTTGCTCTAACCTCCTTTTTGTTTTTTTCTAATATCTGCTGAATAGCTTCATCTCTGGAAGTCTTCTCGTTCCTCAACTTCTTACACTTCCTTTTCAAAAGACTTCTTGTTTTCTGAAGTGATACCTTTTCAGCTTTACCTGAATCTCTTTCAAGGAGTTGACTTGTTTTTTAAGCTCATTATTTTCACTCAGTCTCTTCTTGTTCATTTGTTTCAACATATAAATTAGTTTATACAATTTACTCTTTGTCAACTTTTTCTGCCTGTCAATGGATTGTTTGGAGACTTCCATGCGCAATCTGGCAATCACGTTCTTAACATGAACATTCTGATTTAGCAGAGATGGTTTTTGTTTAGAAACAGTTTCATATTTTGCTGTTAATAATCGAAATGCAGTTCTCATATCGGACAGCTTATTCTGATTTTTTTGACCGATTCTTCCAGTGCCTTAATTTTTGAAGCAGGTGGGTGTTCAATAGTGGCTGAATCATTGGATTCGTCTGGAGATTTGACCTGGGAAGATAAGGTAACTCGCTCATGGAAAGGTGAAGTCAAAAACTGCTGCAGTTCCTGAGGTCTTTGTGTCTTGTTTTTTCGTTTTATCCGATTCTCTATTACCAGTTTTTTTAATGTTGAGGACAGATGCTTTTCATCGTAATTGGACGACAGAAGTTGATTTATCCACATGACCATCATACTGAACTTGAGATTCTTCTGCGTTAAGTAATTCTGAAGCCGAAGAATATCTTCATTAGTCAACTCATTTGATCCTTTGGCAGCTAAAGAATCTAAATTTAAAAAATAATAATTTACCAAAGTTAATAACAATACTGTTAATGATACGCGCTCGGTAAATTCTTTTTACGAACATGTGCTAATAAAATATCCATTTCTCTAATTTTTTTTTTTGGGGGGGGGGGAATCATTTACTACACTCAACAGAACGAAAAAAAGAATGAAAAAACAAAATGTGTAACAAATAAATGTTAGCAAAGGCAAGTTATTCATCTACCTACATGGATAAGTTTATTTGTATTTTAACTGATTTTAAAGGGTTGTTTTTGGTTCAAACCAGCTGTGTCAATAGAATAAATGTCACAAAAACATAATTTATCGAATAATGATACCGTTAATGATACGCGTCGTATTATTTCTGCAATGTTATTATTTAATTCAAGAACGTACTTTATATTGATTTTATCAAAACGTGTTAAAATACGCTGAATAAATCCCGCCGTGTGCCGGTAAATAGGGATATATTACACGAAACCGCTTGATGGTGACAACTGTTAATGTTATGAAGAAGAGATTATTCGGCACTTCTTCAGTTTAGGTGTGAATCAGAAATCAATTTTGAAGAGTTACATTCCAGATAGCGGTTTTTAAAACTCATTAAAATACGCTAAATAAATACTGGCGGTGTCTCTAAATTTGAATGAGTTTTATTTTGTGTATACGTCGGCCGTGTCTCTAATGAATAACATTACAGACATGACCGCCGTGTCTGCAGCTTCTTCGTTTTAATAAACAGCTGTTATTATTATTATTATTAAAAAATATCTTTCATTTCCTGTTATTTAATTTAAAAGCGCTTAAAAATATTTAAATACCACCCGTTTTTAACTCGGAAGTTATTTTCGTTTTATTAATTATATTTACGCACATGTGATAAAAAAATACCACCCGTTTTAAATTGACGCACAAAGTTCAACTAACAAATATATTCTTCAATTTATCATTTTAAACAAACAATAAAAGACTTCATGCAACTTTTAAATAAACAAAAAAACAAAAAAATTAAAGTCGCCTAAGATCTTTGAAATATCCATCAGCAGCAATTGTTTTGTTGACGTTTTCGAATTTTTGATGCGCGGCGGTTATAGATCATTGAAGATTTTGTCATTTGCGCGGACCTACCTCCAGTTTTATACGTTGCGCGTCCTGAGTTATGGGTGTATTAATATGACACCAACAGATTATTAAAGACGGTATATTTCTCTACAAAGGTGTACATTTTTGACATTTTTTTACATTGAATTTCTTTGTGATTTTATACACTAAAGTTTTTTAACTTGGATTTCTTTTATAAAATTCGACATAAAACCCTATGTTACGCCCACCAAATTAAAGAGCGTCCTTTTTTCTTTTAGATGGGACTATTTTTATATGCATAGTAACATGCGCGAGCGCGCGCAACAAATTTGAAAAAGACATCGATTTTTTTCAAAAAAAAAGAAAAAGCGTCCATCACTGAAAATAGTGACCTAATTTAAAATTGTCTGGAAAAAAAAATATTAATGAGACAAGAAAAAGAATTATATCTTTATAAAGAGAAAAGATTAAATTTTGTTTACATCCAAATTTTATCAAAATAATCAAAAAAATTAACGAGATACCGCAAGTTGAAATTGTATGGAATTTCACTTTTTTTTTTACATATTTCGCTAGCAAATCAGCCCGGTTTGGGATACCTATTATCATATATTTATTCAATCTGTCCTCTTACTAATATAACATTTTTTGGTAATATTCAATTTTATTCAAATCGGAAAATCTTTTCAACCGTGTTTCCTTGTATATGGTGGCTTACTGTAGTAAAAACACAATACCGAACGGTTACGGTTTTAAAAAAAAAAA
>OY744531.1:77263877-77283877 GCA_963556195.1 Sepiola atlantica | reverse complement strand
ATATCTATTCTCGTCGTAGGTCAACTTCACTTGTTGCAAATTTATGTTTTTAAACCCTTTCTCGTTCTTTTTTTGGACCCCGTTCGCGCCTCTGCTGAGTCTCGTAACATATACCCAAAGTATTTATGAAAGTTTTTTTTGCGAGAAATGGGCACTTTTTACTTTTTATTTCCATTTAAAAAAAATTTATTGATTTCTAATAAATAGCAGTTAGAACGGTTTAAAAATACAAACAAATGTCACAGATAAGTTGGAAAATAACTTTTATCGGCTACAGTTACTTTTATTTGTTGTATATTTGTTTTTTGAGCGTTTTCACTCAAATAAGTCAACTTTACTTGTTGCAAATATATGTTTTTAAACTCTTTCGCGTTCTTTTTTTGGACCCCGTTCGCGCCTATGCTGAGTGTCGTAACATATACCCGGAAACTACGTTTATGTACTTATGTCCTGTGCAGTTCTAGGAGGTCCACCCTCCCAGGCTTTGCCTCCCCTCTTTGGGGAGGAGTAAGTTTATTGCTTACTGCCTGAGGCGCCCCTACCGGGGAATGCCGACGGGGCTGCCCAGGCAATTTTTAATGGCCAGAGTGCTCACTTTCTCGGGTGCTGGCTTTTCAAATCCCACTTTCCGACCCGACCTTGGGTCACATCTTACCTTGTGGGAGTAAGATAAAAATGGCCTTGTGCCTAACATCCTGAAGAGGAGGTAAATAATACTTATGGGACGGTTTATGACAAGAATTTATTACTAAGCTCTCTACCCACGCATTGAGCACTGTTGGAATAAATACGGAAAAATATATTTTTTCTAACTAATGGTTCACAACATAACAAGGACAAAAGCCACTCGAGGATAAGGGTTAGTAAGATTTTCAGTTGGATGATGGAACAATACTATCAAAGGAGTGAGAAATTCACTTGACGACTCGACAGGTGTTTGTTGACATTGAACTTTAAAACAAGCATGTTGTAGTTTGTAGGGAAACCATGTCCGCGGTGCGTGTATACACACACACACACACACACACATTTTCACTTTTAATTTCATTTTATTAAAGATGGAAAAACATAAAATAGCAACAACAAAAAAGTTTTTAAAAAACAGAATAAATAAGTGAAATAAGTTATTGAATTTTTTAAAATGGCATGGAATAAATGATGTGTTTACTCACCGTTGTTGTTCTTCGTTATTCTTAAATTTGGTCAAAGTAAAAAAAAGATCTTTCAAGTTGAGATAATCTTTCCATGGTTGGAACTCCATGATTTGTTTGCTGGGATAAAATATCGCTAATGAATGGTCCCGGACTACTTTGGAAATGGTATATATATATATATATATATATTTTTTATTTGCGACTGTGAATGGGGCGGAGCAAAGGCCCTTCCTATACGGTATTGGGCGGGGCGTAATTTCATGGTAGGAACATATGTAGCCTACTGCTCTATACATAAAGACCGCCCCTTCAGATGTGACTGGTTTATTATTGATGGGAGAGAGGGAGGAAGATCCTTCATTTCCCTCCATGCACAGTGCCCGTTTTATTGGGGCCTGTATATTAGTGTCGCTATAAAGTAAAGCTCTATCGAAAAATACGGTATTTCTTTGGTTTAGAAGCAATTGCGTTATCATACAGTATAGTTAACAGTCGAGAAATCGAATATATATATAAAATTTTATTGCATTTGGTAAAAGTTATATATATATATATATATTTATATACAATAAATAACTTTTACCAAATGCAATAAAATTTCATTTTCTACCGACCTGCATAGTTTTAAAGTTCTGAAGCCGTTTTAAAGTTGTTTTTATTATTTGAATATAAGATTTCGTCGCTACTCAAAACGTTCTTGGCCTTTTTGCTAAGATCAAAGTGTAGTATCTGTTCCGATGAATACTGCACCCCATAGACTGGTATTGTGTTGGCCTTCGGGGCTTGATTTACGTCGGTCTATGGGTCTTCCTGTGCAGTTCTAGGAGGTTCACCCTCCCAGGCTTTGCCTCCCCTCTTTGGGGAGGAGTAAGTTTATTGCTTACTGCCTGAGGCGCCCCTACCGGGGAATGCCGACGGGGCTGCCCAGGCAATTTTTAAACCCCACTTTCCCAACCCGACCTTGGGTCACATCTTACTTGTGGGAGTAAGATAAAAACTGGCCTTGTGCCTAACTCCTGGAGAGGAGTAAATCAATACTCATCTTTCAGATCCAGTCTCTGTTATTGTAGGTGTGTTCTTATTTTAAAAATAGTAAAAATAATGACTTACATTAAGTCCGACTGGCACCTCCCCACCGGACTTAGGGTTGGTGGTAGGGTAACTCATTTTTCTCCACTATTTTGTAAACCTGAAATTAGCAGCCACCTCCAAAAAAGATCGACGCCATTTTGATTTACCCGTGTTTGGATAAGTCAAAGTAACGATAACAAATTCAGAGATAATAAATCTTACAATCAGTTTTCACACATTAAAATTATACGGACTGTAGAAAATTAAACGTTAATACGTTTGGTAAAAGTGTTTGTTGCGTGTATGGGGGGGGGGCATTCATGCAGTATAGTTAACAGCTGAGAAATCGAAAACGAACAACATATACAACAAATAACTTTCACCAAACGCAAGAAAATTTCATTTTTTACCTACTGGCCTGCATAATTTTAAAGTTCTGCAACTCACCAAGCGCATTAAAATTTATTTTTCGACCAATTTGTATATTTTTTAACTTATGGAAACTGTTTTAAAGTTTTTCTTTATTTCAAAATGGGTATCTTTTACGACGCTCAGCAGAGTCGCGAACGGGGTAAAAAAAAAGAACGAGAAAGGGTTTAAAAACATAAATTTGCAACAAGTGAAGTTGACGTGCGACGAGAATAGATATTTTTCTACTTACCTATGTAATTTGTTTTTATTTTTACGTATTATAAATGGGTTTTTATTAGATGTAAAAAAAAAAAATTCTTGTTTTTTTTTCCAAATGGTTTGCACAAAATTCACGATGGCCGATTCAGATGCATTCTTACGAAAAAAAACCCAAAATCGGCCATTTTTTTTTGCATGTTCCTGTGACAAAACTATTGATTTCTAATAAATAGCGGTTGTAACGGTCTAAAAATACAAACAAATGCCACAGGCAAGTTTGAAAATAACTTTTACAGCCTACAGTTACTTTTATTTGTTGTATATTTGTTTTTTTAGCGTTTTTACTCTGCTGAGCGTCGTAAAAGATTCCCAAATTTGAAAATAAATTCTGAAAAAAAAACGGCTCTTGTATAGATCGGGTACACGGGTGAAATTTATTTTAGAAGAGTTCCAATGGTGTAAGGGGCAGATAACTCTTTTTTTTAGTACGCAATGTCTCCGAAAATGGAAAATATCCATTTTTTAAAATGGATAGAACATTTATTGAAGAAAATAGAATTTGGGAAAATCAACAGTATATTGATAGAACATTTATTGAAGAAATTTCACAAATGTTAATTTCTGCGATAATTTAATATTTTAAACTATAAATAAATAAAAAATCTGTTAATCTAAACAATAGGACTGTTCGTTTTGCTGGTTTTGAAATGAAAAAATATATTGTTGATTTTCCCAAATTCTATTTTCTTCAATAAATGTTCTATCAATATACTGTTGATTTTCTCAAATTGTTATTTCTTCGAAAAATGTTCTATTAATTGAATTTGCATGATTTCTTATTTAAAAAAATGGATATTTTCCATTTTCGGAGACATTGCGTACTAATAAAAGAGTTATCTGCCCCTTACACCATTGGAACTCTTCTAAAATAAATTTCATCCGTGTACCCGATCTATACAAGAGCTAAAAAACAACAAAAAAATCTTACAAAACGTTTCAAAACTGTAAAACTATGTAGGTCGATAGAAAATTAAATATACTTGCGTTTGATAAACGTTATTTGTTGTATATTTTATTGATCTTCGATTTCTCGACTGTTAAATATACTGCATGATGACCCGGTTATTTGATAGAATAGTGGCTCCATCGAGAAATACTGTTTTTCTTTGGTTTAGAAGCACAGGTGAATCATAATACTTGACTTTCACTTATAAACCTGTGAACCTAAAACCATGAGGTACTTTTACGAGCAGAGCTTTCCAATAACTTTCCATCTGTGGAATATAATACCACTGAACTGTTTCCCTGTTGACTACAACATAGTTGTCTTCAAGTCCAATGTCAACAAATACCTGACGATCCGTACTCTTAAGTAGTAAAATCCTGTTCTTTTCACCCATCGTTTCCAATCCTCATAATATTGACAATCTCATTTACCCTTATCCTCGAGTGGCCTTCGAGCCTTGATACGTGATGACTCACACACACACACACATACATACATACATACATACATACATATATATATATATATATATATATATATATATATATATATATATATATATATATATATATATAGGGTGAGCCAAAAGAGCGAAAATGTTTGTCGAAGCGTAAGAGGCAGACTTCAAAGCTGTGTAAATCAAGAAGGAAAACAGTTTGAACACTTGCGTTGATAAATAACATTTAATTTTCATTAATATAATTGTTTTATTACATGTAATTGTACGTATAAGTTATCTCTAAATAAATGTTTTTTACTGTCCACCTACTTTTGGCTCACCCTGTATATATATAAAATAAATAGTTTTTTTTTAGATTTACTTATATTAGATACTTATATTTTTCTCTTGTGAATCACACATTTTTTTTTTACCAATTAACTTTAACATCGGATTTAATCCCTATATTGTACGAACAGAAATTTTTTCACTATTCGAATTTCTGGAAGACTTTCTGTTATATTTGCTTGACATAATATCTTGCCTGGATTTACCTTTTGGGGACATGTTGCGTTTTTATATCGAAGTGGATTTTCTTTGCTCAAAAGATTTTTGTGTATTTTTGTATTTTTTAAAATCTGTGCTAACAATAATATAATTTTACTGATTTATCCCTATGGTGATGGAAATCCATGGGTTAAGGAAAGGGAAAAAATATTTTATTTTATATTAATAAAATATTTTTTCCCTTTCCTTAACCCATTGATTTCTATCACCATAGGGATAAATCTTTTTAAAACTACTTGATGATTCAATAAATATTGTTCTTATTTCAATTTTTAAACTCATCACTCATATATATATATATATATATATATATATATATATATATATATATATATATATATATATATAATATCAAAATTAAAGATAAATTTGATAAATAAATAAATAAACTTTGAAAGGAAAACGTTTTTTTGTGGTGATGAATGATTTCGTGAACGAAATGTTTTGGTAAACTTTTAAAAAAAAAAACACCTATTAATGCTCTGTACCCTGTAATCGTGTATCATCGAGCTTATTTTATGTGTGTGTGTGCAGGATAAACTCCTAAATTATGAATTTTGGAATATGTATTCTCGGAAACACGGTGAGTAAAATGGGTACATTATCATTATTTTTGATTTTTTTTTTGTAAACTTTAAGGGGGGTGCCCATACAAACACGCACTCTTCCAAACAAAGAAAACTTTTTAAATAAGTTAGATACAAAAGACTTAATAGAGATAAGAATTGCTCTACATCAATATTAAATAATACACTTTTTAAAAAGAACGGCGCGTTCACGTGAGCGTCAATAATACTATGTGCTTGGTAAAAATCGCAAACTATTAACCGTATCATTATAAATTATGGAATATGTATGCTAAGCAACGGGTGAGTAACGTGGACACATTTATTTATGTTTTGTAAACTTTATCATTTAGGGGGTTCCATCAAAACCGTACCATACGTACTAATACTATATTTATTACTGATACCCATAGTGGGACTGATATTCTACTAGTATATATATATATATATATATATATATATATATATATATATATAATTATTATTCTTTCATGTATCCACATAAAATGTTATAAAGAGATATCATTTTTTATGTATCAATTTTCAGTGAGTAGAGCTAGGTAGTAAGTTATGAAAATATATTAATGGCAATTAAGCTACACAGAGACTTTATCCTTACGATTCCCCCGGGGATGAAATGCGGAAGCCTCTGTGTGGCTTAATTGCCATAAATATATTTTCATAATAAAACTTTCAAATTACTAATTCAGCCGAGCCCTACGACAAAATAAAATTCTCCCCAAAAGTTGGCGTTGCTTCAATTTATGTGCGTTTTCATCCAGAGTGCCCCTTTTGGGGAGCTGCATTTCCCCTATATTAAAAAGTAAAGTTGTGTCTAACTCTGCCCTCTTGGGGAGGCAAGTAAATAGAGGTTATTATTATGATTATATAAACTGTGTTTTCAAACCAGAAAATATAATCTTTTTTCAACTGAGTCAGCAAACTGTAGTCTTATTTAACCATATTTGTACATCGAGTTTCAGTGATATGTTTTTTTTTTTTTAATTTACTCGAAACACACGAGGATAGGAGATTGAGAGTGTACACATATGCGCATTATCAATGCTGGAGAAGGTAAACCCTGGACCTCCTAGAACTGTACAGGACCATACCTCAGGCTTTTATCCGGTGGCTTCTGTCCGGCGGGATTTTGTCCTACCACCCTTCTTCTTTAAATCCAGTATTTTCTAACAATGAAAATTTTTATTTTTATTTTAATCTAAAATTACTATTTTTTTTCTATTTTGCGTACTATATCTCTGTTATTAATTAAATTATCAGACAAGATAGCGTGTGTCTGTGTTTCTCGCTTATGCGTAACTTTTATAAATACGTTGAATTATTATTTTTTTAGTTAACTAAAAAAGGAAACCTAAAACAAATATTTTAAAAAAATGTAAACAGGACTATATATTTTAACTATACGCCCCCCCCCCCACCTCGATTAATTGCTGCACGGAGAGTGGGTAGGTTTTGCTAGTATATATATATATATATATATATATATATATATATATATATATATATATTATGAGAGAGAGAGAGAAGATTACTTTTTTTTTCTGTAGTTTAAAAAATATTTTTTAATTCTTTCTATTAAAAAGTATTTGTTCTTTTTAAGACGTGAAAAAAAAAGAAAGGTTTTACATTAAGGAAAATAAAAAGAAAAAAACTCATCTGAAATTCTCAAGGATCTTTGCTAAATCAGAAGTGGGAGAACCTCGTATTGATGTAGGAATTGGAATCAGTGAGATGGAAAGATCAAAGCAATACGTTTATGCTTCAGGCGAAGGTTCAAAGCACTTCTCACTTAGGCGCTAAAAGAGACAGAATGTCCATTCGGGGTTTGAGTTGGTAATTTCTAGACTCATTGGCTCCTGTGGAAACTGGCAACTCTGGTTTATCCGTCGGGGTTAGTTCATACCAAAATCAGACCGGCTTAGCCTCTGCCGTAGAGGCCTGTTCTCTGGGCGGTAGGACAAAAGTCCACCGGGCAAAAGCCCACCAAAATAAGTTAAACACGGACAAAGCCCACCAACGTAAAAATAAATTAATTTTAAAAATTAAAAAAAAATATTTTGATATTTATATTTTTACAATTATCAATAAGTCTTTGTCTGTAATTTTCTTTTCTTGACAACATTTTTTAAATTTCATTTTTAAACATTTTTCTGGTACTTTGTAAATACTGCATTCTTTTAAAGATTGCATCATAAAAAAACACGCACCCTTTTAACTACTAACGCCAATTCCGTGTGGTAACACGAAAAATACATTTTTAAAAAATTAGCTGTAGTATTACCCATCTTTCGCGGGAAGAAAAACAGTACTTGTTCGTCTTTTTCCATAGTCCGTTTTTCACAACTTTTCACTGACCATTTTTTTTCTTTTTTCGGTGTACACTTACCTATCAGGCTGCTAGAGAATTCCGGGGGGTTTGGAAAAACATTCAAATATTTTACATTTTAAGAGGGGGATCAGTTTCCAATGTAAATTCAACGTAGACTGATCCCCCTCTTTTTGACCCTCTCAATTAAAAAAATAATATTTTTCGGTGTACAATTACCTATCATGTCGATAGAGAATTCCGGAGTTTTTGGGAAAAAAATTCAAAAAATGTAGATTTTAAGACGGTGGATCAGTTTTCAATGTAAATTTAACGTAGACTGATCCCCCTCTTTTTGACCATCTCAAATTTTTTTAAATTCTTCTGTTTACAATTACCTATCATGTCGCGAGAGAATTCCCGGTTTTGGGGAATATTTTTCAAATATTTGAGATTTTAGGAGGGAGGATCAGTTTTGACTAGGTACGTGCAAAATCAATGGCCGATTCCCAAAATGTAAAAACATTTTGACCCCCCCCCCCCCCCCTTCACTTAAAAATTCACTAAAATTCAGGAAATCAACCAATTTTAATGAAATTTTCAATATTTATTAATCAACAATCACGGAATATAATGAAACCATTATTTTTTTTAAATCTTAGTGAAAATGTATTATTATTTTAAAACAAAATACACCTTTACTAAAGTTATATTTTTATATATTAATAAAAACAATGCATTAATTTTTTTGTTTTTATGAAAATAAAGCATTGTAGATGTTTAAAAAAAAAATTTTTTATTTTTTTATATTTTTTATATATTACGAAAAAGGCCCCTAAATACCGTGTTAACAAAATCACTATAGCTCCCAGAAAATTCATTTTTTGAATTAGCGATATTATTATTGAACTAGCGGAACCCGTGTAAATTACACGAAATGATGTTTTCAATACGGGTCCTGATGTAACAAAGCACCCTCTATTTGTTAGTAAGTTACGCTTGCTTTATTATGAGCCATCTCCCTTCTGGATAAGAGTTAAATAATTGTTTGAAATAGTAACTCGTGTACGATGGACACTGCGCATATCTAAAAAAGGTTGATATGCCATCCGTTCAAAAAAAAAAAAACAACAACAAAATAATACTGGCCGATATCCTACTTTTTAAGCAGTCAACATAATTAAATAGACAATGCCATTAAAAACGCCAACATAAAAACAAAAAATAGTTTTAAGTTTTTAGCAACACAAAAAAGTAGTTTTTAACCAGGTAATAAAAAAATGTATTATTTCTTCTCCTTCCCCTCGAAATGTAGAATAACAATCTTAGAGGCTGGTTGGGATCGAACTATAAACCAGTCGGGCCGAAGTAAAAAATACCACCTCGCTAACCATTGCGCAAGAGGGATACACATATAAATATCCATAAACGCAGGCTAGTTGAATGTTTTTAAAAATTTAGGAGCGGCACGCATGCGCAGAGCTTTTGCCGGAAGCGTGACACACGAACACACACGCTATCGTATTAATATATAGATAAAGCATTGTTTAATCAATATTTTCACCAAAAAATAATATAATTGCAAAAAATATATTATGTGATTTTAATGATTAGAGTTTCTGGAAAAATAAAAAATGCGACATAATTATATTTCCCTTTCATACATAAACGTGGCATCATCAGCGCAAGAATTTTTTTTTATAATCTTGAAAATAAACCAAAACTTGACAAATTTGAGATCCAGGAACTTAACTAAAAAAAGAATTTTTTAAATTGGATAATTTCTACTAACGATTCACTTTGATTGGTATGGTAACCCCGTTCTGTAATAACCAGCTGGGATTAGCCTTCCAACAACCATTCGCTTTTACACCGCCCTCAAATTTTTATTTTTAGAGATTCAACAATTTCGTTAATTTCACAATTCATCGTCAATTATTTGCAAAGATTTGTATTTGTTTTGTATTTTTTTCATTAATAAATATTTAAAAAGTTAAAAACAATTATTTATTAATAAATAAAGAGAATTCAAACATGACATTTTCTTTCAAAATTGAATTCTGTTTATCAATAAATAACTGTTTTAACTTTTTTTTTCAATGAATAAATTGTCAGTGTAGTCATTGACTTTAATTTACTGTTTCACACTTAAAATTATAAAAAAGCACTTTATTTTAAAAAGAATCCATGTAATTTATCGTTACGACACGTTCAGAATAAATCGAGTAACTAAAGTTTTAAATGTAAAAAAAAAATGATAAAATTGACGCAGTTCGTAACGTAAAAATAATTTTTAACATTTAAAAAAACTTTTATTTCAAATTCTAAGGAAAGACATTGGTAAACAGACGTCATCAATAATTTCAGAGTATTACTAAATTAAAAACTAATACCAAGTTAAATACGAACCTTTTTAATTAAAAATAAAATAAGATCTTAATTGCGTACACTCACAAATATATTAATTAAATAAGCATTTCTTTTTTTATTATAACAAAATAAGGGTACTTAAATTTGTTTATAACCTTAAAAAGAATAAAGAAATTAATGGATAATAATTTTCTAACTTCTATAAACTATTACAAAACGATTTTTATATATAAAGTTAAAAATGATAAATTATGACATTTTTGTCTTCCATATATTTTGCATACCGATAGTCAATTGGTAAACAAAGTCCTTTACCGGTTAAGTGATGACGGATTTTACGAATTTATGTCTTGGGGGGGGGGGGATAATTTTGCTAATTTTTAGTAAAACGTGGGAATTTTTTTTATTTTAATTCAGTATCTTATGACTTTAATTTAATAATTATCTTTGAAATAGTTCCCAAAAACTTATATTTATCTTTCAAGGGATTTTTACAAGTAATTTTTTCAAAGTTCAAAATTCGCTGAATTTTTTAGTTTTTTAGTCGCCGTGATTACATATTTCATTATGATTTATTTTTCACACGTAAATATGCAGTTTTTTTTTTTTCGTTTAGAGATTAAATTTAGGCTTTTATCTTTCAAACACAATAAAAGTTTACACGGAAACTAATTAAATAATTAATGATAAGCCCTTTTTAATAAGCATAGTCCATACAAGAAGACGCCATTTTTTCACGTACCTAGTTTTGACCATGTTGCATGTGTTGTCTGTTCTTATGGACCTACTTTTTTTTTCGCTAGAGAATTCCGTTGAATTTACATTGGAAACTGATCCCCCCTCCTAAAATGTAAAATATTTGGAAAAATTTCCAAAACCCCGGAATTCTCTAGCATCCTGATAGGTAAGTGTAAAAAAAAAATATGGTCAGTAAAAAGTTGTGAAAAACGGACTATGGAAAAAGAGGAACCAGTACCGGGATCAGTTTCGCAAAATCAGTAAATTCTCTTGACATATACTGGCTTCGTGAGTATGTTCTCAGGGTCACTGGTACTCCGTGCTTGGCAAATATGGATTCACATGAATTGGAACAAATACATTGAAGACATTGCTAAGGCTGCTGCAAAGAAGGTGGGTTCCCTCTACCGTTCTAGTAAACTTCTCACACCTGACATTATTCTGTATCTCTATAAAGCCACCCTCCCGCCCATGCATGGAGTATTGTTGCCACATCTGGGCTGATGCATCATCCACTAGTCTCTCGCTTTTAGACAAGGTCCAAAAAATAGTCGTCTACTTAATAGGTCCCTCACCATCCATAAAGCTCCAGCCCCTGTCCCATTGCCGCAATGTTGCATTCTTGTGCTTGTTTTACAAATGTTTCAATGGATTGTGTTCTGATAACTAGCTGTTCTAGTTCCCTCTCAACGTAAATACACAAGACCAACTCGACAATCAGTCAAATCCCATCCATTCACTGTCGAGGTCCCCAGATGCCGGAGAGCCTTCTACTTCAATAGATTCTTTCCTCGTTTTGCCGGTCTCTGGAACTCCCTCCCTGCTCCCTGTTTCCCCGACTGCACCGACAAGCAGAGATTTAAAACTAATGTAAACAGACATCTCGCTGCACGACTCCCAACTTGGAATGACACCCAAAACCTAAACCCTAATTCTCAGTAGCCCCTTACGTCTACGCCTTGTTTGGGGTGAAATATCTTTCTTTTTTTAATATATATTATATATATATATATATATATATATATATATATATATATATATATATATATATATATATATATATATATATATATATATATATATGGGTTTCTTGCTTTCCTCGGCATTTTTAATTATCTTATACGAAAAAATATTGTCCCTTTTTGAGCGAAAGTCAACAATGGCTGCTAGTATTGCTGATATAACAATCAATCAGTAGCAGCAGCTAACTATAAACTAGCTTTGTAAATCTTGATATTAAAATAATTATTCTACCACTAACTCTAGGTTCGAGTGACAAGCCAACCTTCTAAAAATGCCTTCTCTTAAACGTGTCGTACCATTGACCTTACATCTGAGTGACAAGCCACCCCCTAAAAAAATCCCTTAACCCTAACACTAGGTCCGAATGGCAAGCTCCCAATCCTACAAAAAGCCCATTCAAAACCGGTGTGCGGACAAAAGCCCACCGGACAAAAGCCCACCAAAATAAGTCAAACCCGGACAAAAGCCCACCAACGTAAAAATGAATTAATTGGTAAAAAAAGTTAGAATGGCCCGGAAATTTTACGTTAAATTTATATGTGCAACTAATCTCCTACTCTAAATTTAAAGAATAACTGGTTCTTTTTTTTTCAGTGTTCGCATAAAAAAGTTAGAATCTATTTTTTTTTGGGGGGGGGGTACTTTTAATTTTTCCCTTTACGTATTGTTCTCAAGATTTTGCTAAACTCATTGTGAGATTTTCATCTATATTTTTCTCTTGTACCATCTTTTCCTATTTATCAACTTGTGGCATTTTTACCACTGCCATTTTAACTAAATTAGGTGAAAAACAATGCACATAATTTATCTCTTATAGCAAAAAAGGGTTAATGCCCTAAAAAGTTAGAATTACCCGGAAATGGAGGATCAATTTATGTTAAAATTATATGCAAAACTGATCCTCCAATTTCAATCTAAAATAATTGTTTTTTCTTTCCGCAAAAGATAAGTAATACATAATTTTTTTTTTTTTTTTTTTTCGTTTTACCACCGGACTTAGGGTTAGTAGTAAAAAGAATACGTGTTTTTTTATGATGTAATCTGTAAAAAAAAATGCATTTAAAAAAATACGTTTAAACATGAAATTAAAAAAAAATTTGTCACGAAAAAAGAATTGCAGACAAAGAATTATTGATAATTGTAAAAAAGTTAAACATCAAAATATTTTATTTAATTTTTAAAAATTAATTTATGTTTACGTCAGTGGGCTTTTGTCCGTGTTTGAGTTATTTTGGTGGGCTTTTGTCCGGTGGGCTTTTGTCCGCACACCGTAAATACGCCCCCCCTCCCTCATCCACACCAATAAAGAATAGTTCTTGTATTATCTTTTTGGTACTTGTGGAGTTTACAGACCGGGCTATTTTTAAAATTTTCAAGTTAAATTCACTTTTTACGATTTTTTTTGTTTATTAAATTGTTAGGTGAAAGTACAGAATAGTTAACAAAGATCCCCTCTCCCCATGTTAAGAATGGCTTTCTAAATAACTTTAGTTTTTCAACCCGGTTCCTAATTAAGTTACGAGATTAAATCCATCATAATGCATTTCGGTTTCTTCGTAAACAAGTCGGCCATTTTAATATTTTGTTCATAATTGAAAAAAATATCAATTACTTCGTGTGTTTATTGTAGGGCGTTCTATCGACTTATTATTTTTAATAATATTCAAATAACCAATAATAACAATACTTTCTAAAACAGGAACACTTTCTGGTCACTTCACGCTGGAGTTCAGACTAAAACTTTCACCAATCACACGGTTCGACAACTGAGAAATGACACCACCACCCCCCACCCCCACCACCCAAAAAAAGAGATGGAAAAAAAAGTTTTTTAATTCATAAAACAACAGGGGGGGGGGGGTAAGAAAAAAAAATCAAATTGGGCAACAAATTGTCGGCTCAGAAGAAGAAAGCGACATCTAACTTCTGTCTCGCGTAAAAAATATAAACCTAAGTTTATATTTTTTTGAAGTCGTTTAAATTTTCTTTTCGCTTTTCGAGCTACGACGAAATGGCGTACGACTGTAAGATCAACACTGTACATCAAAGACGGCGTCACAGATGTATCAAAGACGGCGTCACAGATGTATCAAAGACGGCGTCACCGCCTTATCTGACGGCGTTGTCCCTTTCTGAAACGAATTAGAAAAAAATGAAACTGATTACAGTCACATCCGGTAAGGATTGAACTTTGAAAGATCAACTCAATTAGCATTTAAGTTTCGTTTATGAATTTCCCTTTTATCTTGATGGATTGTAAGTTCTTCTGTTCGGCCCTAGGAGACCATGATCCCAGGCATTACCTTGTTCACCGGGAGGAGGAATTGATTTATTGTCAGTCGCCTGAGACACTTAATGCGAAATGACGACGGGTCCGATGACGGAAAATTTTGCACTCACTCAAGAGGGCTTCCTATTTTTAGGGGGGGGGGGGGGGCTGGATTTGCCACTATAAACTGACGTCATATAGAACTTTGTTGCGGTGAGGAAGGGGGTCAGATAAGTATACTTCACTTTTTAAATAAAATCTACTACATTTTAAAAAACGTTTTTTTTTTAGTTTTTTTTTTTACTGTTTCAAGGTTGTGGAGTCGGACTCGTAAGAATTCTAGGAGTTAGAGTCGGATTTTTTTTTTTATCTCCGAAGAATCAACACAGTTGGGTAAACCGGTATAACAACCGAGATTTTTTAAAAAAAGAGCATTTGTACGTTTAGCTTTAGTAAGTATGGATGTCCGAAAAAACAATAATCAGAAACAAAAACAACCGAGGGGCCGCTAAAGCGCACCATAGAATTTACCGCCCCCCCTATATGTAACACGATGTAACTTTAATATAGGTTAATATTATCATCATATTTTTTTTACCATTCAAAGGAAGAAACAAGATAAACTGCTAATGATTTTTGAAAATTGTTTTCAGCGTACGAAAATAATGAAAATGAGCAACTAAAATCGTGTTTACATTATCAACCTATTCAAACAACGTTCTTATGTATGCAGTTTTAGTAAATGGCACGAGGTAAGGATATAGATGAAATTCTTGGATACAATACATAAAGGGAAAACATTACGAAGTTTGTCAAATAAAAAAGAAATTATATCTACTAGCATATATATGCTCCCTCCGATCGCATATTTTTGCGAGTTGGTTTATTTTATTGCTCAGTAAAATGTGTTTGTTTTTTTTTACAAAAAAAATGAAAGAAAATTATCCTATCCTTTATTTTAATAAATAAAACACGGAATAATAAAAACATAGTTTTTAAACAAAATTTACCCTTTACGGCGTAAAATGTAAAACAAAAAATCCCAAACTCACTTACGGTCGTAAAAAGATAATATTTGAAGTTTTTCAAATCGAAAAAAAAGGTGTACCTAAAATAAAATCAACAATTAAAAAAAAAATACAGTGAACACGATTCTAAATCCGGTTATTTAATTGCTCAGTAAAATGGGTTTGTTTGTTTTTACAAAAAAAAGTACTTTTTAAATTAATTATTTTTTAAATTAAACAGTTCGATTCAATACATTTGTGCTTTAAAACATAATTTCTAATAACATTTTTAAAAAAAACAAACAAACCCAAAACGCTTAAATAAAAAATTCAAGGTAAATATATAATTTTTGAGCGACTCGTACGATAAATCTCAAAGAATGTGTTGTTTACATGTTATTAATCAAATAACGCGCCCTGTCTTGTGCCCATCTCTCTCCTTTTTTCTCTCTCTCTCTTTCTTTCTTTCTTGAAATATAACTTTCTGTGCATTCTAAATAGAACTTTATACTTACTAATCAGAGGGCGGGTAACCAAATGTTGGAGTTGACGCCGTTCCATCATATTCAATTACAATCTAATTTAATTACATAACTCAATTAAAACAAAAAAACAATTTCTTTAATTAATTCTATTTATAATTTTTATTTAGATTATTATTATCGAGGAAAATATTTTAAGTACATCTGGAAATCTGGAAAAAAAACAATCATGAGTGTATTTTTACGAATATTAATTGATTGGAAGCTTTAAAACAAATTAATTATTTAAATTTGAAAGACGCGTGGTGTTAGGGGAAGTTTTGGAATGGGTATACATAGGAGCTGATAAGTAGATATAAAAAGAGAACGATCAAAACTAATTATATAGTTTCGACTTCCGACAGACATACTGATACATAATCTCCATTATTAATAGATATATGTTTAAAAGCAGCTAAATGCCTCCTCCCACACCAAATGAAATTCAACTTTTTTTAGGCGATTACGTGTGAACACCCCCAAAAAACAAAACAATTATTTTGGAATTTAAAGTGGGTGATTAGTTTCGCATATAAATTTAACTAGTCTGAAATATCTCTAATCCTAATCCGACTGGCAAAGTCGTAAAACCACACAAAATTGCCTTAAGAAATAAAACGCACAGAATTTATCTTTCATAGCAAAAAAAAAAGAAAGAAGAAAAAAAACGTCCTAAAACGTTACAATAGCCTGGAAATGTAGGACAATTTTACATTAAATTGGGCAAAACGTTTTTATGATTAAAATATTTGCCGATTTTACAATATTCTTTTTCTTTTCGGTTTATTTTTATTATTTTCTTTTACTTTTCAAAATAGAATTAACGTTAGTGCAGTGTCTGTTCCGATACTATACATTATCGGTAACATTCAATTTTATCACCCAGGATTGCTGCCGACTGCGATGTCAATGTGTCGTTAACACTTGGCGGGCGGTGCCCCTTTTTGATGAGCTCGATTTTCCCCACATTTAAAACCAACCTTGTGTATAACTCTGCTCTCGCGGGGAGGCAAGTAAATAAGAACAACATATTAAATGGTGAAAGTGCAGAATAGTTAACAATCGAGAAATCGTAAACAAAAAACAACAACAACAAATGCCTTATATCAAACGCAATAGAATTTAATTATCTACCGACCTGTATACTTTGAACGAGCTGAAACTATTTTTGAGTCTTTTATTTCAGTCTGTACGACACACGGGAAATAAATGGTCGCTTGTCGCTAAATAGTTGGCGTCTTCATTCCTAAAAAAAATTGTAAAAAACTATGCCTACCACTAATCCTAAGTTCGGAGGGGGGTGCTAATCGGACTTAGGGTTAGTGGTAGGATAAGTTATATTTTTACAATTTTTCAGGAATTAAGCCCCCCCCCCCCGGACACAGTTACGAGACAAGCAGCCATTCGTTTTTGTGTGCAAAACCCGCTTTGAGCGGAATAATAATAATAATAATAATAATAATAATAATAATAATAATAATAATAATAATAATAATAATAATAATAATAATAATAATAATAATAATAATAATAAGTAAAGAGTTTCAGCATGTTGTCGGTAAACAATTAAATTCTACTGTGTTTGATATAAGTCATTTGTTTTTGTCATTGTTGTTTTTTGTTTTTTATCCAATTTCTCGACTGTCAACTATTCTGCACTAGTGCACTTTTACTATTTTTCGATTTCATTTGATTCAAAAGAACATAATACATTTTTTTTACTTGTGCCATTTTTATCTATTTATCCACTTTTGCTATTTTTATCTATTTATCCACTTTTGCTATTTTTACCTGCGCTTTTTTTTTACCTAAATTCGTATACAGTAAATTATTTTTTTCTGTAGTTTAAAAAAAACATTTTCTCAATTCTTTCTTAACACAAAAATAACGTAGTTATTTTCTTAAAAGTTGTTTTAAAAAGTATTTGTTCTTATTCTTCCTTTTAAGACGCAAAAATAAAAAAGAATTAAGGAAAAAGAAAAGAAAAAAGTAAACGCAAGGACCTTTGCTAAATCGGAAGTGGGAGAATAGACACCTCGTATTGGTGAAGGAATTGGAATCAGTGAGGTGGGAAATTCAAAGCAATACGTTTCTGCTTTAGGAGAAGGTTCAAAACGCTAAAAGAGTCGTTCGGGGTTTGAGTTGGTGATTTCTAGACTCATCGGCTCCCATGGAAACGGACAAGTCCTGTTTACCCGCCGGGTTTAGTTCATACGAAAATCATACCGGCAGACTGGCAGAGGCTTGTTCTCTGTCGGTCTGGGATATGATCATGTGCAGTTCTAGGCGCCCCCCCCCCTCGCAGGGGTTACCTTCTCACTCTTTGAAAGGGGGTTTATTGCTAATCGCCTGAGGCACCCCAACCAAGGAATGCCGACGGGGTTTCCCAAGAAACTTTTGTTCGTCCCGAGGGCTCCACCTCGAGAGCGCTGATTTTAAAATCCCACTTTCCGACCTAGTGTAACATCTTCCCGCCGCGAGAAAGAGATAAATAAAAACAACGTTTACTGCTAGTAACATAGAATCTTTTATTTTTCTTCAGCTCTCCTCAATACGAACCCAGTCTAATGATACTAAACAAGCAGTGATAATGAGCATGTTTGTAAACTCTCAATCTCATATCCTAGTCTGTTTCAAGTAAATAAAGAAATTTTTTTTTAAAATACTGAAACTCGACATGGTTGAATGAGGCTGCAGTTTGCCGACTGCGTTGAATGAATATAACTATAAATACATGAATATAAATACATATAATATATATATATATATATATATATATATATATATATATATATATATATATATATATATATATATATATATATATATAAGGCTGTGTCCATGTAGTAAACCACTTTAAAGAAAAAAAACTGTGGAAAATCGTCTTTTTCAATACAGATTATTGAAAAATTTAAATATAATGGATATGATAGTTCTGGTAAGGTAGATAATAATACTTAAAATGCGTCAAAATAAAGAAGATGAAATAATTAAGAAAATGCGAGTAATTTATCCATATGGTCTAAATGTAAAAATAAAAAAGATAATTTACAAGACGAATCAGAAAATGTAGGGCGATTGTATCCAGCTTTGCCTCGCTACGGTACTAGAGATAGAACACATGTAAATAGGAACAATAGAGAATCTGCCGTTTCATGCGAGGAATTTTAAAAAAAACTAAAGAGATTATCATGACTAATATTTCCGAGTCTTTTAATTACATTAGAAAATTTCTTAATAAAACAAAGAAAAAGGTATTAAAAGACATAGCATCTAAGATATTATTAAACCCGGATATGATATATAGGATAGAAGAACTTCCTCAATGGTATGAGTAGATCATGGATATAATCGATACAAAATTATACAAGCCACCCGCTGAGGGTATAAAAAATAAACCTCGAAATGTTTGTGTAGTCCTGTATGAAAATAAAGGATTTGATTATATAAATTTGCCTAAAATATTTAATAATCCAGAAATCATTCAGTCACTGCCCAATGAACATAAAAAAGAGGAACAGAAACCAATAGTAACATATAAACTAGGGCAAACTATCCGGAATAAGGTTTTTAACTATAAAAAAAACTGTAGAGAATTTAAATATTAATGATAATGATGAAATGTATATACTATCATGTGAATGTGAATCCTCCCCTTTATGTAATACTGACATAGGGCATATAATTACCGGTAATCTAGCGATAGTTAAACATTCTAAATTAAGAAAACTCCTAAGTAAAGGCCCAAACTATAGAGAACCTAAATGTTTAAATTATGCGAAATGTGTTAAGGAAATAAATAAAGCGTTAGATAATTTCACTGCATCCATGGCAAAAAAACATAAACTATTACACTCTACATTTGACGCATGGAAAAATAATATACTTAGATTCGTAAATAAAAAAGTAGAACGTTTAAAAGAATTTAAACACCCTAAAAAAACGAATCCCCTCCTTAGAAATCCACAAATAACTACGGAGCTTGAAATGCTTCAAAATAGGTTTGTAATAGTTCCTATTGATAAGGCGACAAATAATATAGCTTTTATCTGTAAAAAGTATTATATACAACGCTTATTGCTAGAAGTAGGAATAATAGGTGAAGTTTCAGATACTTATAAATTAAGTAATAATAAAAGCGATAATATTATTATAAACAATACTGTTATTTGTGAAAAATTAGGATTAAAATTAGAAGAAAAATACAAAAAACTTCCATCTATGTATTGGATACCTAAAATGCATAAAACACCAGTTGCCGCCCGTTTCATTGTTGCCTCAAAAATGTGCATCACTAAACCTTTAAGTAAGGC